>JBCNJP010000021.1:4529193-4576371 GCA_039602395.1 Deinandra increscens subsp. villosa | reverse complement strand
ATAAATAAAATAAAAAAATAAAAGATAAATGTACAAAATAATAGTAAACAGTAATGACTAAAAAAAGAAGAATGAAAAAAAGACAAGAACCATATATGAAAAAAAGATAAAAATAAAATAATAATAATAATAATTATAATAATAATAATAATAATAATTAATAGTACTAAAAAATAACTAAATGGGTAAATAATAATAATAAATAGGTAAATAAACAAACTAAATAAAGGTCTTGGCGCTATTTTAAGTCAATTTACATAAATCAATCACCAAATAGTGGCTAACATGTTAGGATCAATCATGACTAGTGGAAATGATAACATACACACACAACTAATGTAGTAAATATTTATGATAAAGGATACAAGAATTTTGACATGGATCAATCCCAATAAGAAATACACGTCCAGATATGCAACTAGGTTATCTCATTATTCTCAATATAGTACAAACTAAAATTACAAATACAAAAGATATAATTAACCAATGTTTAGGCTTTCCAACTTAAAAATAACGTTAAAAGTTATGGACGGTTAATCATGTATCATGTGGTGGAGTTGATAGCCGGAAGACAAGAGGTACATGCACCAATCGGTCTTTATCTCGATTTGCTGAGTGTTATGTGCCTTATGTCCAAGGCTTGATGCAAAACTATATGGAGTCAGGGGTCTCACTAGAAGCAGCGTCTCTATTCCTACGGGGTAGAGGTAAGGTTGTCTACATCTTACTCTCCTCAAACCCTACCTTAATTTTGCTATTAGTGAGATTCACTGAGTATGATGATTAATGATGATGAACTTGATGACTAGCTAAGAAAATAAAGCATGCACCTAATTTTGTTAATGGGTTCCCTTTACCTTCCTTCTAGTCAACCCAATAACCCAAGTCCAAAGGCTTCACAAAATTTTAACATAATATTCATTTATTCATTTATATTTCAATTTGCCTAACTTACTTTTATGAAAGTTTTAATATTTATAAAATAATTATACAAGATCGAGACACGTAATGAAAGTTGTGTGATTTTAAAAGAACAAAAAAGACTTTGAGTGAATTTAATCCAAATATTTTTTTTTTAAAACAAGAGATTTAAAGAAATAGAATTCTTTTAAAAAGAATATAACATGGCATATACCTCTCAAAAGTCCAAATACCATATCCATCTTCTTCAAAGCATCTCCTTTTATCTCCTTCATCTATTTTCACAAACATATCGAATTACTATAATCCAAGAATCTTACTCATCAAGAACCTTTGCATACATACCAGAATATCCATGGCATAAACCCATCAAACTACCATAACTACCACTCCTTGTGTTCTTCAAACCGTGAGAGCGTTTGAACTATATCTGAGTGAGTAATAAACGGAAAAGTTGTAGGGCTTCTCTCCTTTGGCAGGCAATTATTAAAACCCTCATTCGAGCTTTTTTACATGCCGTGAAATGGATCACAATATGCATGAATCAAGGGTTTTAAGAAGTTATCTGCCAAAGGAGAGTTGCCCTCCAACAAGTCCGTTTAATTTTAAATAAGAACAGACATGAATGAAGGATTTGACTGGTTCATTAACTAAGGTATATATTATGATGATGATGATAATACTTTTATGGTGTCATTTAGTTAAATGGTCCTTAGTTTTGTGATTCTAGCTAGTTAGCTTGCCCTCCATTTGGTCTTAAGATTTTCTTTTGGTTATTTAGTAATTAGACCATGCAAGTTATAGCATCCATCCTCAAATTGGGTGTGATTTATTGTTTGAATTAATATTTAATCAAAGAAGA
Source organism: Deinandra increscens subsp. villosa (assembly GCA_039602395.1). NCBI lineage: Eukaryota > Viridiplantae > Streptophyta > Magnoliopsida > Asterales > Asteraceae > Deinandra > Deinandra increscens. Next base: position 4,574,588 of record JBCNJP010000021.1, on the reverse strand, counting down.
ATACATAAATATGTTTGAGGATGATCATGTGAATGGACATTATCTCTTTAAATCATATTTTATACACTGGATCGTTATCATATTCACTGAAGTGGAGCTGCTTCTTTTGTTTGAGGTGGAAGATTGTATATTTGTTGAGCCACTATATATTATATAGATTGTACATGATTTTTTTTATTTTTTTTTAACAGCTAATTTTTTTTCTCCAATTTTCATCATTACCAAGGTTTGAACCTTGGTCTCCCACCAAAGAGAATTTGTCTCTTAAGTCTTACCACTAGGCTACAACTTAAGTGGGAGATACTACATGAAATTAACCAAATTACAATTTCCTATACTAGAACTAAATTCTAAATACAATCTATCTCAACTACAAAGATGAAAATACAAAGATGAAGGTGACAGTCCACTCGGTATGGGTAGTGTGAGTTATTAAGCGGAATTTCAAGATGAATACGAACACAAGATCAAGAGATAATGGAAATGAAATATGATTGAATCGATCTTTATTACTAATCAAAACGAATGTCGATTACAATCATGAGCTGAAAACGAAAGGAAGTGAGTTACAGCAAACGAAATCAAAAAGTCCCTAAATCTAGCTAATCACCAGTTCTTATAACCTAACTCAAGAAGCCAACGGTAATTAACTAAACATGTTCTGAACTTGACAGTTTCAGTCCTTCAACCTTCAACTTTGATCAAGTTGACAGTTTTAGCCCAAAACCTTGTTAACCGGCTGTTAACATACTAACTCATTCCCATTTAGTCTTAAGTCACTCTAACCATGTCAAACACACTTCACAAGCACCAGTAGCAGTGATCTAATGCATTTGATTACTGTGTGAGCAAAGCATTAGTAAAACAACTAAAGAACTTAGGGCTAGAACTTAGAAAATCTTCAATACTACTATATATGTTCACAGGTAGTCTTGATAGTACAGCAATGAGATGCTCACATCTATGAAAACCGACTCGTTTGAGTCGAAACATTGTCTTTATAAACCAAATTCGAGGATAACTCACAAATCTGACAAATCAAAGAGTTATGTGGAAAAATAGGGTATTTATATTTATTTTTGTTAAATACATGTACCTTTCATGAAAACTGACACATATCACAAACGTTTAACGTGTTAACAAATTTAACAGACTAAACAAGTCTAAGTGGGTGACTTAGACACTTAACTCATATTTATGTAGAATCATATCATTAAACCTTAAGGTGTCTTAAATGTTTTAGTGCCACTTAACTCATATTCATGTAGAAGCATGTCATTAAACCTTAAGGTGTCTTAAATGTTTTAGTGCCCAGTCAGGTCAGTCTCATATATAGATTTGCTACTTACCTCACGCTTGCTCTAGTCAGTCTTCACGCTCCATGTTTTACTTGTTATTAAAATGATTTGGGGAAGAGTGCATGCTCATTTATTTGGATGCAAGTAGATTAGACATCATTACGTATGACATGAGTGACATCATTATCCCATGAAGTCCCCCGTTTTGTGCCGCTAACTGTGGTTCTAAGCGTGAATATTGTGTATATATCTATTTGGGTTAACATCCCCGTCCGTAGTTGGTTGCTCTAACCTTGACTGGGGGTTAATCGGGTGCATAATTGTTCATAAACATTACAACGTCTTGGGATAAGACATTGGGGGTGGGGATGAACATTGAATGTGAAACTTCAGTTACAGGAGCTCATGGTAATAGTAAACTTATATGATATTGTTTTATGTAACAATGGTCACATGGAAATCTTATGGTCCATGGAAACTATTTTTATTGATTAAACTTGTGAACTTACCAACTTTATATTGGTCCATTTTCGCATTTTATTCTCAGGTAACTAGGATGCAATGATGCTTATGGACATGTCTTTTCGGACCGCACATGGAGTCACATGTCATGCGTACAAGTATTTTGGGAGATTTTCCTTGTATAACCTACATTTTGGGGTCTTGTATGTAAAATCTTTAAATGTACTTGATTGTGAAACTCGAAAAGAACTATTGTACCGGTCTTTTGGGTGTTTGTTATGATATTGTTTTTGTGTCGTTTATTTTAAATCCTATAGACGTCATTCAATGCAATCAAAGACGGTGATCCATGGCTATTACACCCTAAATTAATCAGTTGTGGTGGGGTGTGATAATTTGTTACATTCCATGGTATACTTTTCATATCATTATAGACGAAAATATTCATGTAATTTATTTTTTTATTCTCATTTTGATGTATTCATTAAATTAATGTGATTTTGGAAAACGTAGGTCTTATTTGTTGTGTTTGTTCTTTCATTTATTCATGTATCTTCTAATGTGTGCGTTTTTATTCGGTCAAATCATATTTTGGTAAAGCACCGTGAATCCACTTGATAGTAAAGGATCTTGGATCCAACGCAGAACCCTTTGTGAATGAGAGAGATAAAGACGAGAAAACCTATAAAGTCAAGTTTCAAGGTTGTAATTTAATGGTAAAATTTGATTACCATTAACCTCTAGAATAGTTACGGAGTTTTTAGGTTGATTCATCTCCTAAAGACGGCTCTCGGACTGAGTTATATTAAGTTAAGGTGGCCTTAGACATTAATTAAGACACTTGAGGCTATCTTTGAGGTGAATGGATTGATTTGGTTGATGTTCTTAAAGTGAAAAAAAAAAGAGTGAAACGCATAATAAAGTTGATCGTATTTAGAGTGAATAAATAAACCTACTATGAGTGACAATTAGAGAAACTTTTATATTTAAATGACAGATTCCCTAATACTATCAAGAAAAAGAGAGGGGTCAAGTAACATCAAAACTTACTAAATTTGTTGAAACATTTACTTTTTTTAGAAGTCTTCATAAACTCCACCAAAGCCCAAAATAAAAGCCCATTAACCGGTACGTTAGAAACACCATAAGCGAGCCCATATAACACAATTAACCGTATCCAAAATGTTTAGTTTCACATTTTTAATAACGGCACTTTCGGTTATGCCGTTATGGTATGGTACCCTATAATATTTGTTATCAAAACAAACAATAGTGTGTTGATAGATATAAAATCCATCTTGACTCTTATTATGTTTGTTATATAAAATTACAAGAATACGTACATGTAAATGCAGGGATAGGATCAGGGGAAAACTTAATAAAAGTGAAAAAACCAAAAAACCTAATTAAGTGGGGGTATTTTAGACATTTTGCGCAACAAAACTCAATGAAATATTTCAGGGATGCCCAGCCCCCGTATTTCCGATTCAGATTCCGGCGACTCAACAAATTTTTCCGGTGGCCTTGAACGAACTTCAAAACACCATATCTCGAGATATACCCAACAAAAATGGAATCTGAAACTTGCGTTGGATTCGTCTCAACGACCTCTATCAAACTAGCACCATTGTTGTAACGTTTCGTTGAGGTTAAAAAAAATTCCGGCGACTAGCTTAACGAAGAAGATGATCGGAAATTCACAAACTGAACAAAACTCGATGATTTTTTACTCGTTGGATGCGTATTTGGATGCTGAAACTAACCAGATCAGTGAGAACCTCCAAATATCAACACAAATCTCTAATTTTTTATGGTCAAAACGTATGAACTTTGACCCGTAAAAGTCAAACGACGTGAATTAGCTCGATTAAGCCATTGATTTCGATCAAAAATGGTGTGGAATCACAGCCAAAAGCTCTGATGGTTCTCCAAATCTGTTTCAGATCATGCTCTGACATTTAAGCAACATTGTCGTAATGTTGCATCATGCAACAATGTCGTAATGTTGCAACATGCAACATTTATCGTAATGTTGCGCAACAATGTGAGAAAAAATTAACTGACATTTAAGCAACATTGTGGTAATGTTGCATCATGCAACAATGTCGTAATGTTGCATCATGCAACATTGTCGTAATAATACCTGACTGAACTTAAGCTTGTGTTCTTCACCGGCGAGCTAGAGAATGCTGCTGACCAAGGCTGACGGGGGGTGTGTAGAGTTGTTTGCTTGATTTGTGATTTTTTTTAATTTTCCATTTATGCCCCTCTGTGTTTTTAATGAATGTTAGATATATTTTCAATTTCAGTCCCTTAGCCTTAAGTTTTTTAGTTTTTACATAATGTTTGGTTTTGTGTGGAACCTAACCCTTTACATAACATACAACATTATATCATGTGTATATTTTTATACTCTTAAAAATTCACAGAAGAAATAACCTAAAGAAAGAAGTATAAATATAATAAACCTTTGTCATAAAAATGACTCAAAATCTGAAGAAATTTAACAAGTCCAAATGATGATTATCAACCTATATAATTTCCAACAATATTATTCGTAATCAAAACAATCCAACAGATAACACAACACCAAAAACCACTATATGAATCCTCATCGTACCCATGATATTGGAACATACAACAACAGTAACATTATAAAGCAACATCAAAACTTATCATCAGGCCGCAACGGGTGTCTTTCGGTTTGGCTCAAACACGAACTTCACGAGCGATTCTTTGATGGACAAAAGCTCCGGGAACTCGGTTTTCAACTTGGTCGTATCGAGTTCATTGTTGCTTCTTTGTGCAATTATCACTTTCGCTTGCTCCTCGAGATTAAAGTTCTTCCACGTATAACTAGGGTCTATGTACTCACGGTACAGCTCCAAGACCTCGTTATGGCTAACGCAGCCGGGGTTTGTGAAATTGTAGATCCCGGTTAGGTTTCGTTTGGCCATTTCTACGGAGATCGGAAGGAGTTCGTCGAGAATGGTCATGGAGTTTGGGATGTTGACCACTTTCTCATAACGGCTGATTTTGGTGATGAAGTTTCGGGGGTTTGAGAGATCTGAAGAAATAGGCATTCGAACACGTAAAGTGCATACATTATCATAGTTTTGAAGCAAATCCTCTACCTGCAGAGGAACAATGGGAAGTTAAGCTTCGACTTTTTTATCAAGGCGGTTCACACAGATTATTATTGTTGCAAAAAAAAAAAAAAAAAAAAATCAAAATCAGAATCGTTGCAAGATCCTTGCACAAAGCTTCAAGTTTTTGTTTTTACAGAAATATGTAAATCTAGGACAAAGTTTCTTGAAATTTTACCATAGCTATAGTAAGCGGCGTAAATAAAGTTAAATAGATCTTATTGTAACTTTATTTACCTAAAAAATAAACATGGGACCCATGAAATGCCATAAGAGAATAACATAAGTGAAAGCAGCATTGGATTTTTCATAAGTGATCACAAATATTCACCATGAACTGATCAAGATGTCCACATAAATGTTTCATAAAATGGTAATGGTGCAAACAGAAGCTCCAGTGTTTTCTTAGAATTTACCATAGATTCAACTATTTAAATAAGGAGTTAACATGAAAGTGGAGAAATGCCTCAGAAAATAAAATAAACCACATTTTCCAGACCCCATGTGCCAGAAACATCTCAGCTACACAGGCAAAATAAAATAAAATAAACCAAAGAAAGCTTGGAATTTTTATTTTAAATGCACATCAAGATCTTAGATCTACATCCTTTAATATAAACAAATTCACATAGAAACAAAAACAAAAAAATCACTGCCCAACTTATAAAAATTGCACTAAAGTTCACTAAATTGAAACCTTGATATACAAGTACCATGTTTTTACGACTTTTATCATAATTCTACCACAGTAGTCAAATGCCAAAAAGGCACACGCCTAGGTGCACAAGCAAGGTGAGAGTCACAAAGTGAGCATGGATGACCTCCCTCTAGGTGCAAGTGAGGCTCTTCATTATTGCGGTTTCATAGTCTAGGGGTGCACTTTTTTGCAACTCATGCTTAGAGAGTCTACCTTGTGACCTTGAATACTATGAGTTATACTATTGGTTTAACATTTTCATTTTGCCTACCTTGTCTTTAAGTAAAGGAATGATTGTAGTCTCATCTAGCTAAGAAATGTACGTTGGGGCACAAAAAACAGATAAATGGAAGCACTAGTGGACTTTTTCTTTCCAAATTACACATCAATTGTAAGATTTTTACCACGTTAATAAACAAGTTTAAAACAAAAAATATCACTAAAAAGGTAACAAGGAACATTGTATAAATCTTCAAAATGTGTAATAAAATGAAAGAAAATACCAACTCTTGTAACTTTAATTTTTATTTCATGAATCTCTTATAAATAAATTTTCAATTGCAATCCTAGCTCTGATTTAACCAATGAATGTGTCACAAAAAAAAAACAACAAAAAACTAACTGAAACAAACTCATATTTTATTAAATAGGCTTATTAGATTTAAATAATCCCAAGTTTCATAAATTGGCTGGCAATAACCCCTAGTCACGGAATGTTTAACCTATTTTCCTACAATGATCCCTGACTAACAGAAACGTAACGACGTTAGTTTTTTGATGACGTGACAATCATATGTTTCATCAAATTGGCCAAAATAATCCCAAGTTCATCAAAAAACGAAAATCATTAAGTTTCTGTTAGTTGGGGATCGTTGGAGAAAAATAGGTTAAAAGTTGGGCTCGATAGTAACATTCGGTGACTCGGGATTATTGCCGGCCAATTCATGAAAATTTGGATTATTTAAATCCAATAAGCCTATTAAATTTAAATATGCACATCAAGATCTTAGGTCTACCAGATCCATACAGATCTAGATCACAATTATTGAAATTGAATAGAATAAAATATTGTATGAACAAAAGAAGGCTTGGATTATTCTTCTACAAGCACCTCATATGTACCCCATTTTTATATACAAAAATTAGATAAAGACAAGAAAATCATCAAAAAGAGTTGGCAAAATAAATCTTCAACGTTTCCTAATTAGTCAAATGAAAATGGAAATCTTGAGGTAGATATCAAGTCATGGCACAGTTTTGTAATATAGCTAATTTCATTTCATGGGTGCAAAATTATAGATCACATTTAAGTAAAAAGTAGAATAAACCAGCATCAATGGAAGTTTAGACTTATCTTTAAAATGCAAGAAATATTTAGACCCACAAAATCATGAATACCATACAAACAGAAAATCATCAAATGGATACCAATGTTTAAAAGAGATAAAAGGGTTAAAGTAGATACCTAATCTTTTACAATTTATAGTAGCTATATCATATAGTTTAAATTTACAATTTATGGGTCCAACGTATAAATTCCACTTTAGTAACTAAATAGTATGAGCCCGTTCTAACTTACATTTTATGCAAGAAATACTTTAGACCTACAAAAGCTTAGATTTCTCTTTCACACTTCATGAGCCTATTTCATTTCTTACACAAAATCATCACAACGGTCATTGCACAGCTATTCAACATTGTACTGAAGTAGAAGAAGAATGGAATCTAGGAAGTAAAATAGTAATATCAAGTCATTGTAGAAAGTATAATGGCTTCATTCTTTAGTTTTTATGGGTTCCGAATTTCATTTCTTTTTCTAAATGTACATCAAGATCTTAGATACACCATCTTCTGATCAACAGTGACACAAAATATCACAAGAACACAGAAGTACTACAGGAGCATTGCACAAATCTTGACTGAAAAATATCATCAAAACACAAAAGTATCAAATGCGTCAAATCAAAGTAAAACTATAAAAATTTTCCTCTTATTATTGTGGGTCCGATAGTTTATAGAAAATCCACACATACCCATAAAATCAGGCACAATATCCTATTATTATTCTATAAACAAATTAAAGCCAAGGTTGGTCCTGATATGCATACCAAGATCTTAGATCCACATCCACCCCTAATTTTTCCAATCAATTCACACAAAATATCATAAAAACAGTTACTTGTCAAAAGGGCCATTGCCTAAATCATCAAGATTGGACTTAATTTAATGAAAACATGAAATCTTGAACTAAAAATACAAACTTTCTTTAAAAAGTTGAAATCTTACCATAGCTTTAGTCTTTGAGTAATAAGATCCGATGAAATTCGGAGTATCCTCTTCCTTAAACCCGACACCCGACCCGAGCTGATGCTCCGAATCATACTCAAATATACACCCAGTAGCATAGTTAATCAAGATCAACCCCTTTTCACGGCAAACGTCAGCAAGCGTTAGGGTTCCAACAACATTAGTGCGAATAGTCTCCACCTTGTGGGACTCACACCAGTCAACGTTCGGTCGGCCGGTGACTCCGGCAGCGTTGAATACATGGGTGGGGTTGACGGCGGCGAGGTCGGCGATGAGGGTGTCGCGCGACTCGAGGCGGCCGGAGCCGTAGGTGTAGGGGATGCCTTGAGATTCGCAGATTTTGCCCAAGAGGCCGCCAATCCAACCGGTTCGGCCGTAGATCAAGAATTTGAAGGGTGAGCCGTTGGATTGGGAAACCATTGTTGTTGGGTGAGATGAGAGTGAGGGGGGTTTGAAGATTTGGTGAAGTTTTTGCTGGTTATTGTTTGGAGTTTATAGGGGAGAGGGGAAGGAGATTCGCCAGCTGTGTTCCCTTTCATTTGTGTAAGTTTATTTTACTTTGGGATGTAACGGTTGTTATTATTATTCTTTGAGTTAATTTTACGGTTAAAAATTTATATCTCGAAGTCTCTGAAGTTTGTAATTCTTACGATTTCAGTTACTAACTTGGTTAAAAAATTTAATTAAATTAAAAGATATTTCAGTTAATTTACACATAATAAGAGACTAACTATATAAGTTTATATAATGTCCTTATAACCATAAGGACTATTTATGTAATTATTTTAAAGAGTAAATATTTTAAAAAATTGCCAATTTTGTACCTGTGGTTTTGTAAAAAATGTCAATTCAGTCCAAAAAAAATTGATGGTTTTGGACTGAATTGGCAATTTTTGCAAACATAGGAACGAAATTGACAATTTTTTACCTACTGGATTGCATTGGCAATTTTGAGGAAACCGCGGGAACGAAAATAGCAATTTACTCTATTTTAAATAATTATAAAATAAAATTTTCAAAAATGATAATAAATGGGACCACACAAGACACTCCGTCCTTATGCCCCCACCCCCGGTGAATTCCACCATCTCCGACGAGATCTAAAATTCGAGAACCGGCAAACAAAAACTTGCCTCCACCACCAAAACTTTGCAGTTCTACCGGCAGTCCACCGGTAACCGGACCTCGCGTCATCATTAGAGAAGGAATCGGGAGAGAGGGCCGAGAGGCTTCAAAGCCCGCGGATCTCGGGCGGCAAAGAAAACTACTCACATCTCAACGTTTTGCAATGTCCGCTTTCATTGTAGCATTAGTTGTAGTTACACTACGTTAAGAGTTAAAAGATCGTGTGCATCATGTTCACCCGATTTACAACCGTGATCATCACAGATTATATGCAAATCATAGAAGCAGCTTCTCCATGCATGATAAAAAGAAACATAGCCAAATACGAGCCTTCCAAGCTAACTAATGTTTATCTTTTTAACGATAATTTTTTTCTTCTTCTTGTGTTAGTTACTTTACTTTTTTCTTTTACTTTACTTTTACCATTTTAATTAATCTTAAAAAAATCATTTTTATAGTCTGAGTTATAATTTCTGCTATTTACGTTTGTCAAAATAATAGATTGTGTCCTTTAAAGTTTTAATTTGCACCGTTTATCATATTTATTAAAAAAAATCTTTGGATTTCGTCCTTTACGCTAATGGCAGTTTAGTTTTGCAGTTAAGTCACCCATGTGCATTGAACATAAGGGTATTTTACTCTTTTTAGCTTTAAAGATCTACAAGTTAGACAGCTCGCCCTTATCGACGGTATCTTTGCATGTTGAATATGTTGATTTTAACGAAAAAACAAAACGTTAGTAATTCATTCTCATAATATGAGCCATAAAATCACATATATACACAATAATTTATTTATGAGCATAATGTCTAGTAATCAAGTACAACAATGCATACACCTCCAATCCGAAGTTGTGCTTGATAATTCATATTCTTGTTTGATTAACCAAGTAGAGGTCCTAGTTTACAAAACAAAAGAGCGCGTCACGTCTCAATGTAGAATTTCATTTACAAAGTAAAGGGCTCTTTTAGATGTGGTTCCTGATATTAGTTCTGCAATAGTGATGACGGCATTTGGACGACAATTTAGCGACATTGGTAATCAATCAATCAGAAGTACCGGTGGTTGTTCAAATTGGAAAAGAGCATGAGTGATGAGCTTTGATGGTTTATCGTTTACGGTTGAAAATTTGCTGGAGAAAAATTAATCGAAAAAACACAAAAGCATTTTATTTTCAAAGTTGATTAAAAGACGCATGAATTTATTTAGAGGTTAATTTTATGTTGAAAGTTAATAAAAAAATACTTGTATAAAACTAACAAAAAAACAACAACATGTGCATAGACGTTAAGATTGCAATATTTTCCATTTAAAAATATCACTTATTCACTATGGAATTTGAACTCTTAATCTTTATAAAATGACATCTTACTAAGCACTCAAATATCATTAACAAATAAAATGCATTTAATAATTTCTAAATTCATTAAAAACCGAAGATTTTATTCCAAACTTTTTTAATAGATACATTGGGTGCATAAATGTGAATTATTAGAGAATTAGTAATTTTTGGTTGGAGAAGAGAGTTGGGGGGAACTAGAGTTTGAAGAAAAAGGAGAGATGTCATTGATCCTAGTATTCATCTTCTTTTTCTTTTTGCAATCGTAATAACAGATACAAGTAAGATAATCTTCACACTCTCCACTTGCACTATCTCCAAACTCCATGTCACAGTGTCTTTCACAAGTATATTAGTTGCATATTTCCAAATAAGCGTGTTCATGACAAACTCTTGCTGCAAAACCTACAATAGTAATCCATATTTCTAGTTAGTTGATAAGTATACACGTGTGTAAAGGGTAGTTTTGTACTCAAACAATCATATCCACAAATATTACATAAGAATGTATATCTCTTTACAAAATCAAGAAAGTTACCTCTAACTAGAAGTATTCGCGGATGATGCAATGGTATCGGGGGAATGGTCGTTCTTAAATTGTGTTAATTTGCGAAGATTACTTTGGGGTTTTTTTATTGTCTCGGGGTTGCGGGTCAATCTAAATAAGTGTGGTTTGACGGGTATAAATGTGGATCAGAGCGAGGTGCTCGAGAAGGCGGCGGTGCTCGGATGTAAAGTTAGCGACATCCCTTTTGACTACCTTGGTATGCCGGTTGGAGCTAATATGAATCATAAGAAGAATTGGGGTAAAATTATGGATATCTTCCAAAAACGGTTTTCGGGTTGGAAAGCTAAACATTTGTCTATGGGTGGTAGATTGGTCTTAATTAAATCGGTCTTGGATTGTCTACCGAATTACTTCTTTTCCCTTTTCCGGGCTCCCGCGGAGGTGTTAGAAAAGCTTGAGGGGATCCGGTTTAATTTTTTATGGGGTGGAGATGGTGTCAAAAGAAAGATCCAATGGATCGGGCGGGATAAAATTTTATGTCCAAAGGAGAAAGGCGGGCTGGGCTTGTCTTCCTTTAAAATGATAAATTCTTGCTTTCTTGCGAAATGGGTGTGGAGGCTCAAAGTGGAGCAGAACCATTTGTGGAACAAGGTTATTATGAGTATACACTACAAGCAGGGTCAGAATCCTTTTATACCCATTGGTTCGAAGGCTACTGGTGTATGGAAGGGTATTAAAAAGTCTATGGAGGAGCTTACTTTTTTTGGTTTCAACATAGAAAATTATTTGGTGTTAGATCAAGGTAGGTGGCGCTGGTCGGTGGAGAACTCTGGAGTCTTTTCAACAAGTCCCTGCGATTGGTTCTTACAAGTTTGGAGAACAGGGGTTCGACCTTCAATTTCGAATGGTGCAGGAATGTTCCTTCGAAAATCAACCTTTTGGCTTGGAGGGCTATGCACGATCGTCTTCCGACCCGGGCGGCCCTCACACATCGGAAGGTGGCTGTGGAAAATATGGAGTGTGGGCTATGTGGTGAAGGTTCGGAATCGGTCTTACACCTATTCACTGGTTGCATGTTCTCGACTCAGGTTTGGCAGATTCTGGCGATGTGGTGCCGGCTCCCAGAGGTGAATGTCTTTTCGGTTGCGGATTTGGTCAACATGCATAAAGGGTGTAGTATTTCGGAAAAAAAAATCTAAAGCGGTGAATATCATCTTTCTAACTAGACTTTGGTGCATTTGGATTGAGAGGAACAAGAGGATTTTTAACCATCGTCCCCCGTCGTTACAAAGAGTTATTAGTGAAGTCAAAGTTTGGAGTTACTTATGGTATGTTAATCGTTGTAAGTCTCAGTCCATTAGTTGGGTTGAGTGGTCATCTTTCTCTTTGTAATGTTTCTCTTTCTACGGTCTCTAGCGCCTTACTAGCTGGTTTCGCTTCTTAATAAAATTCGCCGTAAAAAAAAAAAGTATTAGAATAATTACGCGGAAAGAAATAGACATTGTCATGTTGAGTTGTAATATTTAGATGATTGTGATACATGAGTTGGTGATTCGACATCATTATATATAGGAGAAGGGGTCAAAGTTAACATAAGCTATTAAATAATCAAATAACTATTGTAATAATGAGGTCATGTAACTCTGAAAATTACATTGACTATATTATTTGTTTCATCGATTAATATTAATTTGAGTCACTTCAATATAGAATATTAGCAATAGAGTACTTAGATTAATTAAAGTTATCTAACTTTTGTTCTATATTTTTTTTAAATATAGGAAGAAACTATTTAACCTTTTATATAATTTATAACATATAATAATATATATCAACTCTATATCAGTTTTAGTTAAAAGGAATGAGATATCTCAAAAACGTTTTGCAAAGGTAATTAATTAGGTGTTCTTTTTTTTTTTTTTTTTGGAACGTCCAACTAAGACTATTTACACACTAGTTGAGCTAATTCACAGGAAAAACCACCTCCTCTAAAGGCCGGGGGAAAACTTGTCAGGCTCAGAGATCGAACTTGTGACCTCTCAGTCCCAAGTCTTCCCCTCATCACCAATACCATTGAGCCAAATGACCAATGGTAATTAATTAGGTGTTCTAATTGCCTTAATAAGTATATTATGACTTTGACATAAATTATTAATGGCAATTAAATAGGGGTTATGTTAGGTACACCATGATGTACCCAAGGTTAGGTATATCATGATGTAGTCAAGGTGTAATAATAATAAAATGTCATTCTATGAACTTTGAGAATTGTAAATCACTATTTGTCAAACCATGATAAATTAATTAGTTATACCATATATTTAATTAGTTATACAAGCCCAATTTATTATTTTTGAAATGTTAAAAAAGAACTTTTGTGATTACCTTGTATGTCTTGCGTAATCTAGTTTTTTTTTTTATAATTAAAATGAACTTTTATTTTTAAAAACTTTTGTAAGTTTTTGTGTATTTTGTTATTCGAGACCGACTCGCTAAAATCTTGAGTCGAGTGGAGCTAAAACAAGCCCAAACTCGCAAACTCAAACTTCTTATCAATCTCATGTAGACTCGCGAGCATTAAGTTCAAGCTTGGCTTGTGAGTCGTTATTTTTTTAAATGGGTTCCAAACTCCCAACTCTAGCTATAGGATATATGACTTGTATTATTTATAAATATTTTTTTTAAATAGCTAAAAGGAATAGTTTTTAAGAAAATTTATAATTAAATAGCTACTCTAACTAATTGATATAAATAGTCACTTTAAAAATATCATTTGAAAGTTTCTAATAAAATTAACTTTATTTTTTATAAATCGTTATGTGTATTTTTTCTCAAGTTGCATAAGTGTTTTATTTAATTTTTTTAATAAAAAATTTTCTTTGTATTTCAAAAAATTGAAAAAAAAAACACATAGAAGAACAACACAATTTTTTAAAGAACTGAAACTACGTAAAACTAATATACAAAAATTATAAAACATTTAAAAATACCTTTTACAAACATCACGCTCCCAACAAGTTTTTATTTTATTTTATTAGAAATACTTTTTTTTTATAATTCATTTTGTCTAATAAGAATAAAAGTGGGAAATTTAATATCCGATGAAAATAAGAGTGAGAAAATGAAGTTTTCAAAAAACACCTATTTGGTATATATCTTTTGAGCTACATCAATTTGGTATATAAGTTTTAAAATTACACTAGTTTGGTAAAAAAAACTCTAATAATGTAACAATTAAATATTATATATGTGCTAATCATTGTTAGGCACATCATTTCATGCTAATTAAGGCAAACCATAACATGCTAATCATTGTTAGGTACACCATAGTATACCCAGGTTAGTTATACCATGATGTCCCTAAAATTTCTCTTAAATAGGTGTATTAAGATTTTATAATTTCTTTACTCTTTGCTAGTTCTCATTTTAAGGTGGAAACACCCCCTCATTCTTCTCATTCAAACTATATATATATATATATATATATATATATATATATATATATATATATATATATATACAGGGGCGAAACTTGACCAAAAAGTCTGCGCGGGCCGAAAGTTAAGGGTAAATAAAATTTAGATTATCGCTAGGTTTAATAATTGGGTAGTATGTACGGATCGGGTATTCGGGTCGGATATTCGGTTCGGGTTGGGTCACACAACAAAAAACAAATATATCTAACTGTTTTGATTTATTAAAATAACTGTTGTTTCGCATAACAAAAAACTAAACGATGCGAGAGAAAGGAATATTACCTGGAAACATGATTACAACTCAGCCCGGCGACCTTTAAGATTTTTGAATTCATCGATTATGCAATCCTGATCAAACTTTTCTGCAATTTCTCTTTCTACGTTAATCACCAGACTGTTTGCGAGATACTCATCTGACATTTTATTGCGTAGACGATTCTTTATTCTTTTCATTGCTGAAAATCCTCGCTCTGTTGTTGCAGTAGAAACTGGAAGTGTCAAGATTAGTCGAACCACTCTATCAAGCAAAAAGTATGTCTCATGTTTCTGAGTTTTCACGAGACTTTTGCAAAGATCTGAAATAGTTGATATACCACTCAGCCTTGGATTTTGAGCTTTATCCACATTAAATAATCTCAACTGATGTCTTAACTGAATCCTTTCTTGCTCATTAAAATCTTAGAGAATGATATTTCTCAACAAGAAGATAAATCTGGTCAACATCTATCCAAATTCCAAAACCTATTTGGAATAAGCTTGTCTATTTGTTGAATCTTTTCTTGTAAGTTCCACCCAAAGTTGTATTGTTTCCATGGGAAACAGACACTTCCTGTACCTATTATAAGTATATCAAGGACCTAATATAAGTAGCTTATGTGATACGGCTGAATATACTGAGAACTCCATGTCATCTAAAGAAATTCCAAAACCTATTTGTCCACCAATCTTGGAAATTTGTACTATTTGTCACTAGTCACCGTGTAACTTTATAACAAATAAACAATCATTAATGGGTTCCTCCGTCCTCAGAAACTGTGTTCAGTGTTTTTCATCAGTTCATCAATGATCATCTATCAAATTCTTCATCAATCATCATCTATCAACTGAATCTAAAGAAATTAAAGAAATAAAGAACCACAATCCACACCTGAAAGAATAACAAATTAAAGAGGGGCTGGAGAATAACAAAAGAAGGGTGGAACTTCAGCAGCGATGAGAGCCTGAGAGGTCGTCGGTTCGCTGGACGCTGCCGGAGGAGAGGTCGCCGGCCGGAGGAGCGGTCGCCGGCCGGAGGAGCGGTCGCCGGCCGGAGGAGCGGTCGCCGATGAGGACGTGAATCACTGAATCGGGATTCGGTAAGGGAATGACGAACGAGCGGGTGTTTTGAGAGGTAATTGTGAATTTGGATTTGGGAACAGTGTTGTTTTAGGTTAAAAAAAAGGTTGTTTTAGGTTAAAAAGAAAGAACCGCTTTAAAATAAAATCAAAGGAAAATGCAACAAAAACAAATGCAGCTCCTTGGATTCAAACTTGCGTCTTTGTGTAAGAATCATAGCGCCATAAACCAGTTGAGCTGTGAAGTTTTAGTTAATTTTATTAACTTCTTATGTATATATAGACTGGGCCAGACTAAGAATATAAAAAAAATCGAACCGAACACATATAAATTCCCACTTCTAAGCGAAAAAACGGGACGGGTCGGGGCCCGGCCTGGCCCCCATTAAAATTCGCCCCTGTATATTTATATATATATATATATATATATGTATATATATATATATTTATATATGTATATATATATATATATATATATATATATATATATATATATATATTGAGAATTGCATATATTCCCCTACTTTGGATAAAAATTGCATATTTCATCAAAATACAAGTTTTTAATGCATAATGTACAATGGTTTTAAAACATGATTTAGAAAAAATATGCAATTTCTCAACTTTAAAAAGGGACATATAAATAAAATAATCATATAAAATTAAATTTTAAATCATATAATAAAGACAATAGATACTAAAAATAATTAAACTAGCATTTCAAATTAAAATTACAAACAATAGAAAATAGAAAATAAAAATTACTCAACACGCTCAACGTTTTTCGATGTTTGTTTTCATTGTAGCATCACTTGTAGTTGTGGTTTGCTTAGTTTTTTTTACTTTTTCGATTGGTAGAATGTAGAACTACTAATCTTTTTCTTTTTTTCGTTGCTACATGTTCCGTAGCTTATCCACTTGTAACTCGTCTAATGTCGCTTCTTGATCTCGTGTTCCGTTTTGGTTGTTTCATTCAATTCGAAAAGTACCTTCTCAATTTGGTCCCCTCTAGAACTTTGTGAAGTCGATGGCGTCTTTTGTTTTCGTTGCAATCTTTCAAGTTCTTCAAAATCAATGAAAAATTATGCATCCGACGAGAAAGTGGTACCGATTGATTCAACGGATATTTTCCCCCATTTGTTTCTTTGTCTCGCTATTAGTTTGTTTAGTAGATGAACTGCAAGCCACTTTGGGTGACTTTTAACAACTATTTATGCCGACTCATGTAAAAAAGCGGATTTCTTTATCGTATTGTATTGGACTTGTGACGCTTGAAGTATGTCGACTTCCGATTGCCCACTTCTACAATTCCTCGTAAAGTTGTCCACAAATCCATTAAATTTGATGATTTTTCCATTCATGTCTTTCCACTTTGAATTCATTTGATGCACAGTATGATCGGTCCCTCCCATTTGGCTTGCAAAAAGCTCTAGAAATCATTGCCAAAACGATTAACCTCATTGTTGATTAGAGGTCCTTCATCCTCGGAAATTCCTTTCCAAGCTCTTACCAACGCCAATTCCTCTTCTTGTGTCAACAACCTACACTTCCTTCCCCTTCGTATGATATGTTCCTCGTCTTCAACCTCCTCTTCATGAACCTCGTCTTCATTGTCGTTTAGGTTGTATTCATGTTCGGAATCTTGAGAGTGATGGTATGAAAGTATGGATTTTGGTGTCTAGAACAAACCATGCATTGGTTTAACATTTGGATGAAGCTTAGGTTCATCGGGCTTTTCAATTGGGAGTAAGAAAAAGGTGATGGTGGTTGATATTGGAGAGATGAGGGGAAGGACTGTGGCATCGTATGCTCACGAGGAGGTCCGTCTTACTGTCACTAGAGGGGGTTGAGATGGTGTTGAAGCACGACACAACCTACTTGGTTGTTGGTGTTGTGTCGTGTCACGGACACTCCTCCCACCCTAACGGTTTGGTTTCAATAGTCAATTTAATTCTGATTAAAATATACAAATAACAATGATAAAAAAATTTAACAACGTTTTTCGAGTCTTCACGTTACGAGATATCAATCGTCCCCTGTTATTTGACATTTCAAGTCCAACTTAAAAACCTTCATACAATAAACTTATTGTACTTTTAACATATGGTTAAAGATATAAATAACAATGGTTAAATTTTTGGGCTATTGGCTTCAAATAATCCTAACTATCACTTTTTGGCCAATAACACTCCCAACTAACGAATTTCCCTCTAACACTCTCAACTATCAACATATTTTCCTCCACCACTTCCTCCGTTAATTTTCTTTAACTTTGTTAGTCATCTGCCTGCGTAGCTGTCCTACATGGCATAAAATTATTATGTGGCTGTCTACGTGGCTTATGACCACGTAGACAGATGACTAACGGGGTTAAAGAAAACTAACGGAGGGAGTGGTGGAGGAAAATATGTTGATAGTTGGGAGTGCCAGAGGGAAATTCGTTACTTGGGAGTGTTATTGGCCAACAAGTGATAGTTAGGATTATTTGAAGCCAATAACCCTAAATTTTTTGAACAGTGTTTTCCGAGTCTCTCATGTAACAAACAAATGAACTTATTACTCTTTAAGACTTTAACAAATAAAATTTATCGTAGCCTTTAGTGAGATCAAAGCGTATGGTTTCAATTTTCAAAGAAATACCAGAAACACATTATTATTATTATTATTATATAATATATAAAAAAAAGAAAATCATAGAATGATGATAGGTTTATTTATTTTCACTGAAATTTTTAGTAATTAAACAATTAATCAAAACATCCACCCATACACGTTAGTATGGAGCTGTGATTTGAACACAAATACTTTAAATATTACGGGATAAGATCAATTGGTGGTGGTTGACTGGTTGTGGTTTCTTTTATTTTTTAGTCAAATATTTAAATTAAAACAATTCTTAAAACATTAATTTAACAATTAATTTATCAAAGATGTGGTGTGAACGAGATACGATACATCCTTCACGCACGTTTGAATATTCGTGTGGTTTTTAATATTGATATTTAATAATGAGATTTAAGAGTATTAGCAATCGTGGATCAGGACATATATAACAATTGTAAAATATAACTAGGGTTAGTTTTAAATAAGAACTTTTTGTTTTAAGAACTTTTAAGAACTAAATTTCAACCACAAATTTCAGGGGAGACCACTACAATTCATGGGAAGGGAGGATACATGTAAATAAACGTGTGGCTCAAATTAGTTCTTTGTAATTCTCAAATCAAATTGGTTCTCAAATGATCCTCTCCCAATATAACTAATCTTATATTATGGAAAACTTTGGTCTGACATAAAAAAATCTTTAGTAACTAAGGTGAAGATTACGTATTGATATGTTTGATATGGATTAAAAGTCTGTAAAAAACAACAAAAGTCGTGTGCTTTGTTTTGCACTCAATCCATCGGCTCCTTAGGGTGGACGGTGTGGGGGATAAATTTTTTAGGATGAGTAAAATGAGATAAGTTTTTTGGCCAATAGGAGAGTGACACAGGAGATAGAAAAAAGTATATGTCTTTTGTGTTTTTTGAATGGTATGGGTGGGATAAGTTGGATAGTTTTTTTGATTTATTTTTTTTAAGGAAAACTTTATATTTCATAAAACATAAAACTAAATTTTTCATTAAAATTAAAAAACTTACATAGAAATTAAAAAAAACCACTTTTACAAATTTTAGGTTGAGAAGGTGGTGTAACGTAGAAAGGTTGTTGGTTTCGGTTTGTCAAACTTTGTCCGGTATTCGATCGGACTTTGGGTCGAAATTTCTTCGGGGCGGATGTGGAGGCATTTTTTTTCGAGGATCCATTGTTGTTTTTAGAGAAAGTAGATGGTGGTGTAAAAAGTTATGAGCTTTTGGGGTTTATATAGGATGAAATCTTGTAAAAAAATCAAAAAAAATAAATAAAATAAATGCTACTAGCCGTTGGCTAGTAGCCAACGTTAAAAAAAACGGTCGAAAAGCCCCAACGTTCCTCGGCAACCCTCGGCAAGTAAATGCCGTTTTTTACAATATCTTTGCCGAAAATGGTGGTTGCCGAGAGTTCGGTATACATGCCGAAAATTTGCCGATTTCTGCCCTTGCCGAAAACCTCTTTGCCAAAAATTTTGATCCCCATACCGAGCACCCTTACGAGACTTGATTAAACATCTAAAACTAAATTTGGTTTTGTTAACAACCGTTAACTAACATTTAATCCATGATTTTTGAGACATGATACACAACAAAAATTGTTTGAAATTCGAGTTGTTTGGATTATCTAGAAAGCTTGTAATATATTTTCGGATTGAATATCTCGATGGTTCATTCAAGTTATCAATCGGATACAATCTAGATTGATCAATTGGAACAGAGAAATTTTGAGAGAGATAGATTTTCAAACCAGAATGAAAATGTCGATCAATTCAGTTTTTGGGTGAGCGCATGTATTGCGGTTATTTGCAATTTTAAAATCTAGCGCTGCCCCCGAACCCCCGCCAAAAGGCGTTGCCCCCTTGGAACCCCAACCTTATCAATACGGTGTGCGTGCACTACCCCGCACCTCCAAACCCGATCGATATAAAAGTCAATTGATCGATAGTCAACCCAATCACACTAAAATAACAACAAACATGATCGCAAATTGTAAACCTAGTTGGCTAGCTTGTATCTGAAAATTGCTAATATACTCTAGAAAAATCCATCACTTTTGGTTGGGTTGTTTCCATGAAAACTCGATGTTACTAACTGATTTTTATAGTTAGAAATACGAATGTCTATTTCCAATAGAAAATCGCCACGTGATGATTTTAGTGAATGACCAGTTCACTTTATTTAATGTTAATTCTCTGCTAAAAGTATCGATATATTTATAAATTATAGCACTTTTTACTATAATTTTATTTCGTGGGTTATGGATGAAACTAGCTAAATCGATACAGTAAATGACTTTTATATAGTTAGTCATAGTGATAAGGATTATATATTATGTTTAAACTAAAGTTGTCGCGGGATAATACTGGTATATAAACAACGTAAAGAAAAAAATTACAACGCAACAACGTTAAATTAGAAGCTTTTTTTTTCTTAAATATAACAATACAAACAATTATGATACCTAAAGACAACTGTATAAAACTAAAATTAAAACCATTACACCTCATTTGTTAAACTCGTTGAGCTCAGATATAAAAACTCTATGTTACACAAGTGTACCATTACAGTGTCGACTCCTTTGCTAAATTCATTGAGCTTGGATAAAAAAAAAAAACAAAACCCCAAAATAATAAAGAAAAAAGAAAACATAAAAAACAACAAAAAAATATAAAAATGAAGACACAAAAAAACTCACCAATTGAAAGGCTTAAGAAGCTTGTATACCTATAAACAAAAACATCTTATAAGCATAAGAGACTCGTACACACCATAACAGGCCGGTGTCGCACATAGTATAATATACTGTTTAGTCCAACCAACTTCTCGGCGTTAAACACTAGGCTCAACGCCGCTACCCCGAATTTTTTACCCCTTCATTTGAAGCGCCCTATAACGCCCCTGCTGTACGTGGGTGTTCTTGAGGTGTCATGATCTATTGGGCTATGCAGTTTTTTTTGTAACCCACAAGGACCACCACTCTCACCGACATAGCTTTCATTATTGTTATCAAGGGCAATCCAACTAGCCTAATAATCATGTATTTGCACTTTGATTTCTACTTGTTTTTTGCTTTTATGTTTACTCATTTAGTTTAGAGTCATTATTTTGATTTATGAGCTAGAAATTAAGTGTAAAAGCATGATTATTACACTATCCCTTGACAACAAAAGCAGAAGTTGTGAGAGTCAAACACTGTTTGAAAATTATGCCTGTGACCGAAACAAAAATGAAAGCAAATCTGAATCGTTCAGCAAAAATTGAAATCCGACTGATTCAGAGCTTCAAATCTCCAATTAAAGAAGAATCAGATGTAATGCCAATCTCAAGGTAAAATAGTTATCTGTCAATATGTAATATGTCATTATTTGAAAATATTAAAATTCAATTTGAATATTCTAACAAGAATTTCAAACCAGAAGCATATATGTAGTAACACAACCTAAACATAAGTTGAATATATATTTTATATTTACAAGATAACCAAAAAAAAATCTTAAATGTCAATATCATGTGGTTATTATCGAAGATCCATCGGCGGATTGGCCCAACTAGTGTATCCCAAGAAGGCCCATTAACAAAAAATCTTGACATATAGTGGCCGGGTGGACCATTAATCCATCATATATCATATCGGTTTAAAATTTAAATTGCATAGTTAATGAACACACACATAGTGAATCTGATTTCAGAGAGTCTGTATATGCTCATTTACTATACTATATATTTTTTTTATGTTTATGCATATGTACTGATACATACACATAAACGTATATATGTCAATATAGATACGCTATTGACTTGATCATCAGAGGGTTCTCCCCTGGGCTTCGGCCTTGGGTCACCTTCTAATGGGTTTATATATATGTTGCAAGTTACGAATGGTTCAGGAATGAGACACAGTTGAACCTACAACTAGACACTATACAAGGATGACCTCCAAAGCTGGTTAGTTCAGAAAACGGTTGTGTCGAGCAATGGCTAAAAGCTGGTTAGTTCAGAAATGAGTAAACTTTACTGCAAGTTGAAACGGGTCGGGTCATGATGCCTAAAATCATGTAATTGGTTTCTTTTTATAAATATTGTTTTGAAGAACTATTATAAAAGTCATAACATTACAATAATAATCTAAAATACTGTTTGTATATAAACAGCAGCAATTACAACTGACTCCTGTCAATGCCTTACAAAGAAAAAAGAAGATAGTATTTCACAGTAGATTGCTTCTTCCATGAAAGAAGCTTATACAAGCATCTGCAATAACATCTGACTCTTGGCAACAATCAATAAAAGTGACTGTTACTCATGGGCCTTTTTTGTATTCTACTATAAATCATCAAACAACAATTAGAAAAACCAGCAACCTTAACCTCCATTTGTATGTGCTGCTATTCAGAACCAACGGTTCAAATACCTCCATAAAACTCGAATGGGAAATGATCTTCGTTTTCAAATATTCCTGCTAAGCTTTGGGTTGTTGAATATGGTGACATGTGTCCAAATCGGTTTAAATCATCAAGTTGTTCAACTTCCTCTGTAAAATTTGAGTATGATGAACTTGGTGAGATCTCAAACTGCTGATATGGTTCCCATAGACTCATCGGGTTTGCGAATCTCGTTTGGTGTGAAATACCCAAACTGCCCTTCTTGTTCTTTTGACTGTTCCTGCATTGTCATGAAAATCTTGTTGGAATATGGCCCTTGAACATTGCTTAACACTACTTTTAGTGATACATAGATTTAAGTTATGTTTTATTTTAAACGGGTCAAATAAAATGTGTGAGCTTAAATAGGATGGGTCCAACATGTTGAAAGTTGTCAAAGATTTATTTTATATTTTAGTAATCTTATTTTTCTAAATACAACTAACTTCTTGATTGTTTATAAAACTTACAAAATGAATTGACTTGTTACTTAACTTGCCCAAACTAATCATCTTGTCATTAAAGATTATTTCATAAATCTCCTAGGAATTGAACCATAGAATATAGAACCAACTAATGATTACCTTTGAAGAATCAAGAATCAAATCAGGTGAGACCCAAAACATAGAATGATTGTTAAGGCCCGTTGATGAAGTTGGTTCGCTCTCTGAAGCAGACGTTTTCTCAAAAGAGGCAAGAGGACTCGATAAATTACTCTCGTTACCCACACGGGTGCTAGTTTGAATACCATTAGAAGTACTTCCAACTTCCTTGGTATAAGGTTCACTAGTCACATAGCTCACTTTTGACTCATTCTTTTTTGTCACACGACACAAAGCAAACGGTCCCTGTGAAAATCAGCTCGTTAGTATAAAATCTTTAACCAAAATTGTTAGTTAAATGAATCAATATGCGAGTTTTTAGAAACTTTTACTTGAAAACTCAGTGTCCCTCCAGAAATATCATCACATAACTTATACTCGTGCATCACCCAATCGGTGCGATCACCTAGTGGTGCTCTACCACGATAAAAAACGAGGGTCTTGCGACACCCTACAATAGAAGACTGGCAAGTAACTTTTCGGTCTTTGCCTGTGGCTTTCCAGTACCCGGCTTTTGTAGCCCTATTTGTGCGTGATCCATTTGGGTATTTGCGATCACGTGGAACGAAAAAGAACCACTCCATATCGCGCTTGGGAAGGAAAGATTTATCTGTAATCAACACACTAATCAGAAAGTACACCATGATTAAAGAACACCATAGCTGCTTTAAAGATAAAAAGAAAGATTCCGTAACAAGATTATGATCTGAAAAGTTTCATGATCTCAATTACTTATCTTTACAGTAAAAGAAAAAAGAACCATTAAAGCATTTAAACGAATAATGGTTTTCAATTTTCATTGAGGCATTTAAACAAACAGGTTGCATGCAATACAAAACATCAAATTTTGTTCAAAAATTAAGCTCACCAGGCAACTCCCATGGATCAAATTTGTACAATTCTACAACCGGAATCACTTCAAGTTCGATTTCAAGCCCTTGGACCTTCCTTTTAAGGTAATACCCAATCAGTTCTTCATCTGTCGGGTGAAATCGAAACCCTGGTGGCAGTGATGCCATAATTCCAACTCTTAAATTCAAAAATTTTAAGAAAATATGGAGCAAAAAAATAAATTAAAATTAAAAAGGGTCGATTGGAAGTTAGAAAGATGTGAGAATTTCGGTTAAGTGCCCGTATTACACCTATTGAAAATCTGAAAGATCCAAAAATAAAAACTTTTTTCAACACAGAATTTGTTTTCAAGAATTGCGACTAAGTTCCAAAGAATGCTTCCGTTGTTCAACACGATCATCTTCTTCAAAAGCTTTGATGGATTCTCAACGATCAAAACCCTTCCCCAATCCCCACCACCCAAATGATCAAATTCGTTACAATTGTGGAATGAAAAACTGGATTTTTGAAACAATCGAAGCGAAAACGATCTGAAATTGGTGGAAATTTGTGGAAATTGGAAACTTTGTTGGTGATTGAGGAAGAGGGGAGGTGTAAGATTGGCGATGGAGAGGGTTTTATACAGGATTTGGGGGCGGGGGGGGGGGGTAAAAAGTCGAATTTTTTAAATAAAATAAAAAATGAAAGGAACAAAAACACCGAAAGTGGAGTGGTATGTCTGAAGACTGAAGGTAGAACAAAATTCCACATAAAGGGCCAATAACCACCAACGGTTTCACACCTAAAACCGTTATTCCCGCCATAAAGCTTATCATGGTGGCCGTTGAGCTTGTTGTACAAGTTTTACAGCATGGTGTACAATCGGTTTATGGTGTTTTATCTTCTAAAATAATGTTTGTTTGCTAGAAGGCATAATCTTTTAAAGACAAAAATAAGTTAAATTTATCATAATCCTATAATACACTTACACATATGAGTACATATCGAATGAAAGTTAATTAAAGATAGCGAAAAAAAGAATAGAGAGGGAGTTACATAACAAAAAAATTAGAATTTTTTTTTGCTGTAATCATGCTCGGATTTCTCCATTCATACCGAAAAGTAACATACACGACTTAAGTCAATACGCAGGGAAGGCGGGCAACAAGTTGCGCCGCCAACCCCTTTTGAAAAGACATTTACTAGATTATATAACGAGATGTTTACCACCCCGCGCGTTGCTGCGAGGTTGAATTTATATACTGAACGAAAGTCAAAAAGTTAAGTGATCTAAAACGTAAAAGTTTAAAAGTCTCGTGGTGAAAGTATAAAACTATAAAAGTATACTAAAAACGAAAATAGAAAGGTTAAAAATTTCGTGGCAAAAGTATAAGACAGACAAATTTAAAACAAAAATAAAAACTTTAAAAGTTAGATGGGTTAAAAAGTTAAAGAGTATAAAAAGTAAAAGTCTAAAAGTCTCGTGGTGAAAGTATAAAACTATAAAAATATACTAAGTTAAGGGGTATAAAACGTAAAAGTCTAAAAGTCTTGTGGTGAAAGTATAAAACTATAAAAGTATACTAAAAATGAAAGTAGGAAAGTTTAAAGTTTCATGGTCAAAGTAAAAGAAAACAAAACTTAAAACAAAAAACAAAACTTTAAAAGTTAGAGGGTAAAAAAATTAAGGGGTATAAAACATAAAAGTCTAAAAGTTTTGTAGTGAAAGTATAAAACTATAAAAATATACTAAAAACGAAAGTAGAAAAGTTAAAAGTTTCGTGACCAAAGTAGAAGACAACAAAGCTTAAAACAAAACAAAAAAACTTTAAAAGTTAAAGGGTACAAAACGTAAGAGTATGAAACATATGTGGCCAAACTATGAAAACCAAAAGTTTACTATTTCGTTAAAAAAACAAAAAAAAATTAATTGTAAAAGTTTAAGGGGTAGAAAGCGTCAAAGCCCCAAAGTGTTATGACCAAACTATAAGAATAAAAAGTATATTGTTCAACTTTCAAATTTGATTGTTATATATATAAATATGAATCTCTTTAGGCCATATATCATTTCTTCAAATTCAATGAAGAAATATTCTTATTGGTGATAAGGGCAAGATCCGAGATTGAGAGGTCATGAGTTCGATATCTGAGTCAGACATGTTTTCCACCTGGCCGTTCATGAATGTGGTTTTCTGGAAACTGGCTCAACGGTGTAAATACTGCTTAGCTAATCGTTCTAAAAAAATAAAGAAATAAATATTCTCAAGAACTCATTGATTCACCCATCCTTGATTCAATTTTATTTTTCCCAATTTGGGGTGGTGTCCCTATGTTTACCGATTGTCAATATTTCTTCTTGCAAATATACTCAAATCGGTGATAAATCGCCAAAAACATACCCCATTTTCCTCGAATTTGATGTGACTTCATCACCTTCACCTTCTACTTCATTCATCCATTAAAATTCGTTTAACTCACACTCTAGCCAAACAAGTCTCATGATGTAAATATACATTGTAGTTTTGCTTAATTAAGTATTAAACCATAATAAACGTAAAAAAAATCCGCTAAAAATGATCTTGATTTTAAAACACTCTAATTTTTTATTAATTTTGAAATAGCTAAAATATTTTTAATAAAAAAATTAATAAACTTAAAGAGCTACTATGGTTTTGATAACAAAAAATTACATTTGTCCCCCAAAAAAAATCATGTTATTTAACTAATGAAAATGAATATATTATAAATATTTTTCATCCGAAAAAGAAAAATACTATATTTAGTTTGTAAATAATGGTATAACTTTAGATGGACGATTCAGTAAATTCCACGTCAAGATTGAGTAAGACAAAATCACTTTTTTCCCTTTGCCTATTGTTATAGAAACGTATCGCTGATGTTGTCGTCACCACCTACTCATCCTCGAACCAAAAAGTCTTCCTTCAGATTATTTGCCACTTTTTTGGACCACATTGTAATCACTAATCACTTCTGTTTTCTTATATTATCTTTTTTGACGGCTAAATCAATGTATCTCTCGTTTTTATATGATTTAAATTCGATTTGGGACCACCACTTGTATTTTCTTATTTGGTGACAACAAAACTTGCTTGTTTGTTTATGTTGCTTGTTTGTTTATGTGGATTAAAAATAGGAGTCTCTGTGAAACTAGAAATTTTTTAAAAATATCACACTTACAAAAAAAGTTTTTTAATGGTAGCATATGTACATAAAAAAAAAAATCCAAAAGCTTTTCATTTCATATACAGATTTAAGGGGTGATACGTGTTAATGAAGCTACCTCTGCGCCTACCCACCCCACCCCCCCCCCCCCCCCCCCCAATTCCCCATTTCCCCTCTCAACCTCATCCTAAAATTATACAATCTATAATTTTACAAACTTTGATGAATAGTTTTATGGCGTTTTGGTAATTGTTGTTTAAACTTAAGGGCAAAATAGACCTATTTGAGTACCAGATTTGACTAGGGCCATTCTTGCACGATTCATATCCAACAGTACGAGATAGATGATAACCACACGTTTCCCCTTATCCTTACCTGCCCTCTTCAAGAAATCCTTACCTGCCCTCTTCAAGAAAGAAGAGAGAGAGAGAGAGAGAGAGAGCTAGCAGATCATCATTCACGTTCGCGTGCCCTACTTCTTTCTCTATGACACATCCAAATGAATTCTGGTTCGTCAGTTCCTTACCTGTTGGTTCACCCCCATATTCTTTCAAATCACTCCTTCGAGCGACGACCGACAGGCGCGCATCTTTTTCTCTTGATTATGTTGGTAAGTTTGAAGCCTAAATTCCGTCGTTCTACTTAAATGGTTCTCACATCAAAGTCTAATTCGTGCGTTGTATGTTCTTGCAGCTTTGATTTAAAGCCTTTTCGATGAAGGTAGTTACTTATTCCGAAATTGAGCTTTAATTTGTGTTGTTGTTCTTTGTTTCTCATTATTCTTGCATCTGTTAATCGGTTGTATCTTTTGAACCGATTTAAAAATTTTCGTTTGATTTATACTCGGTTACGTTTTCATTGCTCTACTGACCCGTATTGTTCTTAATCGAGGTATTTGTAATTTCATAGCTCCGATATGGATTTTTAGTTTCCCATGTTTATTTTATCTATTTTTTGTTGCAAGTGTTAATTGTTTATTTATATATTTTGATATTGCATGCGGCATTAGATCAGACAATTTCCGTTTCATGCAGGTGTCTTTTTGTTCATAATTTTAGTTTGATTTTTTTATGTTTACACATCGTTGTCAAATTTTTGTTTCTGTCCACTGACAACCACTAGCATGGTGAATCAGTCTAAAATTGTAAGTTTAGTGAACTTGAAGGATTTTGGGTGTTCATGTACAGATTCGGGTTAAGGGGGGAAAGGGGATTTGTTGGTGGTGGTGAGCTATATATGATCATGGTGCCCTTTGCTTCATAGGAACAAAATACGTGAACTAAATCAAATTACGTTTTTTGCCTTCAGTTTCATCAAGGTAATTTTTAAACTCATTTCATTATTGTGGAATGTCTGTAGCAGCGGTAATATGAACACATTGTTTTATAGTATTAGTTAAGTTTCTGGTAATTACATACTTACATACATGTTTACCTGTTTGTTTCAGGTGTGTAGTTTTGGTTGGCTTGATGCTTTGTACACATTGTTTTATAGTTATTAGGTTATAGTTTTGTGTCTCATCTATTGTTTGCACAATCTATTCTGCTTTGGACGTTGTAGATCGACCAACATCTAAGGCTTTTATACATGATCTAAGACGACCGTAAAAAAACTTGATTAAGTTATAAGAAATGGCTTCTTTTGGGTGTGACATAGTAACCTATGTTAAGTCGACACGTGATTCGAAATTGGTGAGGCCGCCGCAACGCGCGGTAGGTCACCAACTAGTTTTATAAAAAATAATGGAACATCTATTTCATCTCATTCTAATGTCCCTATATCACATCCTATATTTTTAGGGGACAACAGATTTATCCCTCAAATTTTATGTTTTCTATTCAACTCTAAATATATTTTTTACATTTTTAAGTGGATGTGAGTGATATAAGAAATTTTATTAAAACACGAAGTACATATTACGTCTTATTCCCTTTATATATTCTGATTTAACTAAACTAACACTTTTTCATTTCTTTTTTAAATAGTATTTTTCTTTCTAACACTCATAACAAATATAAAATAATGAATATATAAAGAAATGGTTTTTCTAATATGTGCCCTAAGGGCACACATAAGGTGCAATAAATGCACCTCGAAAACTGAAAAAAATATGAAGATTCTTTTTGAAAATTGAAAAAGATACCAAGATTCATCTTGAAAAATGAGAAATGTATGAATATTCTTCTTGAAAAATGTATTTTTCAATTTTCGAGATGCATTTATTGCATCTTATGTGTGCCCTTAGGGCACATGTTAGAAAACCCCATATAGAAATAGTAATCATTAAACATGAAAAATCAAAAAAAAAAATTGGGTATCAAATTATAAAGATTAGCATATTGAAAAAAATGTATCTTAGTAATTTTCTTTATAAGATATGAATGAAAATAAAAATAAAGAACGGGCTAAAATGCTCTAAACATGCACATCGCTCTGGAATTAGTAATCTTGTCTCTGGAATAAGACCAAATCTTGGGAATAAGTATAACATGAAGCTTGATGGTG
The DNA here is from genome assembly GCA_039602395.1 of Deinandra increscens subsp. villosa. NCBI lineage: Eukaryota > Viridiplantae > Streptophyta > Magnoliopsida > Asterales > Asteraceae > Deinandra > Deinandra increscens. The sequence goes on along the minus strand of JBCNJP010000021.1, from coordinate 4,544,720 downwards.
AGAGGTTATAACTTATAGCTTTTGTCTTTTGATAGTTGTTCACTTTTTTGCTCATTTCACACATGCTTTCAAGTCATCAAAGTGTTTGAAACCCTCTGGCGGGACCAACATGCCTCTTCAACTTTCATGGCTTATTGTAGCATTAACAATTTCAAACCCGTATCGGTAGTTACCACAGCGAAACCCGAGCTCCTCCACTGGTTTCGAAAACAATTCCATCGTCCTTAACGGAGTTTTGTGTAAGATATTATATCACATGATAATTATATATCATTAGCAATTCGCTCAAACATGCATATTTAAGTGTGATGTTATCCTCTTATCTACAACTAATATGACCAAAGACGTTTTAATAATATTTAAGATTAGACATTTCTTATGTTTGAGTCTCTTTGTGAAGGGACATGTGAGATTTTTAATGTGTATTGGTTTGGTTGTTTTTTGAACTTAAAATAACAAAGTTCAATATTTAATTTGAAAAAAAAAGTAAAATAAAAGGTAATGACCCAAGATATTGGAGATAAACTAGAGGGTATAAAAAGGTAATTAAAGAGAAAAAAAGGACCGTGGCTGAGGGCTTTTTAACACTCGTAAGCCAATGATATGGACTTGTAACTGTAGTCCTCTTTACATCTAAAGTACACAACTTTAGAAAAACAACAAATTATGGTAATCATGAAAATACTTGGATTCATTTCAAAGTTGGTATGTGAAACTTTTTTCCCCAAAGACTATGATTTGTAATAGAAGAGTAGTTTGAATATGCTATTTTATGTTTATAAAGAGATGCACAAACCGGTCTTTTTGAAACCGAGCGGGTTTGGTCGATTGTTGATCAAAACTGTGCGTGTCCAAACTAGTATGGGTCTAAACATTTTTATACAATAAAAATTTAAACCCAATAAGAGTCAGTTCGTATCGGTTTGGAATTAATTAGACTACTGAAAACTTTAAACCCAATAAAAATTTGTGTACAATAAAAACTGTGCGTGTCCAAACTAGTATGGGTCTAAACATTTTTGTACAATAAAAATTTAAACCCAATAAGAGGAAATGTTTTAGAATATTTCTTCTTTGGACCTAGTTTTTGATAAACTATTTTTTAGAATTAGTTTGGCCACATAAAACTTCGAACTACTATGGAAGAGACGGTTCAGTTTAAAATCAGACGGTTTGGCCGGGACCTATTTGTGGACTCGGTCGAACCAAGCTTGGTAATTGGTACGGACTAGGAGCGGAGCTTAGTTAGGGCCCGAGGCACGGTCCTCGTTTTTTCACTTAATTAGTAGTGCTAATTTTTACCCCGCTCCTCCGAAAATATTTATATAAATCGAGTCCGGCTCTCCATAATTTATTGTTCAAGTTCCGCCAATGACACGGATTCACAAACCTGTTTTTTACACCTCTATATACCTTTTCATTTATATTTCAAATACAAATATATGATAAGCGAGATATAATAGCTCGTTTATTTGAACGAGTAGGCGACCCATTCCGCGCGTTGTGGCGGGTCACCATTTTTTATACATTTTAGTTTTCTTGAGTGGATAGTCATGGAAGTGACTCGTGGAGGCTTATGACGTTACCGAAATATTGTAAATCTATATAGGATTACACAGTAGATATCAAGTGTTTACAAAAGTTTATGTTAGTACATATGTTTTTCTTGATAAAGTTGAAACAACGATTGAAGGGAGAGGAAATGTTTTACGGATGAAGGAGGAAGAAGAAGCGTACGTGTAAAAAGTGTATAAATGACTCGACTAAAAGAAAACTGTACGTGGCTTAAGTAAACAAAAAAAAACTTAATTAAAGAGAAACACATGTCATTGAAATAAATTAAGTTTTTATAATAATTGTGTCTATGACTTCGAATTCAAATTAAATGTTAAAGTAACTTAGCAAAAATGAAAATAAAAAATATATAAAACAAAAAACAAAGAAAACGGATGAACAGCAGACATTGTGTCTATGACTTCGAATTCAAATTAAAATATATATAATAATAATTTCTAGTTATAATTAAATATGCAAATTTTGCATATATCCCCTAACTTAGAGAAAATTACATATTATCTCATAATACAAGTTTTCAACAAACAACTTACAATGATTTTTTAATATGATTTGAAAAAAAATATACAATTTTATAATTTAGAAGGAAAGATATACAATTGTCCGTAATATATATTGCACGTTAGTTGCTAGTTGTCATGTGAGCTTTTGATGTAACTTAGTGCTTCGTCTTAGCTAGCTCGAGTACTGTGCTATCTTTATAGACAAGTAAATAAGACTGCTAGTTTGTAACGGTAAACCGTTCGTACTCTTGGATCTACCCGTCCATATTATTAAAATGATAATGTAAATTACAGTTATCATTTTTACAGATATACTTGAAATACAACTTTTTTTTATTAATATTTAAAGGTCAAAAAGTTATTTAAAAAAATCATTTAAGCAAGTTTTAATTAACGAGTGTGACTTTTATGTGTAAAATAAGAAAGTGTATTTGGTTTTGTGTGAAAATGTTATTAAATCTATGACCGATGATTATATTTTGTTGGTGTGAAATGGGGTAAGAAAAAAGGGTTTAAATAATTGGGAAATGAAAAGGGTTAAGATAAGCTTATCCTCGTGTCTCTTGTCGGGTCCAATGCTTTCGGCTCGCTGTCTCCGAACCCAACCAAGCCCATGGGTCTCACCCTCCCAATCAACGCCTGGTTTTTGCAAGCGGCTCTTCAAAATTCAACCCATTTATACACATGCATATATATTATAGGATTTTTAATCAATTTTGATTAAACAAACATAAAATTGTATACTAGGATTGTGCAAAGTCGATTATGGATCGATTTTGACCACGTTCATAACCATTAACCAGTTGGTCGGTCATGGCCTCTTTCATAATCATAACCATAACCGATTGGTTGGTTATGAAAGAATTGGTTGTTTTGTTTAATTTCGGTTAATTTATTTCAAGATGAAATATGCCCCCAAGAAAAAGTCACCATTAGAAAGAAAAATAATTACTTCTTTAACAAGTTTGGTACTTAAACTAGTCCTCCTCGATTATTAAGAAATCAAGCTCGGTTTCTGTATTGGGTTTTGTTTGAAAATAAAATGAATATGGTATTCTATGAAGAATTTTTTTTTAATTGAGTGAATAGACATAAGAAAAAGAATGGTTAGGATCTTCATCTCAAATAATCAACTATTCTAAGTCTAAAAATATCCTAAAGAATATGCAAATTTTCAAGTTTGGTTCAGTTTCGGTTAATCAAAATTTCATAACCCTAACCAATATCACTTGATCTGTTAACTAGAATTTTATAAGTATAACCATTAGTTATGTCGATTATGGCTCACTTATTCGTATTGCATACTAATTTTTTGATATAGTAAAAGATTCTAAACATAATACAATTTTAATGCAAAAAAAGAACAAATCTTAACTAATAAAATTAAATTTGATCAAGGATGTTAACTTACTATATGGCAATTTTGTAAATATTATAATTAGTTTGTTTTAATACTAATAAGTATAATGGTACTTTAGGGATTTTGAGGTGTACGTTCGGATTAAAGACGTTTTTTCCTAGATGAATCAAAACCTATAATTTTCTCCTATTATACAATAAACAATTTCAAGATCTTGTGAATTATTTTTTTTTTCTTGTCTTTTAATGAATTTTGTTTTTTAGTGGGATAGTAAATTTCCTTTTGTTTTTTTTTATTAAAGGGTGTTTTTTTAATTTTATTGAAGCGTAACGAATTTAATATGAGAGTTGGTTGTGTAACAAATACAGTCGTGCATCATAACTTTTACGTCTTAAGCTATATACTTTTAGCTTTGGTTCTAATTTTAATGTTGTTACACGGTCTTTCGTATTTTTGTTTTCTTTATGTATTTTTTTTTATCAGCAAACAATCTAATTCAACCAAAACGAAAACGGAAACAAACCGGGAATAGCAAGATACTAACCCGGCAACCCAAAACACATTACAACATACACATATTACCCCAATCAATTCTCTGTCGACTCCTATTATTACACCATAACTCACACCATGTCCTAATATTAGAAATAACTTTGGAATTGGGTTTTCTTTATGTATTATTATAGCAATGCAACTGTTTTATGTGTCCACGTTGTGTTCGTGATTTTGTTGTATTTTTGCAAGCATAATGAATTTAGTACATAAGTTAGTGGTATAATTAGTACAGTGATGTAACATAACTTTCAGTTAGTAAGTTTAATAATTTAAGCATTTGTCTTCAAATTTTAACATTGTTATTCGTATTTATTTTTTTTGTATTTTGATTTTCTATATGCAACCTTCTAATAATGCAACCGATTCGTGTATCCATGTTATCCTTACGGCAACGCGCATATAAAAAATTTAGTTTTTTTTTTACAAAATCTAGAGCTTCTCTTCTAAAAAAAAATGAAATTTTTATTAAGAGTATAAACCTAACAAAATGACGATTATGAAAAATTTTAGGAGTATAAACCTAACAAAATAAAATGAAACCGATTTGAAACCAGTTTATAAACCGGTTTGGAACCGATTTAGAAACTGGTTTGAAGCCGCTTTAGAACTCATCTCCTTTTTCTAATTTCAATTAACCACTAATCTCTTAAATGCTATTAGCCGTAATTAGATGGATCTTAATTGAAATAACCCTTGCATTTTAAAGGAGATTTCTCAATTAGACTTTGGTGTTCACTAAAGGAACTCAATCCAATACAAAATAAAAGTATTAATTATTTAGTTCTACTAATGCTTATAGTCTTTGGTGTTCAGGCTTTTGAATTTTAAGCTTTAGAACTTTAGTAATGTACTTTTAGCAAACTTTTTTCCCCTTAAATTAAGCCTTAAGTTTTGTTTAGTTGATTTGAGAGAACTAAAAAAATCGTTTTTTTTACAAACCGGTTTCAAACTGAACCGATTCAGTTCTATAGGTTTGTGGTTTTATTGCTTCAAACCGACTTGTAACCCGAACCGATTTTGACCAAACCGGTTTTGACCAAAGTTGACCAAACCGGTTTTGGTTTACAACTCGAACTGGTTTAAAAAAAACCGGTTTTGTACACCAATAATGACGATTAGTGGATTCAGAACAATGACAAATTATTTCCAACAATATCAAATATATAAAAAGAATAAAAATAAATAAACATCCTATAATCTCTTACTTTAAGAGAGGTTCAAATGATAATTTTGGTTTGGGTAAGAAGGATAAAAATGAATCTCAGTCATTGGATCTTGAGCTAATAAAAAATAAAGGAGAGACAATTTGGTCTTAGCTATCTTTGTTGACTTTTAGTTAAGTTCGCTCATTTTTTTAAACATTCATAACTTTCACATACGACATTATTTTCTAAAGAAATTACACCATAAATACGAGCGTTTTTATCTTTAAAACACGTATAATGTTGCTATATATAAAATTAAAAAAATACTCTTTCGATTTTTGACACAAAATGTTCAGATCACTGTGTCATTGTGTCACAATGTTCAGATCATTGTGTAATTGTGTCATCGTGTCAAAATTATATATAATGTTGCTATATATAAAATAAATAAAAAAAACTACTCTTTCGATTTTTAAAACAATATGACATAGTGATTTAAACATATTAACACAATATGATACAATAATCTGAACATTTTTGACACAATATGACACAATGATCTAAAAATTTTTTACATAATGATCTGAACATTTTGATACAATCGAAAGACTAATTTTTTTATTTTATATATAACAACACTGTACGTGTATTCAATATTAAAAAACTCTCGCTTTTATGGTGTAGCTTTTTTTAAAAAAATAATGTAGTACCTAACAATTATGAAGGTTTAAAAAATAGGGGTAACTTGATAAAAAAACAAAAATGTCCTTCTGTCTTTTTTTTCCCTAATTCTACATAGGAAAATTTTGGGATATAGATCCTCATTTAATTGAAGATCTAATGACTATAATTTATTCTTATCATTTACTCAAACCAAACTTCACACAATAACTTCTCTCTTATTTTAAAACTACCTGCATTTTAAATAATTCGTGCTTAATTGTGTCGGATATTATATATGTAGTGGTGAGATAAACAGAAACCACTTTTATCATATAAATTGTAAGATTAAAATAACTGTTACTTTTATACATATATTAAAGATAACAAAATATTTCATATAATGATGTAAATTTTTTAACAAAAAAAATATAAATTATATGATAGTTATTTCAGTTGAGAAAGGTGATGGAATTAGTATTATTGAAAAAATTTAAATTTATTAAGTTGTTTTCATGTTTAATCATCTAAATAGTTTACATGATACTTGAATATTGTCTCGTACGATTTGTAGGATAAAAGATGTTTGTACCAGAAAAATATATATTTTGCTTAACTCTAACATCTACAAACTAAAATATAATAAAAGGAAATAATTATTATGTTAATACTTTATAGGTTATCTATATGATGTATTGATGTGAAGTATTAACAAAGGAAATAATTATTAAGCAAGCAATTGTATTTGTATGGCTCTTGATATTGTATGAAAACCACCATGCTTTCTTAATTTCTATCAAAAAGACAAAAAGTCATTCAAAATAACAATTTTCACATGCTAAAAAGTCTATACACATAAAAAAGTACGTCCGGATACAATTATATAATATTAAAAAATCCCATAAGCTTGTCTAGAACGTATTATAAAATTATTTAAAATTGAAAAATAACTGGCACCTTAAATTAGTCAAAATTGTAGTAACGTAACATCTAACTTTTTAGTTTTTAGACAAACGACAGAAACATTGAATGAAGCATGTGGGCCTTTGTGTGTTGGGTGGTCGCATATAGGGATCACGAGAGCATAATCTATTTCAATCTAGATCGAAAACAACGTTAATTCGTTAGGTAACATAGTAACATTTTAATAAATATTTATTAATACTTATAAGGATGAAGATTGTGGGGTTAGAGTTTTTTCTTTTAAATTAGGTTATTTTTTGTAGTGGTTTTGGTGAGTGACGATGAAAAATAATGACATATGAAAAGAGTTATCACACAAGTAGTAACGATAATCTAATGATGATAATAAAGCTATCTGATAGGTTAGTAATAATGTTACATTTTGTAATAACTAAATCTTTACTTTGTGTGTATATATATATATTTTTTAAGACAATTACATAAATAAAATACATAATTAACTTAACTAGAACTAGTAAAAGCATAAAAATTAAGATTCATATTATTGGAAATAACTAGCTAAATAAGAACACAAATAGAACTAGTAAAGAATAAACTCTAACGATTAGTAACATTTTCTCTAAAAATCTCCTCAATTGGTAAATAAGTGAAATCTGAGCCGTTTTTAAATTGGTATTGTGTGATTGTATCGGTTGCAGCATTATGTCTTCTCTCCTGGTCCAGACATATGGAGGGCAGTAAAGTAATGAGTAGCTTTTCTCTACAGCAAGTATTAGGAAAATGTTGGAGGATTCGATTGGTAGCTTCACCTATAAACATCCTTGGCTGCATTGGGCTCCAAGGCAGGTAAATAAATGCATTAAGAAGAAGTCCTACTAAAATGGAACTAAGCAAAAGGGGAATTTAGAAAACAATTCTTTAAGGAAATTTATAATTTATTTATTTTTAAACTGTTATAGAAAAATAAGGCTGCAAAGTCACCAGCAAGCAGGCTAAACACTAGATTACCGAAATAGACAACTAAACTAAAAAAATAACCACCAAAAACAAAATAATTACTAATATGAAGACGATACTGGTATCAGAATAAATACAAGAGTTAAAAGAGAGTGAACCTCCTGAAACTGACACTCAACAAGAACACGTTATGCTGATGAAACCATACACAAGACCCAAACATCAAACAAACAAACAAACAAAAAAAATGGTTTATATTCTCGAATCATCCGCGCTACATGATTGAGCACCCGCTTTTCTCCTCCTTTGGTTGCACATTGCCTTGCTGATTCCTGTTTGACTCGTTCGGGTTGTACGTGAACTCAGTCGTGTCAAGCCCGTACTGTTTCAGAGTGCATATATTAAAAGTGGAAGTTGCAATTATGACCCGTTTATTCATGAACAGGTCGATTTGGGTGGGTTATGTTTTACCTCAGACGGGTCAAATCAAAATGTTAAGCAAGAAAGGGATTTGGTCAAACTTATATAAAGTGTATCTTTAATGGATATAGATATAGATTATTACGGTAACAATATAGTAGAATACACACACCTTTTCCCTCATTCGTGTGCTCCATGCATCATTTCTGCTTGGACGGTTATCAAGGGTTCCAGTAACAGGAATGCCAGTCACGGGAGCTTGTTGCCTGTTGATCAATGGTTGTCGTTGCTGCCTCGGGCCCACAATGTACTCATCATCACTATCGTAATCTGGTGGACTATTTGCAGCTCGTACCACACAAGCTAACAAGAATATAAGACCCTGCAAAGACAAATCTAATCAATATCAGAGATATAATATCACTGCTTACTTTTTTTTTGAACTGAAGTTCCTAGATTTTGTAGGATAAATACACTTTATCTTACACCTTATAGGATTTGAACCCCGACCTTTTCGTTGTGGGGCACACCACTTAACCACCGGGATATCCCCTTGACAACATGTAAGTGCTAAATGTATCACTTTTAGGCTATGTGTAGTCATAAAGCCCTTACATGGGGGCGTGGACTGCCATGTGGCGGTCCAGTCACCAAAGAGACTTCATGGCTAAAAGTGTGTAGTGCATGAAGCCCAATAACGCCTCCTAATTATTACCCAATTATATTATTTATTTATTAAAAAAAAAAAAAAAAACCTTCATCAACCTCCCATAGCGCCACATAGCCTTATAATTGGCAAAAAAAAATTATTGGCGGGTTGGATAACATGTCAACCCGCTTTTGTATAAATAACGGGAGACAAATATAGTTACAAAAATGATATCATGTCAACGGTAATTAAAATTTCTGAATAAAAATCATTTACAAAGCAAACAGATTCAAAAGCATTTACAAAGCAAGTGGAATTTAAATTATGCATTAGGATTCCACTTTGAGTCTTTGAAGCAGTTTCATATGTTTAATACATTTCCATTTAAGAGATAAAGCAGGCAAAATTTAAATTATACATGTTAGGGATAGAACATAACCTGAGTCAACCCATTTGTAAGCAAACGGATCGAAATCTACAACTTTATTTAATACTACTTGCATGATAATTTCAGTTTTCTGAAATTATAGGCACAAGGTCAAGATATTAATGACATACCTCAAATATAACAGCCCCGAGAGCAACCCATCTGCATATTTTCCAATTCTTCTCCAGAAACCCATAAATCATATTGAAATCTCCAGTTCTGTCCTCCGGGATCTCCTGATGACATAATTGTGTTTAGATATAATAAACTAAGTACGATACATCATACTGAAAATCAAAGCAGTAGCTTAATGCAAACTCACAGCTCTCCAGCTTTTGTCAAAGAAGATGAAAGAAGCACATCCCACTTCCACCAGAATTAACAAGATCATAAGAAGCGAATACTGTATTGGCTTAAGGAAAAAAAAACAATATGGGTAGAACCCAGTGCTTGACTTAACTCCCACTTTGCACAGAGGCCGAGGAGGGGATGGATCGTTTAGCGATCAGATGTACACAGCCTTATCCTACATATATGTGCAAGGGACTTTTTCCCACGGCTTGAACCCATGATCTCAAAGTTTCAAAGCTGCAACCTTACCAGTTGCTCCAAGGCCCACCCTCATAAACAATAATATAAATACACACACACACATGAGGGAATTTACTTATGTGAAAATGAATCACTTTGGGTAAAGTACTTTAAGAGATAGTTAATGTAAAAGAAATCGCCGGAAAATAAACAGGTCAAAAAGGTTTGAAAGTCACCGAAGATGTACTTGATTCAAAAACTACAGATCAGACTTTAATAACAGTTCTGTAATCATATTTACTATACTGAATTATTTATAAAATTCATTTAAATATAAATAAAAAATGTGTTGGCGGGTCAACTATACCGACCAAGCATATTTTGACCCACCATAAAATTTACCGGTTTTGACATCCCAATTTGACAAGATAGACTTTTAATGTACCATCAACAAGATTAACTATCCCCTTGTAAGTTACACTCCCTTTTTACATCAAAAATACATACAATAATTAATGGAACCATAAACTAGATGGATACACATGTCAGGCAACATCCACTACGAGTTGCTGCTCCAATGCAACCAAAACAAGATATGATAAAGATTGCTGCACCAATGCCGATAAATAGATAAATGAACCTGCAAAGAAACATGAATTAGTTACTAGAATAAACCTGTATAATAAAATATTAGTATAGAAAGTCAAGGCTGATGCCAATACGCATTGATATAATTTTCTTATATCTAAATATGCATGTAACTATGCAAATATATACTGTCTATGTATTTATCTATCTAAGTTTGCACGAACACGCTTTCACTACAGACACACGAAAAACATCTGAATAGTTTATTAACCGCTAGTTTGAATATTATTTTTCTAAATTCTATTACCGTTGACACTCGTTTTGGAGTCTGGTACAAGGTTTTTGTCCTGTTTACAACATCAATACGTTTAACCAAGTATTTTTAATACTTGTCTTTAATGTTGTGTTTACGAGTGGATGGTGTTTCCATGTACTAATATCATAAAACATGCACTATACATCATCTTATTGTTCTTTTTAGTTTAAAAAGGTCAGAAGAACTGTTTTTTTTAAACCAAAGATTTTGCACTGACTGCTGTGGTCTTGTAAGGGGTTTCTATGGTCAGATTGAAAACCAAGCTAGTTTTTTTTTTTGCATGCTCAACTTTTGTGACTTGTAACATGCTTTCTTTGACCACAGCATGATGTGATTGAAAAAATGCTTTCTTTGACCACAGCACTGTAGAAAAATTGTTCTAAAAATTCCAGCTTTTGTTGCTTAATCACCCTTACAAGTTGCAACTATTTGATAAATCATGTTTACCACATAATCAAACAAGTAAGTTGACACAATGTAATTGCTACCCCATGTAATCACTATCTCAAATCAAAATTCCCATTTGGCCCAGAGTAATATTTTTATCTTCTATAATATAATCATTTTGAGACCAATATATATCATTCAGACGTAATAGGTCTAAACGCAGATCAATTGACTTTTCGTTTATTGCCCTTTCCGGACATGAGTAGATGGTAGAGATGGTCAATGAAACGCAATTTGAATGAGTAGACATCTAGCATACACAATTAAACATTAAAACAGACATATTTCACCAAAGTGATGTTCCCCTTATTGTTCTTTTTAGTCTGCTAGTCTGTATGCTAATAGTCTACCCCCATTAAACTGCGATTGATATTATAAAGGGAGTTTAACCAAACTCATCTACTACACGATTAACCATCTCTATCATTCACTTAAACTTATACAGAAAGCATACAGCACTACTTTTACCCACTAATTTTCTAAAAAAAAAAAAAAAACATTTTATCCTATGACCTTCCCCACTCACTTCTAGTGTTTTTAAATCATATAAACATGTAACTGCAATTATCTAAAGGCGACTACAAATTTTGACTTCCACGACCATTGTATATGACTGTCAACCTAAATTGGGATATTGAAGGAAAGACATGAGTTTCATATGGACTGATGGACCTATAACTGCACCAGAATTTATTTATTTTTTAATTGGACTCGCATTAATCAAGTCATCAAGAACCCAAAAACTCTTGGTTTTCAAATCTTTCACAAATTAAATCATAAATAACAAGCATCTTTATATTGCATTATTTCTTAAATTTCATCTTTGGGCAATTACTAGCTATAAAACATTATATTTGTCACGTGTGGATTTGCGTAGAACGTTCAAATGATGATAAATGCTTATCAACTTAGGTTGAGCTTAGAGGGTACTTCCATTTACTGTTTAATACTCCGAATAGAATTTGTTTTGTGAAAAAAAATACTACTTAATATTAGAAACAAAACACGTGATAAAAACAGTTCCTGATGGAAAAAAAGAAATAATGAATAACAGGTTTACAAAACACAATAAGCACATAATTCATATGACAGCATACCAAGCAGTAGGCAAGTTATCAAAAATGCTGAGGCGGGACAGCGAGATGGTCATTAACATAGGGCGTCCAAGCTGAATCAGTTCTCCATCTAAATCATCCATCGCATTTTGGTACATAACAAACATGTAAACCCCGTATCCCACCATGGCTAGACCAGTAAGTGTCAACAGAAAGTTCAGGAGCTTCAACAAACACTCCAAAAAACCCTTACAAGCCATAGTTGTATCACTTATACTTAACTTGCTCAAACCACCAATGTTATGATCTTATCAATTACTTCAATCCTACACTACAAAAGCCAAATTCAACATTAGTCACAGTAATGGTAACATAACATAAAAAATAAGAAATAAGAAAAAAGAGAAAATGAGAACAAATATAAAAGCTGTAGAAAACTGGAGCTGATTTTAGTTATAAGAGCATCTATATGCAAATTGAACAATCAACCATCTACGGTTGTGGATTGACGGATTGAATTATTCAACACCAACCCATACGTTTATTTGTGTAAAAAACGTCAACCATAACTCACACAAGTATAAAATCGCGCAACCCCAACACTGCCCGTTTATCATGTTTATCTAAACGTGTGAAACTGGTTAGCGGGTTGAACAGTAATAATACAAAAATGGCTTAAACATGTCATAAGTGGGTTAGCAGGTCGACTTGGTCAACCCGGACACGACCTGTTTAATTAAATAAATCAACCATACATTAAGTATATAACCCCCTTTGCTGATATCCCAACGCAAAACCTGATTTTTTTTTATGTGTAATTTTGGGTAAAATGGGAAATTGGGAACCCTATCTACAAATGTATACTTCTCAGTAAAGCGAATAGATTTGATCACATACACCCTAAACTTAACCAGTAGGCAAAATTAGGGAGCTTAGAAGTGACAAAATCGGTGAAATCTTCCAAAACACATAAACATGAATTTGACCTAAAATCAAACAAGCTCTTCGTAAATTCTACAAACATAATTCGACGCATTCGTGATACGCGACGTGCAGATCATTCAACAAATCGGATTGATCCGAAATTGGATTGGATTCATGATCCAAGGAAATTGAAAGGTAAACAAATTACAAAAATTGAAGGAAAGAAAAGACGAAATACCTAGTTGAGATTTCGTGTTGATTGGGAAGAACAGATGAAGAGGGATTGAGGTTAATCAATCGGATGAAGTGCTTAGGTAGTGATAATGGGTGGAATTTTCCAGATTTCGAACTGGAAAACGAGAGGAAAAGTGACGGGATTGAAAAGTGGGGGTGAGAAGAGAATGAATATTAAATTGAATAGAAAATAAAATAAAAATAAAATAATTGGTTTTGTGTGTGGACGTGGGTAATGATACCACCAAGCTGTTAATTAACCGTTAAAAACTTTACAGCCCGAAGTAAACTATTTAATTAATCGATTCGATAGATTTCATGACTGTCGTAATAATTTATGCTTGTTTTTTTTTGTTTTTTTTTGTTTTTTTTAACAGCAGAGCAGATGATCTCACGTGAAAACCATTATTTCGGAGTCATATCAAATGTCGACTTTTTAATTGCCGTGAGACCATACCCTCAGATGCGCGGAAACTGGCTGAAATCCGTAAACCCTCGTCCCATGTCAGGTTCGAACCTGGGATATAAAACCTTTCATTCTTCCCTTCACCCAAATATCCATGGAAATAGGGGTGAGCAAACGGGTCAGACCCGCCAGACCCGGCTAAAACCGAACCGGGACCGAGAACCGAATGAACCAAATCTAGGAACCGGAACCGTACCCATTTGTAGATGGTCGGTCCGGTTTTCCGGCAGGTAAATAAATTGGTTCTACCGGTTCCATATTTGGACCCGTATAAACCAAAAGGTGAGATCCTGGCCCAATCCCAAATATCAATTCTTCAATGTTCAATCATTTATCTTATTCCAAGCCCATCACTATAATAACAAATGTCGAAGTAGCGATGATGGCAAAAACCATGCAAAATGGCAAATTCAATCAACTGAAAGTTCAAGAAATCATCTTCAACTGTTGAGACTTGAAAATTGAAGCAAGGATGTTACTACAATTATGGAAATCAAATTGGATAAAGAATGAAGAATGCTACCGGAAGGAATTAATAGATAATAGGTATAACCGAATGTAATTAATTGGAGATTAGAATAGAAGATGAAGAATCAATTCATACGTGTATGAAAATAGGGAAATAGGGAAATAATTAATAGCATCCAGCCGACTTCACGATTGGATTAATTGGTGATTGAAATTTTGGAAACAGGAAAATAATTAACAGGTCCTACAAATTCTAGGTTTTTGGAGCTTTAATCGGGTAAGTCGGGTTTACGGTCTACCCTTGGGTATGACCCGTAACCGAACCGAACCCGTGAAGACAAAAAATTAGGAACCGATAACTGAACCAGGAAGAAGAAACGGGTACGGTTTCGGGTTTACTGGGTCGGTTCCGACGGGTATGGCGGGTATACCCGAGTTATGCACACTCTTACATGGAAGTGGCCCAAGTGGAATCGAACCTGCAACCTCCACAAAGAGAGGACAAGAATGCAGGACTCTTACCACTGAACCAAATTCACAGGACATTTATGCTTGTTACTTCGAATTTTTCATAATAGGTCTAATGACATCGCTATCTACGTGACTAAAAAACAAAAATAAAATAAAAAATATATATATTATACCAATTATGAAATTAGGGATCTTCTATATTTTTTTAACTCCGATTTCATATCACTAACGGGGGCATTACACCACTCATCCGATCATATTCTAGAATTCGCCAGTTCTAAGAGGAAATCTTAACAGTGTATCGGGTAGGGGTGTTCAAAACCGGATACCCGAAATTTCAGATATCCGAATTTCGGGTATCCGAAATTTTCGGATATCAGTTTTCGCTGTCCAAGTCCAAGTCCGAAATTTCGGACTGGACTCGGATAGTTATAACAGATATCCGAAAATCCAGTTTTTTAAAAAAACCCGCAATTTAACCAAAAAAAACGACAAAACGACAAAACAAATAAACATAATCCAAGTCTTTAAATACAAATAAACATAAGTTCGACCTAAAAAACGACAAAACAAATAAACATAGTCCAAGTCTTCAATAATTTCTTATTTCTTTAATATAAAATTTATTTTAACTTATCAAAATTTTCGGATACCGGGTATCCGAAACTTCCGAAAATTTTGTAAATTATTGTCCAAGTCCAAGTCCGAATTTTCGGATATCCGAGTTTCGGATATCCGAGTTTCGGATATCCGAAATTCCAGATATCCAAAACTTTCGGATAATTCGGATACAGAATTTCGGATGATTCGGATACGGATTCGGACTCGGATATTTTTGAACACCCCTAGTAT
>JBCNJP010000021.1:4486858-4528693 GCA_039602395.1 Deinandra increscens subsp. villosa | reverse complement strand
AATTCACTGGTTTCGGAGGTAACCCACTCACTACGACAAAACACCAAAAGTCAGAATCAAACCTAACGCTCTTTGCGATCACTCCAAATGTTTTATGCCCATACCATTCGCACATTTAAGCAATTGTACTAAAATACTAAATGCTATGAAATGACAACCCTTGTTATAAAATTATTTAAAAGCTTTCTATTGATCCAAGCACATCAATGGGTTTTCAATTTTTTTCGACGTTCAAGGGGAAGTCACATGCAATTAATGAGAATGGTGGGGAGCACATTTATTTACATGTCCCACCCATAATGTCGGTAGAGAAAATTGATAACCATTTTCATATAGTCTTGTGTTTAATAATGATATTATGTGTCTTATGAAACAAATAGTAACCTACTATTCATACCACCTTTTGTCTATTTGCACCACCCAAGATGCTATATATATGAATAAGTGCAGCATTTCAGATCCAGACAAAAAAAAAACGCTGGTATTTTGGAGGAAATACGGCATTTTACTTCCAAACACAAACGTACTTTAAAGGGAAATATGCTTTGAAATGCCGCATTTTGTCACATATGTCGCATTTTGACTTTTTTTTGTCATGTTGTTAAATGCCTCCTCCAGTTATATATGCCGTTTTTTGAGGTCTATAAATAGCAGGAGTAGTTGAGTACTTCATGTCATTGCTCAATATGCTGCGTTTTGTACTATATATGCCGCATTTTGAAGTGAATGAACATCGAATCCCTTTGACTTTGACCAGATTAGACTTTTGTCTTATTCAAAATGCCGCATATATGAATATGTGCCGCATCTTGAGTGGTGTGGATAGAATCTAAATTGGTGTGTATAGAATGTCCGAACAAATATTTCCTAATGATTAGATTAAGGTTTGTATGTATTTAGTTTCTTTGTACCAAACAATCCTTCTAATCTTATTCTTTTAACAACAATCTTTTTCATTAACATCATAAGGATTTAAATTTTCTATCACTTTTAGGCTATCCGTAGTTGGATGGAGCCCCTTGTGGGCTTTATGCGCCATGTGGTGTCCACGTCATCAAGAGGGCTCCATGGCTAAAGTGGTGTAATGGGCGCGTTACGAGGCATGAGGCGTACCAATAATAAAAAGCAAAAAAAAAAATAAAAAAAAAAAGCAAGCGTCTTACCGGCGCCTTTTTACTAACATGGCGCCCCTGGGTGAGGGCGCGGGGGTGGGGAGGGGCGTTATAGGGGCGCCATATTAGAAGAAAAAAAACTTCATAACGCCCCATTACGGATAGCCTTATAAAGACCAAAACATCAATATGAAAAGAAAAAAACACAAGAAGAATTCCGTTATACCCGATTGAAAAGAGTGCTCATGATCTATAAGTCGTATGACAAGAATCAAAGAAGAAGATAAAATACTATTCTAACAGTACAATAAACTTACACATGGCTATTGTTCACAAAACTCAAAACCGAAACTGATAAACGTTATTATGTATAATTAGTTTAGTTATATTTATAGTATTTACTATAATAAAACGAAAAAAAAAATTCATATGTATCAAAACAATATTAGTAGAACACTAAACAATTCCAAGAGTCTTTCTAATCTATACTTATATTATAATATAAGGAGGTAAAACTTATTTATCTAAATAAATAAGAGTGTAATGGGTATAAAAGTCCTTTAAACAATAAATTAATTTTCTTATAATAGAAAATAAAATTTTAAATAATATACTTAATGATACTTAAATTTTAATAATTTATATATGTTACATAAAAAAAATTACCACAAAAAATATTTTATAACTACATTAACGAATACCATGTCGTAAATGGTCGTCTCATCAGCAACACACCGATTTGTTTACTTCGTATCAAATAAATGAAACTGCTTCCTATAGAGGTTTTATCCTCTCAAGTTAAATTTTTATGCAGAATAAGTGAAAAACTAAAAAGAAAAGATATATTGCATATAAAAATATTCAAGTGGCCCATGTATGCGTAATTACAATCCAAAAAAATTGTGCGGTGGTGATAAAGCTACCAAGAGACAAATGTGACATATTTTTCTTGGTTTTAATTTCTATCTTTTTTCTTGATCGTCATAACCATCAACTATCTCATTCTATCGAGTAGACTGGTATAGCTATACAAACATGGTTTTTCTTTTTCTTTTTTTCTTTTTAATTTTAACCAAACCAATTATTTGAATGAACCGATTATCTGAATGAACCAGTTTTAATGTGTGGTCAAAATTTGTTCGTCTCAAACCGATTCGTTTCACAAATTGATTTTTCCTCTAAATACTCAAATCCTTAGGAATCGATTCCGTTCGTCTGGAACAGGTACTTCAAACCGGTTTTTGATTTTTTTTTCTTGAAAAATTCAACTTAGTATTTAATAACTTACAAAATTAATAGTCAAAACCTTACAAAAATATAATTTTAATACATTGTAACAAAAAAAATATTTCGGTTCTTCGATTCACCCCATATTGTTTGTAAAATGAAATCTTAATGTGGCGTTGACATCGAATTAAATAATATACCACATGTCATACATCAAGCTCTTCTAGTATCGTCATCTATCTCACACAAATCATATTTTGTCCAAAATTCGAGACACCTTGTTTATAATATGATCCTCACCACAATTGGTGCAATCCTCATGACAGTGTGATCTTCATTTTTTTTTAAATAGCAGGCGTGATCTTCATAGTTAGCCATTTGAGTGTTTAATAGAGTATAAAGAGTACTTTTACTATTGTGGTTTAACAAAAACATTCCTTACCTATTTACAATAAGGGCATGAGGATATCTCATGTGGAGTGGTGTGGTGACCATGTTACATGCATCCACCATATTAGTAGGGGTATACTCCATGTGACGTAGTGTGGTATGGTGAATCTAATATATTATAAAATCATGTGTGTTGTCATAAAATAATTGGCTAGGGAGATGTATTACTTGGAATTATTGGCGTGAAGTTTTTAGAGCAACCCTTCCACGGAGCATCGGATGTTGATGGCGCCATGATAGTCGGCATGAAGAAGGATGGCGCCACCCTTACCGGGTGGCCTAAGAACATGTTTAGTTAACCATTTGAAAATAATTTATTTTCTTTTCAAAGAACCAGAAACAATTTCAAAATCATGGATATTGAACAAATATACATAAAATAAAATTATGTTTTATAAAATTATAAATATGTACTATATATTTAAAAACCAATACTCTGAACTTGATAAAAAAAATTCTATTTTCTAAACTAAATGTTTTTAATTATAATGACCTTCTCCAAAATTTACTTTTAATCTTCACTTGATGAGAAATTGAGAATCAAACTCGTATATTTTGTAGGACTTAAATACGTATCATTTTAAAGTTTACAACTAAATTAAACGACTTAAATTTACAAACGATTTATTACACGTTTTTAGCAAAATTTCCAAATAAAATGTCAAACGAAATAAACTCGAGGGAAGAAAATGAGTCCAAAATGGTTATAACGGCCGCTATAAAATCGTCGTGAAGAGCAGCATAAAACGTTGAATCTCCGTCCCGCAGATCTCCACCGTCACCGACCGCCGTCTCCGGATTTCGTCAACTTCGTCACTTTCGTCCTCAATATTATTATATAATTTATCACCAATTCATCCACCAATATAAAATCAGTCGTATCGCAAATCTTCACACTCCTACTAAGCTACTATCGCCCCTCTCCCTGAATCCATCTTTTTCTAATGCTAAAGTTGGGGGAAAAGTCAGACTGAAGCTTAGATCTGCGTTTTAATCGATCAGGTACTTCTGTTGTTCATCATACTCGCACAATTTCAGTTTTGATACTTATAATATCTAATCATATATGACCTTGTTGCTTTGTGTTTGTTGATCTGCTCTTGTGAACTCGTTCAGTTCGTTATATTATGATTTTTAATGGAAAAGGATGGATAAATTGATATTGATGTTGTTCAACTGTTTGCCTTTTCAATTGCTGTGATCTGAATCATCGGTGGTGGTTTGTGATGCAAATTTTCGAACTCGGATTACTGGATTAGGTTCAATGATGAATGGATGCAATATCTTACTTGTTCTGCTTGATCTGTGTGTTTTGATCTGAATTAGTTAACCGTTTGAATTAGTTAATCTTTTGTGCTACATTGGGATAAGTTGTCTGCAGTTATCTGTTAACCAGTTACCATTTCAGGAAATCCAAATCGAGTTACTTTCTCAGTTTCTCTCTTGATCTGTTAACCAGTTACTCGGTTAGCCTTTTCCACATTAAGTTATCTGTTATTATTGGATCTCTGTTTTTGTTCTATCATGATGAATGTAGTGTTTCTGTTTATGGTAAGATTTGAATCTGCAATGCTAATCATTACAAACCATGTGTCTAATTTTTGTTATGAATAAGGAGATTTTAGATATTTAACTAACAGTAACCTTCGTAATTTCGTATATGACCTTGTGTCAAAGCTACTACAATTCTAGTCAAACACGTTCATTTGTTTACAATTTTTCAGATGAAGAGAGCTAGAGAATAATACTAAGATTAGCAATTAATTGTGTCCTTAAGTTGAGTCCAGTCAGACACTTAAGGAGTGTATCAATTACCGAGTATATACAGGCTTGGTTTGACATTTGTATTGTTAAAAACCTAGTTAAGTCATGTTTCCACTTATGTTTTTTGACGATTGACTTTATTTTAGGGACCTGAAGCAGAAAATGGGGTCTAAGAACAATCCGCCAGCTAGACGAAGAAGTCCGTTATCTATAATTATTGTGTGTGGGCTCTGCTGTTTCTTCTACTTGCTAGGAACATGGCAGAAAAGTGGTTTTGGGAAAGGAGACAGTATAGCGATGGACATAACCAAGAAAACGGAATGTGAAGAGGACTTTTCCACTCTTGATTTCAGCCCTCATCACAGCATTCCAATTCCTGATTCTTCCAAACCAAAATCCAAAATGTTCAAACCATGTGATGTCAAATACACCGATTACACACCCTGCCATGAACAGGACCGCGCCATGAAGTTCCCAAGAGAAAACATGGTGTATAGAGAAAGACATTGTCCCCCACAAGAGGAAAAGTTAAAGTGTCTAATTCCAGCTCCAAAAGGGTATTCAACTCCATTCCCATGGCCAAAAGGGCGTGATTATGTTCACTATGCTAATGTGCCTTTTAAACATTTAACTGTTGAGAAGGCAAATCAACATTGGGTTGAGTTTCAGGGAAATGTTTTTAAGTTTCCAGGTGGTGGAACGATGTTCCCCCAAGGAGCAGATGCATATATTGATGAACTTGCAACGGTGATTCCAATTAAAGATGGCTCTGTTAGAACAGCTCTGGATACTGGTTGTGGGGTAGGTTCACAGAGCAATCTATTTTTTATTTGTTTCAGGTTCTGTTTTTTTTTTCTTTTCTTGTTAAATGGTATTCTAATTGGATGTAATAATAAATTTCTGATTTCACCATCTTATCGTAGGTTGCAAGCTGGGGTGCTTACCTCATGAAAAGAAATGTTTTAGCAATGTCATTTGCACCAAGGGATAATCATGTTGCACAAGTGCAGTTTGCTTTAGAGCGTGGCGTGCCTGCTATTGTTGGTGTTCTTGGATCAATAAAACTTCCTTTTCCATCAAGAGCATTTGATATGGCTCAGTGTTCACGATGTTTGATACCATGGGGCGAGAACAGTGAGTAATTTAACTGCTGTTCATTTACATTTGATACAAAATGTAAAATTGTTGACATTATAAAAAATTCCGAAAAAGTTACTTGTGTTTATTGATTATAAATATTCAAATCCCACAATACATAATGATGAATTAAAAAACTATGGGCAGATGGGATGTATTTAATGGAAGTTGATCGAGTTCTTAGGCCTGGTGGATTTTGGATTTTGTCTGGTCCTCCAATTAATTGGAAGACATATTATCAGACATGGAAACGGTCAAAAGAGGATTTGAAGGCCGAACAAAGAAAGATTGAAAAACTCGCTGAATCTCTTTGCTGGGAGAAGAAATATGAGAAGGGAGATATTGCTATTTGGAGAAAAAAACTGAATGCTGAATCCTGTCAAATGAATTCTGCAGAATTCTGTAAATCCAGTGATGGTGAAAATGTCTGGTGAGTTACCAAGCTTCTTAGATTTTCTTTTTTAATGTAAAAAATAGCGAAATTAAAATAATAATTATTACAATAATTAATCTCCCACGCTCCATGTTTAGCTTTATTTGGAATGTGATAGTTATTTTGTTTCTAATCAAGCGTTGAACACTAAATGCTGAAAAATCATTTGAGTGAGCCTGAAAATGAAGAAGCAACGTCTGGTTGCAAAATTGTTCAAGTTGTTTATGACATACTAGCTAATGAAATGTCTAAGTATTTGTATCTGTCCAATTTTAACCTTTTGATTACTGAAAGATCAATTTATTTATTATATTAAAATTGAACAGGTAAGTGATTTTGAGTCTCGGTTTCCAAATGTCACTAACTTGTGTTATGTATAATTTAGGTACAAGGAAATGGAAGCATGTGTAACTCCCTACCCCAAAGTCAAGAATGCAAATGAAGTGGCAGGAGGGGAGTTAAAGAAATTCCCAGCAAGGCTACAAGCAGTGCCACCCCGGGTATCTAAAGGACTAATTCCAGATATTTCTGTTGAATCTTATCAAGAAGATAGTAAACTTTGGAAAACATATGTTGCTACTTACAAAAAGGCAAATCGGTTAATTGGCACTTCGAGATATAGAAACATCATGGATATGAATGCTGGGCTTGGAGGTTTTGCTGCAGCAGTTGACTCAAATAAATTATGGGTGATGAATGTGGTCCCTACAATCGCTCCAAACACATTGAGTGTTGTCTTTGAGCGAGGTCTTATCGGTATATATCATGACTGGTGAGTTCCATAAATCTTATCATTTCTAATACGTGTTGACCCACAAACACTTTTTCTTCTTTTTCCTTATTTATGAAGTCCTTATAAATAACTAATGTGTGATAATCTAAATCTTAAGTTTGACGATTAAGGGGGTTGTATGAATAAAAAATAGACTTTGGGAGACTTTCAACCCGTTCGATATATTCTCATTTTGACAAAAAGTATTTCTAGACTGATTTGACCCTATTTGAGATAAAAACAAAACCCAAATCTACCCATTCATTAATGAATAGCTTGAAATTTCCACCTTTACATATGATACTATTTGCTTAATTTTGTAGAATAACTTACATATTGAGACAACTACCATTAAATACTTTGTGTGAGAAATTACCAAATTTTGTCTATTATTCAGGTGTGAAGGCTTCTCGACTTACCCAAGGACATATGACTTTATTCACGGCAGTGGTGTATTCAGCTTGTATGAAAACAAGTAAGTGTATCGATCTTTAATAAGAAGTATTAATTTATTTTGCAAGAAAGTTCAATTTAATGAATAATCTGAATTCCCAAACAAGGATCTCCCCGCCTAATACAAGTGTCTTCTGGCTGCTGTCATTCCAATTTTTTACCCTTTATGCTCCTGTTAAAACATTGCCTTAATAACACTTTTTGTATTTGGAGCATATAGACATGCTTTTATGATATCAAGCTTTCATGGAATCTGATATGTACCTAGTTTAAGGAGCAAAAAAATGTTCTGGTCAACAATCGCTAGTAGTTGAATAAGGATGAAATGCAGATCTTTGCTCTACATCTTTAGTTACCGGAATACTGACCCTACATTAGTGCACGCTTGGGATGGCAATTTTTAGTTATTTGTTATTAATAATAAAAAATTAGTCACATGGTGACTTGCATAATTGTTTATAGCGAGCTGGCTTTGAACCCTATATCTGAACATCTATAATTAAAAATCTGCATTGATAAACAGATGTGACCTGGAAGACATCCTTCTAGAAATGGATCGAATATTGAGACCAGAAGGTATAGTGATCCTAAGAGATGAAGTAGACGTGTTGACCAAGGTGATGAAAATTACAGCCGGCATGAGATGGGATGTTAAATTACTGGATCACGAAGAGGGACCCTTTGTCCCCAAGAAAATCTTCGTCGCCTCTAAACAATATTGGGTTGGCACCAAAGGCAATAATGACACATCAAGTGAGTAATTTATCAATTTAATCTGTCATTTTAGTAAAAAGAAGAAACTAGTCTTTTTATCTATTTTTACTAGTCAAAGTCAACAAAATCAAGATTTGCATTCATCGTCTATAGGTTCGAAACAGAACTAGAAGTCGTGCATATCTTTATGGGTCTGTTATTGTAGATGGTCATAAATTATTTCAAGTGTTTGTAAACTTTTTACCTTATGCCATGCTTATCAGCTGTTAAAACTTGTCCTGAGGCCCTTCTCTAGTAGCAGTTTTCTTTACTTTTATTGTTTAAATTTATAATCAGAATGCATTATTGGATTTGGACTATGCATTTGTGTATATGTCTCTGTTTTCTTCTTTTGTCAAGGACCATTATTGTTGTAAGGTAATAAAGTGCAGAAATAAAAAGCAGTTGTTATCATTTTAGGCAACCAGTCAACACTCATGATTAGATGCCAGTGGCTGATATTATCATCACGCGTTGTTGGTTAAAATCTGATAAAAACTTTAATTAATATAACAGTCGTTCATGACCCGTTTTAGAGAAAGCAGCCGTTATTTCTGTATGCATAATCCGGCTATTTTTCCTGTTGAGAATGAACTGCTAGTCCGTCGTTAGGGACAAAAGGTTCACGATATGATGCGCACCCCAATGTGAGAGTATTTGTTTTATAGTGAAGCAGACATGGAGGGAGATAATCTATTAGAACATTAGATTGTTAGTAGGATAGTTTTGTGGTAAAGTTGTGACTTTTAAAGAAAAGATTGTGGGTTCAAACTCTAGAAAAAAACATTAGTTAGCAGGACTGATATGGTGATAATTTTGTAATCAAGTATGAGAGCTAAAGCTAGTTCCATCAATTTTTCAAATTTAACTTTTATGTAGTTTATTATTTAAAAAAAAATATATTATAAAATTCAGATTTTTTATTATTTTAATGTGTATAGTATTGTTATATATATCTAAAAAAAACTAAATCTTTACAAGTGAGTTTATATTATATTAATTTGCATGGTATAGATCTGTGCCAATGGATTGTGATAACTCATTAATTGGTACGTTAACATGATTAAATAATGAATGTTAGATACAACTGAACTCAATATAAAGAAACATCTTTAGAAAAAGTCAACTAAAATATATCATTCATATTAAAAGTTCGTAGGAGAAGAAGAAAACATAAACATATATAAAAAAGTATTGTTGTAAGGTAATAAAGTGCTGAGATAAACAATAATTAACAATTTAAAATAGCATCGTAGTTTTACTAAAAAAATAACACTGAGTCAGAATTTTGATATTATATTCGTTTGATCCATTTTTTTATCCATAAAATCGATATCATTGACATTATATTTTTATTGAATCATCTTCAATATTCAAAATCGTTTGTTATGTAAGAGTAATTTTGAATTAATTGGTAGCTTGAATTAAGTGATTCAATGTAGCAAACACATTTTACATTATCAATCATATCCATGTAGCCTAGTCATAAAAACAAAGTCCGCGTGTAAGTTATATATTGGTTCTTACGGTTTTACAAAAATGAGTTTGTGAGAGATCACACACACATACACACATATACTAGTTATAACAACCCGTATTTTACACGAGATATCTTAGAAAAATGATATAATTAATAACTTCTTATAGAATTATTATTAATACATTTTTAAGCATAAGTTTAATCATAAAATAGTTAAAATTTTTAGACATACACCCGTGAAATAAGAAATAATAATAATTAAAATTATAAATAACAAAATATTGAAGATTTATGAATTATCAAATTACATTTTAAGTGGGATATAATTTTTATCTTATTATAATTTATTAATTTATATTTGATTTAATTATATAACTTAATGAATAAATGTAAATGTATTTCCTCTTGATCTTTAGTGTAAGATTAGTGTAAGAAGTGAGTACAAAATGTAACATAACCTTCATGAGGGTTTCCAACAACCTTATATACTACTTCTCCAAAGTGGATGATGCACATGTATCATAACCTTCATGAGGGTTTCCAACAATTTTATATACTACTTCTCCAAAGTGGATGATGCACATGCTTTTCTGTTGGATACATGGTCTCTTTTGATTTGTTATGTAGAACATTCTGTGCGTCCTCCCAGATCCTTCATAATAACATAATGTATGTGTTGATGCCTTGCACCTGGTCCGTGTCAATTCAGGTTTGGAGATATTGTGCATGGGTCGGGTAGGCCCGGGATGTACACAATCATATCTCTTCATTTAATTATTTAAATTTATTATTTAACATTAGAGATGGTTGATATTTAATTATAGAAAGTGACGGAGAAAATTTAATGAAAGTTAATTTGAATATGACACATGACATTAAGAGCCTTTATTTATTAAATAGTAGATAATTGAGTTGAGATATTAAATTAAAATGTTCAATTAAAAATTGTACGTTAAAATATAACCCCACGGGAGTTCTCCCATACCATAGGTCAAGGGTTCTATCATTGCCTCTCACAACTTATAAAAAAAATTCAAGTGGGCTTATGACTAGGGTCTGAGTGGTGGGAGAGAGGGGTTTTACTTTAGCGGATAGGTTCAGGTTAGGGTAACTGGTCCCGATACACTACTAAGATTTCCTCCTTGAACTAACGAATGCCAGAATATGATCGGATGGGTGGTATAATACCTACGTCAGTGATCTGAAATCACCGTTAAAAAATATAGAAGATCCCTAATTTCATAATAGGTCTAATATTTATTTTTATTTATTAAATAGTAGATTATTGACTTGAAATATCAATATATAACTCTACCTCTCCCATTTGGTCTAGTTGGAATCAAGGCAGTTCCTCCATACCATAGGTCAACATTTGGTCCAGTTGTTACCAAGACATTTCCCCCATACCATAAGTCAAGGGTTTTATCATTGCCTCCCACAACTTATATATAAAATTCAGGTGGGCTTATGATACGGGTCTAAGTGGTAGGAGAGAGGGGTCTTACTCTAGCGGGTACTTCATGATAACTAGTCCCGATACACTGCTAAGATTTCCTCTTAGAACTGACGAATGCCAGAATATGATCGGATGAGTGGTGTAATGCCCCCGTTAGTAATATGAAATCGGAGTTAAAAAATATAGAAGATCCCTAATTTCATAATTGGTCTAATATATATATTTTTTATTAATATTTTTGTTTTTTTAAGTCACGTAGATAGCGATGTCATTAGACCTATTATGAAAAATTTGAAGTAACAAGCATAAATGTCCTGTGAATTTGGTTCAGTGGTAAGAGTCCTGCATTTCTATCCTCCCTTTGTGGAGGTTGCAGGTTCGATTCCACTTCGGCAATTTCCATGGACATTTGGGTGAAGTGACGAATCAAAGCTTTTATATCCGGGTTGGAACCTGACATGGGGCGAGGGTTTACGGATTTCAGCCAATTCCTGCGCATCTGAGGGTATGGTCTCACGGCGATCGAAAAGTCGACCTTTGACATGACTCCGAAATGATAGGTTTACACGTGAGATCGTCTGCTCCGCTGTTAAAAAAACAAACGAAAAAAACAAGCATAAATTATTACGACAGTCATGAAATCATCGAATCGATTAATTAAATAGTTTACTTCGGGCTGTAAAGTTTTTTAACGGTTAATCAACAGCTTGGTGGTATCATACTATCATTACCCACGTCCACACACAAAACCAATTATTTTATTTTTATTTTATTTTCTATTCAATTTAATATTCATTCTCTTCTCACCCCCACTTTTCAATCTCGTCACTTTTCCTCTCGTTTTCCAGTTCGAAATCTGGAAAATTCCACCCATTATCACTACCTAAGCACTTCATCCGATTGATTAACCTCAATCCCTCTTCATCTGTTCTTCCCAATCAACACGAAATCTCAACTAGGTATTTCGTCTTTTCTTTCCTTCAATTTTTGTAAATTGTTTACCTTTCAATTTCCCTGGATCATGAATCCAATCCAATTTCGGATCAATCCGATTTGTTGGATGATCTGCACGTCGCGTATCACGAATGCGTCGAATTATGTTTGTAGAATTTACGAAGAGCTTGTTTAATTTTAGGTCAAATTCATGTTTATGTGTTTCGGAAGATTTCACCGATTTTGTCACTTCTAAGCTCCCTAATTTTGCATACTGGTTAAGTTTAGGGTGTATGTGATCAAATCTCTTCGCTTTACTAAGAAGTATACATTTGTAGATAGGGTTCCCAATTTTCCATTTTACCCAAAATTACACATAAAAAAAATCAGGTTTTGCGTTGGGATATCAGCAAAGGGGGTTATATACTTAATGTATGGTTGATATATTTAATTAAACAGGTCGTGTCCGGGTTGACCAAGTCGACCCGCTAACCCAGTTATGACATGTTTAAGCCATTTTTGTATTATTACTGTTCAACCCGCTAACCAGTTTCACACGTTTAGATAAACATGATAAACGGGCAGTGTTGGGGTTGCGCGATTTTATACTTGTGTGAGTTATGGTTGACGTTTTTTTACACGAATAAACGTATGGGTTGTGTTTGGGTTGAATAATTCAATCCGTCAATCCACAACCGTAGATGGTTGATTGTTCAATTTGCATATAGATGCTCTTATAACTAAAATCAGCTCCAGTTTTCTACAGCTTTTATATTTGTTCTCATTTTCTCTTTTCTTTTTTTTTCTTTTTTTTTATGTTACCATTACTGTGACTAATGTTGAATTTGGCTTTTGTAGTGTAGGATTGAAGTAATTGATAAGATCATAACATTGGTGGTTTGAGCAAGTTAAGTATAAGTGATACAACTATGGCTTGTAAGGGTTTTTTGGAGTGTTTGTTGAAGCTCCTGAACTTTCTGTTGACACTTACTGGTCTAGCCATGGTGGGATACGGGGTTTACATGTTTGTTATGTACCAAAATGCGATGGATGATTTAGATGGAGAACTGATTCAGCTTGGACGCCCTATGTTAATGACCATCTCGCTGTCCCGCCTCAGCATTTTTGATAACTTGCCTACTGCCTGGTATGCTGTCATATGAATTATGTGCTTATTGTGTTTTGTAAATCTGTTATTCATTATTTATTTTTTCCATCAGGAACTGTTTTTAGCAAGTATTTTGTTTCTAATATTAAGTAGTATTTTTTTCACAAAACAAATTCTATTAGGAGTATTAAACAGTAAATGGAAGTACCCTCTAAGCTCAACCTAAGTTGATAAGCATTTATCATCATTTGAACGTTCTACGCAAATCCACACGTGACAAATATGATGTTTTATAGCCAGTAATTGCCCAAAGATGAAATTTAAGAAATAATGCAATATAAAGATGCTTGTTATTTATGAGTTAATATGTGAATGATTTGAAAACTAGGAGTTTTTGGGTTCTTGATGACTTGATTAATGCGAGCCCAATTAAAAAATAAATAAATTCTGGTGCAGTTATAGGTCCATCAGTCCATATGAAACTCATGTCTTTCCTTCAATATCCCAATTTAGGTTGACAGTCATACAATGGTCGTGGAAGTCAAAATTTGTAGTCGCCTTTAGATAATTGCAGTTACTTGTTTATATGATTTAAAAACATTAGTAGTGAGTGGAAGGTCATAGGATAAAATATATTTTTTTTAGAAAATTCGTGGGTAAAAGTAGTGCTGTATGCTTTCTGTATAAGTTGAAGTGAATGATAGAGATGGTTAATCGTGTAGTAGATAAGTTTGGTTAAACTCCCTTTATAATATGAATCGCAGATTAATGGGGGTAGACTATTAGCATACAGACTAGCAGACTAAAAAGAACAATAAGGGGAACATCACTTTGGTGAAATATGTCTGTTTTAATGTTTAATTGTGTATGCTAGATGTCTACTCATTCAAATTGCGTTTCATTGACCATCTCTACCATCTACTCATGTACTAAATAAACTACGTCCGGAAAGGGCAATAAACGAAAAGTCAGTTGATCTGCGTTTAGACCTATCACGTATGAATGCTATATATTGGTCTCAAAATGATTATATTATAGAAGATAAAAATATTACTCTGGGCCAAATGGGAATATTGAATATTGATTTGGGGTAGCAATTACATTGTGTCAACCTACTAGTTTGATTATGTGGTAAACATGATTTATCAAATAATTGATACTTGTAAGGGTGATTAAGCAACAAAATCTGGAATTTTTAGAACAATTTTTCTACAGTGCTAAGGTCTTTGGCATCACATCATGCTGAGGTCAAAGAAAGCATGTTACAAGTCACAAAAGTCGAGCATGCAAAAAAAAAAAAAAAAAAAAAACTAGCTTGGTTTTCAATCTAACCTAGAAATCCCTTACAAGACCACAGCAGTCAGTGCAAAATCTTTGGTTTAAAAAAACAGTTGTTCTGACCTTTTTAAACTAAAAAGAGCAATAAGATGATGTATAGTGCATGTTTTATGATATTAGTACATGGAAACATCATCCACTCCTAAACACAACATTAAAGATGACCTGTATTAAAAAAATACTTGGATAATTGTATTGATGTTGAAAACAGGACAAAAATCTTTTAGCAGAATCCAAAACGAGTGTCAACGATAATAGAATTTAGAAATATAATATTAAAACTAGTGTTTATTCGTTTAATTAACTATTCAGATGTTTTCCGTGTGTCTGTAGTGAAAGTGTGTTCGTGCAAACTTAGATATATATATTAATACATAGACAGGACATATTTGCATAGTTACATGCATATCTGTACTAATATTTTATTATTTTATTATAGTAACTGAAACAGGTTTATTGTAGTAACTAATTCATGTTACAAGTCACAAAAGTCGAGCATGCAAAAAAAAAAAAAAAAAAACTAGCTTGGTTTTCAATCTAACCTAGAAATCCCTTACAAGACCACAGCAGTCAGTGCAAAATCTTTGGTTTAAAAAAACAGTTGTTCTGACCTTTTTAAACTAAAAAGAGCAATAAGATGATGTATAGTGCATGTTTTATGATATTAGTACATGGAAACATCATCCACTCCTAAACACAACATTAAAGATGACCTGTATTAAAAAAATACTTGGATAATTGTATTGATGTTGAAAACAGGACAAAAATCTTTTAGCAGAATCCAAAACGAGTGTCAACGATAATAGAATTTAGAAATATAATATTAAAACTAGTGTTTATTCGTTTAATTAACTATTCAGATGTTTTCCGTGTGTCTGTAGTGAAAGTGTGTTCGTGCAAACTTAGATATATATATTAATACATAGACAGGACATATTTGCATAGTTACATGCATATCTGTACTAATATTTTATTATTTTATTATAGTAACTGAAACAGGTTTATTGTAGTAACTAATTCATGTTGCTTTGCAGGTTCATTTATCTATTTATTGGCATTGGTGCAGCAATCTTTATCATATCTTGTTTTGGTTGCATTGGAGCAGCAACTCGAAGTGGATGTTGCCTGACATGTGTATCCATCTAGTTTATGGTTCCATTAATTATTGTATATGTATTTTTGATGTAAAAAGGGAGTGTAACTTACAAGGGCCAGGGGATAGTTAATCTTGTTGATGGTACATTAAAAGCCTATCTTGTCAAATTGGGATGTCAAAACCGGTAAATTTTATGGTGGATCAAAATATGCTTGGTCGGTATAGTTGACCTGCCAACACATTTTTTAACTATATTTAAATGATTTTTATAAATAATTCAGTATAGTAAATATGATTACAGAACTGTTATTAAAGTCTGATCTGTAGTTTTTGAATCAAGTACATCTTCGGTGACTTTCAAACCTTTTTGACCTGTTTATTTTCCGGCGATTTCTTTTACATTAACTATCTCTTAAAATACTTTACCCAAAGTGATTCATTTTCACATAAGTAAATTCCCTCATGTGTGTGTGTGTGTGTTTATATTATTGTTATTTTTCCTTAAGCCAACACAGTATTCGCTTCTTATGATCTTGTTAATTCTGGTGGAAGTGGGATGTGCTTCTTTCATCTTCTTTGACAAAAGCTGGAGAGCTGTGAGTTTGCGTTAAGCTACTGCTTTGATTTTCAGTATGATGTATCGTACTTAGTTTATTATATCTAAACACAATTATGTCATCAGGAGATCCCGGAGGACAGAACTGGAGATTTCAATATGATTTATGGGTTTCTGGAGAAGAATTGGAAAATATGCAGATGGGTTGCTCTCGGGGCTGTTATATTTGAGGTATGTCATTAATATCTTGACCTTGTGCCTATAATTTCAAAAAACTGAAAATATCATGCAAGTAGTATTAAATAGAGGTGTCGATTTTGATCTGTTTGCTTACAAATGGGTTGACTCAGGTTATGTTCTATCCCTAACATGTATAATTTAAATTTTGCCAGCTTTATCTCTTAAATGGAAATGTATTAAACATATGAAACTGCTTCAAAGACTCAAAGTGGAATCCTAATGCATAATTTAAATTCCACTTGCTTTGTAAATGCTTTTGAATCTGTTTGCTTTGTAAATGATTTTTATTCAGAAATTTTAATTATCCTTGACATGATATCATTTTTGTAACTATATTTGTCTCCCGTTATTTATACAAAAGCGGGTTGACATGTTATCCAATCCGCCAACAATTTTTTTTGCCAATTATAAGGCTATGTGGCGCTATGGGAGGTTGATGAAGGTTTTTTTTTTTTTTTTTTAAATAAATAATATAATTGGGTAATAATTAGGAGGCGTTATTGGGCTTCATGCACTACACCCTTTTAGCCATGAACTCATGAAGTCTCTTTGGTGACTGGACCGCCACATGGCAGTCCACGCCCCATGTTGTCAAGGGGATCCCGGTGGTTAAGTGTTGTGCCCCACAACGGAAAGGTCGGGGTTCAAATCCTGTAAGGTGTAGGATAAAGTGTATTTATCCTACAAAATCTAGGAACTTCAGTTCAAAAAAAAAAAAAGTAAGCAGTCACATTATATCTCTGATATTGATTAGATTTGTCTTTGCAGGGTCTTATATTCTTGTTAGCTTGTGTGGTACGAGCTGCAAATAGTCCACCAGATTACGATAGTGATGATGAGTACATTGTGGGCCCAAGGCAGCAACGACAACCGTTGATCAGCAGGCAACAAGCTCCTGTGACTGGCGTTCCTGTTACTGGAACCCTTGATAACCGTCCAAGCAGAAATGATGCATGGAGCACACGGATGAGGGAAAAGGTGTGTTTATTCTACTATATTATTACAGTAATCTAAATCTCTATATTATATATTTTGAAGGTTATATAATTAAAGATACACTTTCTTGCTTAACGTATTGATTTGACCCGTCTGAGGTAAAACATAACCCGAATCGACCCGTTCATGTGTAAACGGGTCATAATTGCGACTTCCACTTTTAATATATGCACTCTGAAACAGTACGGGCTGGATACGACTGAGTTCACGTACAACCCGAACGAGTCAAACAGGAATCAGCAAGGCAATGTGCAACCAAAGGAGGAGAAAAGCGGGTGCTCAATCATGTAGCGCGGATGATTCGAGAATATAAACCATTTTTTTTGTTTGTTTGTTTGTTTGATGTTTGGGTCTTGTGTATGGTTTCATCAGCATAACGTGTTCTTGTTGACTGTCAGTTTCAGGAGGTTCACTCTCTTTTAACTCTTGTATTTATTCTGATACCAGTATCGTCTTCATATTAGTAATTATTTTGTTTTTGGTGGTTATTTTTTTATTTTAGTTGTCTATTTCGGTAATCTGGTGTTTAGCCTGCTTGCTGGTGACTTTGCAGCCTTATTTTTCTATAACAGTTTAAAAATAAATAAATTATAAATTTCCTTAAAAAATTGTTTTCTAAATTCCCCTTTTGCTTAGTTCCATTTTGGTAGGACTTCTTCTTAATGCATTTATTTACCTGCCTTGGAGCCCAATGCAGCCAAGGATGTTTATAGGTGAAGCTACCAATCGAATCCTCCAACATTTTCCTAATACTTGCTGTAGATAAAAGCTACTCATTACTGCCCTCCATATGTCTGGACCAGGAGAGAAGACATAATGCTGCAACCGATACAATCACACAATACCAATTTAAAAACGGCTCAGATTTCACTTATTTACCAATTGAGGAGATTTTTAGAGAAAATGTTACTAATCGTTAGAGTTTATTCTTTACTAGTTCTATTTGTGTTCTTATTTAGCTAGTTATTTCCAATAATATGAATCTTAATTTTTATGCTTTTACTAGTTCTAGTTAAGTTAATTATGTATTTTATTTATGTAATTGTCTAAAAGAATATATATATACACACAAAGTAAAGATTAAGTAGTTATTACAAAATGTAACATTATTACTAACCTATCAGATACCTTTATTATCATCATCAGATTATCGTTACTACTTGTGTGATAACTCTTTTCATATGTCATTATTTTTCATCATCACTCACCAAAACCACTACAAAAATAACCTAATTTAAAAAGAAAAAACTCTAACCCCACAATCTTCATCCTTATAAGTATTAATAAGAGTAAATTACGGCTATAGTCCCTGTGGTTTGCACGTTTTACGGCTATAGTCCCTAGGCTTCAATTTTTACGTCTATAGTCCCCAAGGTTTAGGGGTCTGTTACACCGGTGGTCCCTGGGGCTAACAGACGTTAAAAAAATCTGTTAAGTGTGTGTGAAAAGACCACAATACCCCTCTTAAAAAAACAAATATAAATTAAAATACATATATTATAAAGAATAAAAAGGTGGGGCCCACTTTATCATCAATCATCATCCCCAAAACCTTGCACGTGAATCTTTTTCCCCTCCCCCCCCCCCCTCACCTGTGTATTATTTGCAGGTACTCCTCCCTCCTTCCCATGGCTTTCTCCGATCATTTTCTCCGCCCTCCAACACCCTAATCTTCCCACATTTTCCTCATTTTTAACATAAAATCAACCGCTATCGTCGTCTTCCTCTCCTTCTACGTTCAATCTCTCTCAACATCGAATGATCCAAATCTCACCCTGCCACCGGAGAACCTAAGCCTCGCCGGAGTTTTTGCCGCCGACACATTATCTCGCCTCCACCAGTTAAGAGTTTTGAGCCTGCAAAACAACTCTCTCACCGGCCCCATCCCTGACCTCGTCGGACTCGTGAACCTCAAAACCCTATTTCTGGACCACAACTCCTTCTCCGGCGCCGTTCCGCCTTCGATGTCGTCTCTTCACCGTCTCCGAACCCTAGATCTCTCACACAACAAATTATCTGATGACATTCCCGTTCATATTACCAATTTAGATGGGCCGGCGGTGGGTGGTAGTTGATGTGGTGGTGTTGGCGCTGGGGTTGTAGTTGAGACGGCGGTGACGTGACGGAAATATGGTAAAGGTAATGGAGAACGGGAGAGGAGTGGTGCTGGAGTTTCGCCGGAGATGGAGGGTGGCCGGTGGTTGTGATGGAGTTGTGGCGGGTGGTTGTTCCAGAGAGATTGGGGAAGAAGAAGACGGGACAAAAGTGTAATTTTTTTTGTTAAAGGGTATAATCGTCATTTTAAAAAAGTTAACAGAATTTTTTAACTGGAGTTAGCGCCAGGGACCAAAGCCGTAACGAGTCGATAAAGTTTGGGGACCAAAGCCGTAAAAAATGAAGTCTAAGGACCATAGGCGTAAAACGTGCAAACCACAGGGACGAAAGCCGTAATTTACTCTATTAATAAATATTTATTAAAATGTTACTATGTTACCTAACGAATTAACGTTGTTTTCGATCTAGATTGAAATAGATTATGCTCTCGTGATCCCTATATGCGACCACCCAACACACAAAGGCCCACATGCTTCATTCAATGTTTCTGTCGTTTGTCTAAAAACTAAAAAGTTAGATGTTACGTTACTACATTTTGACTAATTTAAGGTGCCAGTTATTTTTCAATTTTAAATAATTTTATAATACGTTCTAGACAAGCTTAGGGGATTTTTTTAATATTATATAATTGTATCCGGACGTACTTTTTTATGTGTATAGACTTTTTAGCATGTGAAAATTGTTATTTTGAATGACTTTTTGTCTTTTTGATAGAAATTAAGAAAGCATGGTGGTTTTTATACAATATCAAGAGCCATACAAATACAATTGCTTGCTCGATATATTTCAGGGGCTTAGAAGTATCAACATTATAATTATTTCCTTTGTTAATACTTCACATCAATACATCATATGAAAAAATATGAAAAAATATGAAAAAAGTACATCAAATAATCTCAAGTTTATACCGTTTGCAAATAATAATCCCACATTTCGAAATTACAAATGGCGCTCCTAATTTGTCAACATTTTGCAAATAACAGTCCCGCCGTTAAAAAATTTAACTCCGTTAACAGATGCTGACGTGGACGCTAATGTGTAATTTTTTTTATTTTTCTTTTTTTTTAATCCAGTCATCATCCCTACCACCCCACCACCACCTCACCACCATTACCACCTCTCCACCACCACCATCACAACCTCCCCACCACCACCATCACCATCACCATCACCATCACCACCACCATCACCACCTGCCCATAACCACAACCACCCAAAATCAATTCGACGCACCAGCACCACCTCACTACCACCATCACCACCCCAACACCATCTGACGACGTCACATAAAAATTAACGAAATTCAAAACCGATTGTACCATTGGATTCATGAGTTCAAAACGAATCTAAAGGAACCAGATTTGCAGAAAACCGTTAAGCATTGAAGAATTCACCATTGATGAGCTCTAAAAAGCCAAACAGGACGAATTTTTCATTGAGCTCGGATTCAACCCAAAAGTGCGTATAATCAGCGATGGCATCACAATGGCATCACACATGTCAATCGTCTGATCATTTCATGGATTTTGGTGGTGGTGAGGAGGTGGTAATGGTGGTGGTGGGGTGATAGGGATGATGACTGGATATTAAAATAAAGAAAAATTAAAAAAATACACATCAGCGTCCACGTCAACATCTGTTAACGGAGTTAGATTTTTTTAACGGCGAGACTGTTATTTGCAAAATGTTGACAAATTGGGAGTGCCATTTGCAATTTCAAAATGTGGGATTATTATTTGCAAACGGTGAAAACTTGGGATTATTTGATGCAATTTTTCCTATAGATAAACTATAAAGTATTAACATATAATTATTTCCTTTGAGTATATTTTAGTTTGTAGATGTTATTTGTTTGGTATGGGGTAATAGAATGAACGAGTGAATGTAATGAGCGAAGTATTGGAATGGTCGAGGGAATGAAATGGATCATTACCATTCCATCGTCATGTTTGGTTACTATGTTTGAATAAAATAAATCATTGATTTGTGTTGTTTGATGGTTACAACAAACGTAGTAATCGAATAGAATTTTACTAATATTTCCATTTAAAATTAGTATATATTTTTATATTTTTATTTTCTAATGTTTTAAATTTAATTTTTATTAATTTATTTTTATAAAATAATTTAATTTATATTTTTTAATTTTCTAATTAATTTTATTTTTTATTTATTGTTTTATTTTTATTGTTTTATTTTTATTGTTTTATTTTTATTGTTTTAGTTTTTATTTTTCCGTTATATTTTTTGTCTATTTTTCTTTTTATTCTTAACTTTTTTCAATAAAAATTAAAGAAGGAATCTAATTGTAAAAGAAAATTTCATTTCATTCCTTGACGGAATCGAAAAAAACACCACTCCTTTATTGAATGAAATCTTTAAAAATGGAAGTAATCTCATTCCTTTTGTAATAATCAATTTCATTTCAATGTGCAAACAAACATGTTATTTTTCTTTCACACGTAATGACCCATTCCATTCCACCTTTCATTTCTGCATACCAAACCCTACCTAAGGTATGAGCCAATATTCAAGTATCATGTAAACTATTTAGATGATTATATTTGAAAACAACTTAATAATTTTTTTTTTTCAATAATACTAATTCCATTAACTTTCTCAATGAACTGAAATAACTATTATATAATTTATAGATTTTTTTTTGAGTTAATTGTCATTTTCGTCCCTGAGGTTTATAAGTTTTAGCCATTTTAGTACAAAAAAAGTTTTTTTCTCCTCAGCTTCCCTCACGTTTGTATTTTCTGCCATTTTAGTCCATATCACTAACTGGTGTTAAAAACTAACTGGAAACGAGGGGTATTTTTGTAAAACCATATTATCTAAGGGTATTTCTGCCATTTTGTTTTATATAAAATTTTGATCATATACTCTTTTCTAATGTATTGTCTATATATAATCTGTGAAATATGAATCAATACTTTAAAACTTTAAAATCTTGTGAAACACTAATGCTACCCATGCAATTATACATACAATAATCAGTGAAACACGAATAAAAAACTTCAAAACTTCCTACGCATTCTGACTCGTAGCCTCCTACGCCCACGTTTCACCGACGTTCGGAGATCCGTCGTGCAACACCAGATCAAACGCCTTGACTTCGTTCTTAGACATTAATCTCTTAACCGTGGCCTACACTTCGGCGTTGTGATATCCTTCTGGATCGCAATAGCACCACGAATCGGGCGAATTGGATCTAGATCGACACCGATTACAAGGCTTCCAACAGGAACACATTCAACGGCGGCTTGCATCCAACCACCGGGGGCGGCGCAGAGATCGAGAACGACGTGAGATGATCGGAGGAAGGGGAATTTGGAATCGAGCTGGATGAGTCTCCAAACGGCACAAGAACGGTAGCCATGTTCTTTGGCTAAGTGGTAAAAGTTGTCCAAATGATGCCTCCCTTTCGCCTTTCTTCCCATTGTTGTTGGCTGCCGTTTGAGTTAGGGTTTAGGGGAAGTCTGTAACTGTGGTGTTTATTTAGGGTTTACAGGTGGGGTATAAGATGACGGAGGGATTGTTTAAAATCAGTGTTTTAACCCCAATTGTTCACCATGGAGGTTTTTAAAAAAAAAATTAATAATAGATAATATGGTATTACGAAAAAACCCTTGTTTCCAGTTAGTTTTTAACACCAGTTAATGATATGGACTAAAATGGCAGAAAATACAAACGTGAGGGAAGCTGAGGAGAAAAAAACTTTTTTTGTACTAAAATAGCTAAAACTTATAAACCTCAGGGACGAAAATGGCAATTAACTCTTTTTTTTGTTAAAAAAAGTTACATCATTAAATAAAATATTCTGTTATCTTTAATATATGTATAAAAGTAACAGTTATTTTAATCTTACAATTTATATGATAAAAGTGGTTTTGTTTATCTCACCACTACATATATAATATCTAACACAATTAAGCACGAACAATATAAAATGCAGGTAGTTTTAAAATAAGAGAAAAATTATTGTGAGAAGTTTGGTTTGAGTAAGAAGAATAAAAATGATTCATAGCTATCAGATCTTCAATAATATGAAGATCTATCGCCAAAGTTTTCCTATGTTGAATTAGAGAGAAAAAAAATAAAAAAAAGACGGAAGGACATTTTTGACTTTTTATCAAGTTCCCCTTATTTTTTAAACATTCATAACTGTTAGATACGATATTTTTTTTAAGAACAAAAACTACACTATAAAAACGAGCGTTTTTTATCTTTAAAACGCGTACAGTGTTGTTATATATAAAATAAAAAAACAGTCTTTCGATTGTATCAAAATATTCAGATCATTGTGTCATATTGTGTCAAAAATGTTCAGATCATTGTATCATATTGTTTCAAAAATCGAAAGAGTAGTTTTTTTTTTAATTTTATATATAGCAACCTTGTATATAATTTTGACACGATGACACAATTACACAATGATCTGAACATTTTGACACAATGACAAAATGATCTGAACATTTTGTGTCAAAAATCGAAAGAATACTTTTTTTAAAAATTTTATATATAGCAACACTATACGCGTTTTAAAGATAAGAAAACGCTCATATTTATGGTGTAATTTTTTAGAAAATAATGTCGTATGTGAAAGTTATGAATGTTT
This sequence comes from Deinandra increscens subsp. villosa, assembly GCA_039602395.1. Taxonomy (NCBI): domain Eukaryota; kingdom Viridiplantae; phylum Streptophyta; class Magnoliopsida; order Asterales; family Asteraceae; genus Deinandra; species Deinandra increscens. Next base: position 4,504,650 of record JBCNJP010000021.1, on the reverse strand, counting down.
AAAAAAATGGGGGAACTTGATTAAAAGTCAACAAAGATGGCTAATATCAAATTGTCCCTCCTTCATTTTTTATTGGATCAAGATCTAATGGCTCAGATTCATTTTTATCCTTCTTACTTAAACCAAAATTTTCATTTGAACATCTTTTAAAGTAAGATTATAGGATGTTTATTTATTTTTATTCTTTTTATATATTTGATATTGTTAGAAATAATTTGTCATTGTTCTCAATCCACTAATCGTCATTTGAGGTGTACAAAACCGTTTTTTTTCAAACCGGTTCGGGTTGTAAACCAATTTTTTCAAACCGGTTCGGGTTGTAAACCGAAACCGGTTTGGTCAACTTTGGTCAAAATCGGTTTGGTCAAAATCGGTTCGGGTTACAAAACGGTTTGAAGAAACAAAACCCTAAACCTATAGAACTGAATCGGTTCAGTTTGAAACCGGTTTTTTTTAGTTCTCTCAAATCAACTAAACAAAACTTAAGGCTTAATATAAGAGGAAAAAGTTGGCTAAAAGTACATTACTAAAATTCTAAAGCTTAAAATTCAAAAGCTTGAACACCAAAGACTATAAGCATTAATAAAACTAAAATGTAATACTTTTTTTTGTATTGGATTGAGTTTCTTTAGTGAACACCAAATGCTAATTAAGAAATCTCTTTTAAAATGCAACGGCTATTTCAATTAAGATCCATCTAATTACGGCTAATAGCATTTAAGAGATTAGTGGTTAATTAAAATTAGATAAAGGAGATGGGTTCTAAAGCGGCTTCAAACCGGTTTCTAAATTGGTTTCAAACCGATTTTTAAACTGGTTTCAAATCGATTTCAAAGACAACCCGGTTTGGAACCGGTTCGCTAAATGAGAATGCCAAATCGATGAGGAACCACCAGCTTATACTCAAACCGAACCGGTTTTCTTAAAACCAGTTTTTATCCCGAACCGGTTTCGATTTTTATACCGGTTCGTTTTGCAAACCGATTTTTTTGTAAACCTCTAATCGTCATTTTGTTAGGTTTATACTCTTAATAATAAGTTCATTTTATTTTTTCTTGAGAAGAGAAGCTCTAGAGATTTTGTGAAAAAACTAGATTTTTTATATGCGCGTTGCCGCAATGATAACACGAATACACGAATCGGTTGCATTATTAGAAGGTTACATATAGAAAATCAAAATACAAAAAAAAAAATACGAATAACAATGTTAAAATCGGAAGACAAACGCTTAAATTATTATACTTACTAACTGAAAGTTATGTTACACCACTGTACTAATTATACCACTAACTTATATGCTAAATTCATTGTGCTTGAAAAAAATACAACAAAATCACGGAGACAACGTGGACACATAGAACCGTTGCATTGCTATAATAATGCTTAAAGAAAACAAAAGTACGAAAGACCGTGTAACAACATCAAAATTAGAACCAAAGCTAGAAGTATACAGCTTAAGACGTAAAAGTTATGATACACGACTGTATTTGTTACTCAACCAACTTTTATGCTAAATTCGTTACGCCTTCCACACAAAAAAAAAAAAAAAAAAAAAACACCCTTTAATAAAAAACAAAAGGAAATTTACTATCCCACTAAAAAACAAAATTCATTAAAGAACAAAAGAAAAAAAAATAATTCACAAGATCTTGAAATTGTTTATTGTACAATAGGAGAAAATTATAGGTTTTGATTCATATAGGAAAAAAACGTCTGTAATCCTAACACCTTAAAATCCCTAAAGTACCATTATACTTATTAGTATTCAAACAAACTAATTATAATTTTTACAAAATTACCATATTGTAAGTTAACATCCTTGATCAAATTTAATTTTAGTTAAGATTTGTTCTTTTTTTGCATTAAAATTGTATTATATTTAGAATCTTTTACTATATCAAAAAATTAGTATGTAATATGAATAAGTGAGCCATAACCGACATAACTATAACTGATGGTTATAGTTATAAAATTCTAGTTAACAAATCAAGTGATATCGGTTACGGTTATGAAGTTTTGATTAACCTAAACTGAACCAAACTTGAAAATTTGCATATTCTTTAAGATATTTTTAGAGTTAGAATAGTTGATTATTTGAGATGAAGATCCTAACCATTCTTTTTCTTATGTTTGCAAAAACGCATTAACAATCTATTCACTCAATCAAAAAAAAAAAATCTTCATAGAATACTATATTCATTTTATTTTCAAACAAAACCCAATACAGAAGCCGAGCTTGATTCCTTAATAATCGAGGAGGACTAGTTTAAGTACCAAACTTGTTAAAGAAGTAATTATTTTTCTTTCTAATGGTGACTTTTTCTTGGGGGCATATTTCAGCTTGAAATAATTAATCGAAATTAAACAAACAACTGACTATTTCATAATCAGTCGGTCGGTTATGATTATGAAAGAGACCATAACCAACCAATTAGTTATGATTATGGAAGAGGTCAAAATCGACCCATAATCTACTTTGCACAATCCTAGTATACAATTTTATGTTTGTTTTATCAAAATTGATTAAAAATCCCATAATATATATGCATGTGTATAAATGGGTTGAATTTTGAAGAGCCCCTTCCAAAAACCAGGCGTTGATTGGGAGGGTGAGACCCATGGGCTTGGTTGGGTTCGGAGACAGCGAGCCGAAAGCATTGGACCCGACAAGAGACACGAGGATAAGCTTATCTTAACCCTTTTCATTTCCCAATTATTTAAACCCTTTTTCTTACCCCATTTCACACCAACAAAATATAATCAACGGTCATAGATTTCATAACATTTTCACACAAAACCAAATACACTTTCTTATTTTACACATAAATTAAAAGTCACACTCGTAATTCAAACTTGCTTAAATGATTTTTTTAAATAACTTTTTGACCTTTAAATATTAATAAAAAAAAGTTGTATTTCAAGTATATATGTAAAAAATGATGACCTAAGAAACAAACAAGTAAGTTTGATAACTGTAATTTACATTATCATTTTGATAATATGAACGGGTAGATCCAAGAGTACGAACGGTTTACGGTTACAAACTAGCCGTCTTATTTACATGTCTATAATGATAACATAGTACTCGAGCTAGCTAAGACGAAGCACTAAGTTACATCAAAAGCTCACATGACAAATAACGTGCAATGTATATTACGGGCAGTTGTATATTTTTCTTTTTAAATTTGTAAAATTGTATATTTTTTCAAATCATATTTAAAAATCATATAATTTGAAAAAATCATTGTAAGTTGTTCGTTGAAAACTTATATTATGAGGTAATATATAATTTTCTCCAAGTTAGGGGATATATGCAAATTTTGCATATTTAATTATAACTATAAATTATTATTATACATATTATTTAATTTGAATTCGAAGTCATAGACATAATGCCTACTATTCATCCGTTTTCTTTGTTTTTTGTTTTATTATTTTTTTTACTTTCATTAATGCTAAGTTACTTTAACATTTGATTTTTTAAAGAGTATTCAACTTTGTGTCTTTGATGCATTGGTAAGTGTTTTGGTTTACTATTGGTGTGATGTGAGTTCGATTTGTGCCTCTGTCTGGTTCTTTTTTTTTCTTTCCTCTCAGTTTTAATTAAGTTCAATGACATGTGTTTCTCTCTAATTAAGTTATTTTGTTTACTTAGGCCACGTATAATTTACTTTTCTTCGAGTCATTTATACACTTTTTACACGTATGCTTCTTCTTCCTCCTTCATCCGTAAAATCTTTCCTCTCCGTTCTATCGTTGTTTCAACTTTATCAAGAAAAACATATGTACTAACCAGGGGCGGAGCTAGAAATTTTTGTAAGGGGTAGCACAAATTTTTTTTAAAAAAGTTCGGGACAACGTCTCCGAAATTTTTTATTTTCAAGTAAATTACTTAATGAAGTAAACACAAACTATTTTCTTGATATATAGTTATTATTCTAAAGAATTTAACAAAATTGTATGGTTGGCTTAGTGGTTTGTACATTGAGATTGAAGTCTATAAGTGTTACAACTGTGTGACCCATTTGAACCTGGGACCTCCGGGTAACATAATTAGGCGCTTACCAATGCTCCACATAAACATTTGTTAATTGCATTGAATCAAAGGTATTTAAGGGGTATCCCACATACATAAAATGATAAAAAGCCTAAATTTTTTTTTTTTTTCATTTCACGTACGAGTTTAAGGGGTAGCCCGTGCTACCCCTGGACCTTAAAGAGGTCCGCCCCTGGTACTAACATAAACTTTTGTAAACACTTGATATCTACAATGTAATCCTATATAGATTTATAATATTTCGGTAAAGTCACAAGCCTCCACGAGTCACTTCCATGACTATCCACTAAAGAAAACTAAAATGTATGAAAAATGGTGACCCGCTACAATGCACGGGACGGGTCGACTACTCGTTCAAATAAACGAGCTATTATATCTCGCTTATCATATACTTGTATTTGAAATATAAATGAAAAGGTATATAGAGGTGTAAAAAATAGGTTTGTGAATCTATGTCATTGGTGGAACTTGAACAATAAATCATGGAGAGCCGGACTCGGTATATATAAATATTTTCTGAGGAACGGGGTAAAAATTTGCACTACTAATTAAGCGAAAAAACAACGAGGACCGTGCCTCAGGCCCTAACTAAGCTCCACCCCTAGTCCGTACCAATTACCAAACTTGGTTCGACCGAGTCAACAAATAGGTCCCGGTCAAACCGGTCCGATTTTAAACTGAACCGTCTCTTCTATAGTCGTTCGAAGTTTTCTGTGGCCAAACTAATTCTAAAAAAATGGTTTGTCAAAAACTAGGTCCAAAGAAGAAATATTCTAAAAGTACTGGTTTTCAGTAGTCTAACCAGTTTCAAAACGAATTGACTCTTATTGGGTTTAAGTTTTTATTGTACAAAAAGGTTTAAACCCGTACTAGTTTGGACACGCACCAGTTTTGATCAACGATCGACCAAACCTGTTCGGTTCCAAAAAGACCGGTTTGTGCACCTCTTTATAAATTATAAAAATGCAATAACATATTCGAACTACTCTTCTATTACAAATCGTAGTCTATTGGGGAAAAAGTTACACATACCAACCATGAAATGAATCCAAGTATTTTCATGATTACCATAATTTCTTGTTTTTCTAAAGTTGTGTACTTTAGATGTAAAGAAAACTACAGTTACAAGTCCATATCATTGGCTTACGAGTGCTAAAAAGCCTTCAGCCACGGTCCCTTTTTTCTCTTTAGTTACCTTTTTATACCCTCTAGTTTATCTCCAATATCTTGGGTCATAACCTTTTGTTTTCCTTTTTTTTCAAATTAAATATTAAACTTTGTTATTTTAAAAGTCCAAAATACAACCAAAGACACATTTAAAAATCTCACATGTCCCTTCATAAAGAGAATGAGACATAAGAAATGTCTAATATTAAATATTGTTAAAACGTCTTTGGTCATATTAGTTGCAGATAAGAGGATAATCGCACAGTTAAATATGTTTGAGCGAATTGCTAACGAGAACTCACTTTCAACCAACTAAAAACAAATCCGTGAACATTTTATCCATATAATTATCATGTGATACCGTGTCTTACACAAAACTCCGTTAAGGACGACGAGATTATTTTTTTCCCGAAATCCGTGGAGGAGCTAGGGTTTCGCTGTGTTAACTACCGATACGGGTTTGAAATTGTTAATGCTACAATAAGCCATGAAAGTTGAAGAGACATGTTGGTCCCGCCAGAGGGTTTCAAACACTTTGATGACTTGAAAGCATGTGTGAAATGAGCAAAAAAGTGAACAACTATCAAAAGACAAAAGCTATAAGTTATAAACCTCTCACCATCAAGCTTCATGTTATACTTATTCCCAAGATTTGGTCTTATTCCAGAGACAAGATTACTAATTCCAGAGCGATGTGCATGTTTAGAGCATTTTAGCCCGTTCTTTATTTTTATTTTCATTCATATCTTTTAAAGAAAATTACTAAGATACATTTTTTTCAATATGCTAATCTTTATAATTTGATACCCAAAAAAAAGAAGATTTTTCATGTTTAATGATTACTTTTATCTATATATCCATTATTTTATATTTGTTACGAGTGATAGAAAGAAAAATACTATTTAAAAAAATAATAAAGGAAAATTGGATTCTAATAATACAAGTTATTTCTATTTGGCCGAGAATAATACGAATTAACGAATTTGCCCACAATAATACCAGTTATTCAGGTATTGGCCCATAATGATATGCCGTCTGTTTTTTTTAACGGGGTTAAATATCCGCCTACGTGGCAGATGATGTGGCAAGCCTTTACCCCTGCGTGGCTTGCCACATCATCTGCCACGTAGGCGGATATTTAACCCCGTTAAAAAAAAACAAACGGCATATCATTATGGGCCAATACCTGAATAACTTGTATTATTGTGGGCAATTTCGTTAATTCATATTATTCTCAGCCAAATGGGAATAACTTGTATTATTAGAATCCAATTTTCCAATAATAAAAAACTGTTGTTTAATTAAATCAGAATATATAAAGGGAATAAGACGTAAGACAATTTTAAAACATAAGATAAATATAAGAACAATATTTTTTAGTTAAATTAGAATGTTAGAGATATGAAGACAATCTTCTGTAAATTTACATAATTTTAAAAAAAAAATCACATTCTATTCCTCATATCTATTTTTATTAAATTAAATTTCTTTATTTAATTTCATACTATTTTTTTCTTTTCATCACTCACATCCACTTAAAAATGTAAAATAATATATTTAGAGTTGAATAGAAAACATAAAATTTGAGGGATAAATCTGGTGTCCGCTAAAAATATAGGATGTGATATAGGGACATTAGAATGAGATGAAATGGCTTTTTCATTAATTTTTATAAAATTTTAGGATGAGGTTGAGATGGGAAATGGGAAATGGGAAATGGGGGTGTGAATGCAATTAAAAATGTAAGAAAATAAAAGTGTTAGTCTCTAATATGCTTTAATCCTCTAAAAACATATTTACATTGATTTAACTATTAAAAAAATTATGTATGAAAATACAATTATCTTTTTATAACAACTACTCATTCAAACATGAAGAGACTAGGTAAGATGCTAGATTACAAGGTGGGATGTGGGGGGGGGGGGGGGGGGGCAGAAGTAGCTTCATTACAGGGGTGACACGTATCATCACTTAAACCCGCACGTGAAATAAAAAGTTTTTGGATTTTTTTTTATTTTTATATACCTATGCTACCCTTAAAAATCTTTTTGTAAGTGTGATACCTTTAAAAATTTTATAGTTTCACCCTTGATTAAAAATAAAGAAAAATTATACTACTCTTCCCAATTAAAATAAAAATAAGAGACTCCTATTTTTAATCCACATAAACAAACAGAGGTAGCTTCATTACAGGGGTAGTTTCATTACATGGGTGACACGTATCACCCCTTAAACCCGTACGTGAAATAAAAAGTTTTTTGAATTTTTTTTATTTTTATGTACCTATGCTATCCTTAAAAAACTTTTATGTAAGTGTGATATCTTTAAAAATTTTATAATTTCACCCTTGATTAAAAATAAAAAAAATTACACTACTCTTCCCAACTAAAATAAAATAAGAGACTCCTATTTTTAAGCCTCTGGATAAACACACATAAGCTTTTGATTTTTACACAGGATACAAACGGTCGTTTTTACCCAAACGGCCGTTTGTAATTTTTTATTATTTTTATATAAATGTTTTAAATTATTTAACTTTTATAAACATTAAAAATGTTTATTTGCCATATCTGATAAAAAGTACTTAAATGAACACAACCGTGACTTAAAATAATAAATTTTGAGACTCATAGTCTTTGCCGGTATTGTCTCGATAGCATCTCGACAAGTCTTTTCCAGTATTGGGTCCCCACGGCCCATGATTTTTTTATTTTTATTTTTTTTCAAAACGTTTGTCGAGAATAAGTCACTAAATTTATCAGGGGTAACAGAATACCTAAAAAACGTTTTTTTAGGTATTCCGTTACCCCTGATAAATTTAGTGACTTATTCTCGACAAGTATTCTCGACAAACGTTTTGAAAAAAAATTTAAAAATAAAAAAATCACGGGCCGTGGGTACCCAACACCGGAAAATATTTGTCGAGATGCCATCGTGACGGTACCGGCAAAGTTTGAGTCTTAAAATTTATTATTTTAAGTCACTATTGTGTTCGTTTAAGTACTTTTTATCAAATATGGTAAATAAACCTTTTTAATGTTTATAAAAGTTAAATAATTTATGTAACATCCCGAGTTTTAATATATGAAAATTCCGTTAACAATTGACATTGCCTTGTTATGTGACCAAATTGTTCCTTATATGTTATAGTACTTGCCATACTATAGAAACTTGGGGGTTAAATGTTAAATGTTAAGGTTTAATTAGATTTGACCAAAACCTAAACTAGAGGGGCCAGGGATGTAAATAAGGAGCAAAAACTAAACAAAATAGGGGAGGAGGAGGAGGAGATCGCAGATTGCGATCTCTGTCTCGACCCCAGCCCTCTCCTTCCTCCTTCTTCCCAAATTCTGCATGATGAGGCTATGGCTGTGATTTTGGTGCATTATAATTGAAAATTTGAAGTGCTCTCAAGCCCTAAATTCGTCCTTGTAACAAGTAAGTGAAACCCCAAGTATTTGCATGTGTAGGTCACGAAAATTAGGGCCTCAAATCTGCAAATTTGTGATGTAATATGAATCTTATGATGTTAGGAACTTCATATGTTACTTAAATCCCCATTTTGATTGTGGAATTGGTGAAGTAGTCACCAAAAATCCTATGCTTGAACTTCCATGTTGCATGACCTCATAGGATGTTTGAGAAATTGTGTCCATTGCTTGAATTGTGTATGAGATTAGTGTTAGATGATAAATTTATGATGGATTGCTGATGGAATTCACCGACACTATGCTAAAGGGCCAAGTTGGAGGTTCAAGGGTTGGGTAATTATGGGTGCATCAAAGTATGCACACAAGGTGTTTGACAAAATGCCTCAAAGAGTCAAAATGTGATTAAATACAACAAATTTGCTTGTATTGATGTTGGATGACCATGGGAAGCTACAAGTTCACAAAAAATTGAACCAATTAGGTGAAATCATGTGCATTAGCTAAAATGGTTGATGTATGCCTTAGTTGTCATGTTAATGTTGATGATGCATATATATATCTAGATGCAAACGTGATGAACATTGCTTGATTGCCATCCTTGTGAATTAGTAATGTGTTTGAGTAGCTTAGAAGCCATGTTATGGAAACGTGGTAAAAGTGCTACTATGATTAAGGTCCTAACATTGATAGTGACCCATTAGGCAATCAAGGTTTTGAAGGAAGCAATCAAGCTCACGCCGGTGGAAGTGGATCGTCAAGCAATCGAGGTAACGTACATCTTGTTCGTTACACTAGTAAGTGATAATTATAAACATCTTACATTTGGTTATGGACCATAGTGGGTAGAAAAGAATAAGTCTTCACCTCATGAGGGAATAAATGGATTCTCTCATAGGGGAAAAGAGGAAGTGGCTTAGTCAACCAAATTGGGTTGATTTGCCTACACTCCTCATGCTTTTGCCTTCGGATAATTGACCCGAAGATACCTCAAGGGCTAATTGGGTTCTTGGTGTATGGCAAGGGTGGTTATACACATATGTAAGATGTCCAATTCTAATTAGTATTCTAGGATTCCTACATAGGTGACATGGATACGTTGTAATTGGAATGCTCCTTAAGGATCATTGAAATTCATATGATATAAAAGGTAGGAGTCATGAAGTAATCTGATATATTGTGAACATGCCACTAGTGAATGTGCAAGGTTTGGTTCATTTGTAATCCCGGACGAGTTGTAGCATGGGTTGGCCCTTAACGGGTCAACCGGGTAAGGTAAAGGCAAGGTAACGATGGGTAATTGGTCCATGTTTAAATTTTAGAGTCTAGTAAGTTTTTGGAGCTTAAACCATGTGTTGGTAACTTATGAATCGGTAGAAATCGAATCCGGGCAATTAAGTGGAAAAAGAACCAAGACGGGGTACCGAAACCACAGGTACCACCGTAGCTTACGGTGGCCACCGTAAGCTACGGTGGCCTGCAGCCTGGGCACCCACCGTAGGCCAGCATCAAGCCACCGTAGGCTAGCTGATGCCACCGTAAGCTACGGTGGCCAGCGTAGCTTACGGTGGAGCTGCCTAATTTCTGAATTTTCGCCTCCTTTTTAATGCCTAAACAATGTCCCAACTTGCATTAATGTTACATACTAATGGGGTGTAATTGCACGCAGGTAAAACTACCATGTAGACGCGGATCTTCTCGAGCGCAAGACGAACCGAACACTCGAATTGCCGACTCTTTTGATGTTCATGACTTGTCATAACCATCTTTTGAAAATATTGAACTAGTATTAACTTGCATTTACCACTCACTTGGTTTTGTATATGGTTTCCTATGCAAGTGTTGATGCCACAAACTGTTAAATTTGAACGAAATTTTCTGGGACCACTTTTCAAGTTAAATATTGTTAACGAAATAGTAAAAATAATTTGCGTTGTTACAAGTTGGTATCAGAGCCCAGGTTTGAGGGATTCGAGTGTAATTCGACTCTTGAACTCAAACCCGTGCTCGAGATAATGGCTAAGAGTTCGGTTCGAGCTTCCGCGGAGATCCGGGTACGTGTTAAATCTCTAAATAGATGTATGATTATAGTTCTAGTGTGTGTGATACGGATGGTAACTAAGGGTGCATAGTTGATGCACAACTTGGTAATTTCAGATCATGTACGGGGATGGTGAGTTGCACCGGAACCAAAGATGCGGGAGACGCATGAATAGTTTAAGATGGGTTATGTAAATTGTTATAAACCCATGACCTTATGTGTGACACCCTTGGAACTTGCCGAGGGGAGTCCATAACAACCCTGCTCTAGGCAAGGGGAATTGATATATGAACTAACTGGTTGAATTAAACTCTGTAGTGTCATGACGAACCAAGTTGGGGACGGCTTGACCGAGGAGCAGAGAAACGAGGCCCTTAACGCCCGAATTGCTGAAGAAGTCGGGAGGGCTATTGATGCCGCCCTCCCGGAATACGTGCACAAGATCCAAGAGGATCTTCTTAAGACCATGAATGAAAAGTTTGATGAGTTAAAGGGGGTTATCCTAAATCGAGGGGAGCCCGAAAAGACAAAGAAACGTTGTTCTTTTAACAAGTTCATGGCTTGCAAACCCCCTCACTATTCGGGTGAGGTGGATCCTATTGCTTGCCATCGGTGGATCACCAACGTGGAGGGTGTATTCCGCCGGACCCATTGTGAAGAAGATGATCAAGTGAGTTATGCCACGGGTCTACTTCGGGACCGGGCGAAAGATTGGTGGGATGCAAAGGCCCAAGAAAAAGGGGACGTTGCAATTAATGCATTAACGTGGCCCGAATTCAAAGAAATCTTTACTGAACATCATTGCCCGAAGGCAATGGTGAACAAACTCAAGCAGGAGTTTCTCAAATTGGAGCAGACCGATGACCAAACGGTAGATCAAATCACGGGGATCTACCTTGATCGGGTCAGGTTCTGTGCGGATGTGTTGCCTACCGAAGGGGCAAGGATGTTCTTCTATAGGAACATGCTAAAGCCCAAGATTAAGGACTTTGTGCCCCTAACGAGTTTCAACACGGTGGAAGAAATGATTAACGCTGCGAGGGCTCGGGAACTTGATATCACCCGAAGGGAAGAAACTCGTGAAAGGAGAGGGCCTAATGAGGCACAGTCAAACCCTCCAAAGAAGCAGAGAACGGGAGAATCTCCCAAAAAGAAGGAGTTCAAGGGGGGAAACTCCAAATGCAAGATTTGTGGGAGGGGGCATCCGGGAGAGTGCCTCTTCAAAGATCGACCATGTTTGAATTGTGGCAAAAAGGGCCACCTTGTCTCCAATTGCCCCTCTGAAGTAGTTAGATGCTTCAACTGCTATCAGACGGGTCATAAGAAGCCGAACTGCCCAAAATTGATGGGTGAAGGGTCAAGGACTGGAGGAAAAACTGAAATTCCGCGGGCCACCGGAAGGGCATTCCAGCTAACGGCCGATGAGGCCAAGATTGACCCCAACGTCGTGTCAGGTACTTTTCCGATTAATTCGTTGCCTGCACGTGTATTATTTGATACGGGTGCTAATAGGTCATTTGTCTCAATTGATTTTGTTAAGCACCCTTCATTTGTGATTGAAAAACTGCATGTACCCTTAGAAGTAGAAGTTGCTAACGATAAATCTGTACTTGTTTATGATGTATGTCGGGGATGCACGATCACCATCAACGGGGAGGAATTCTCCATTGACCTCATCCCCATGGCTATGAGAGAGTTCAAGGTGGTGGTAGGTATGGATTGGCTATCCCGCCACCACGCGAGAGTGATATGTGATCACAAGACAATTGAACTCACGTCACCTACGGGAGACAAAGTCACCATACTAGGAGACAAAAGCGGAACTCCCATAATATGCTCCATGCACAAAGCGAGAAAGTACATAAAAAAGGGATGCCGAGCCTTTTTAGCTATGGTGACCGACACAAGAGTACAAGGACCGGTAATAGATGAGTTACCGGTAGTCCAAGAATTCAAAGATGTGTTCCCGGAAGAATTGCCGGGTATGCCTCCGGATAGAGATGTGGAATTCAGAATTGACCTAGTTCCGAATGCCAAGCCGGTAGCACGGGCACCATATCGGTTAGCGCCCCCAGAGTTGCAAGAACTTAATACCCAAATCCAAGAGTTGCTGGATAAGGGGTTTATTAGGCCGAGTATCTCACCATGGGGAGCCCCGGTTCTATTTGTAAAGAAGAAAGATGGGAGTATGCGGATGTGCATTGATTACCGGGAGTTAAACAAACTCACGGTGAAAAATCGGTATCCCTTGCCCCGAATTGACGATCTATTTGATCAATTACAAGGGGCCAAATGGTTCTCCAAGATCGACTTGCGGTCAGGGTACCATCAATTGAAGGTGAAGGAGGAGGACATCCCCAAGACGGCCTTTAGAACTCGCTATGGGCACTACGAATTTTGCGTGATGTCCTTTGGGTTAACAAACGCACCGGCGGCCTTCATGGACTTAATGAACCGCGTGTGCAAACCCATGCTGGACAAATCGGTGATAGTCTTCATCGACGATATTTTGATCTACTCTCGGAGCGAGGCCGAGCATGCCAAGCATTTACGAGAGATACTTGAGAGACTAAGAGTTGAGAAGTTGTATGCCAAGTTCTCCAAATGTGCATTTTGGCTAAGAGAAGTGCAATTCCTGGGCCATGTAATTGGATCCGAGGGGATTAAGGTGGACCCGGCTAAAGTTGAAGCGGTAACATTATGGGAAGCCCCTAAGACTCCCACCGAGGTTAGGAGTTTCCTCGGGCTAGCAGGCTACTACCGGAGATTTATCCAAGATTTCTCGAAAATAGCCTTACCCTTAACGAAGCTGACTAAGAAAGAAACCAAGTTTGTATGGGGTACCGAGCAAGAGGAGGCATTTCGAAGCCTCAAACAGAAGCTAACCCAAGCCCCGGTTTTAACCTTGCCCGAGGGCAACGAAGACCTAGTGGTTTATTCAGACGCGTCGCAAGTTGGCCTCGGTTGTGTATTGATGCAACGAGGCAAGGTGATCGCGTATGCATCTCGGCAACTAAAGGTGCACGAGCAAAACTACCCTACGCATGACCTAGAGTTGGCGGCGGTAGTGTTTGCCTTGAAGATTTGGCGACATTATTTATATGGGGCCAAATGCACTATCTTCACTGATCACAAAAGCCTCAAGTACTTCTTCGACCAAAAGGACTTGAACATGAGGCAACGAAGATGGCTTGAGACGATCAAGGACTATGACTGCGAGATTCACTATCACCCGGGCAAGGCCAATGTGGTAGCCGATGCCCTAAGTCGAAAGGGGGACTATGTGCCCATTAGAGTGAGATCTATGCAACTTCTGGTGACCTCTAACTTGATAACACGGATCAAGGAGGCCCAGATCGAAGCAGTCAAAGAAGAAAACTGGAAAAAGGAGCGGATTGTGGGCCAAGTAAAAGATCTAGTAGATGAAGAAAGTGGAATAAAGACCCGCTTTGGGCGAGTTTGGGTTCCCAACTCAGGTGATGTGAGGAATATGTTATTAGACGAGGCCCACAAGTCTCGTTACACGGTACACCCGGGGGCAACAAAGATGTATAACGATTTAAAGGCCAATTATTGGTGGCCCGGGATGAAACGCGACATAGTCAAGTACGTCGAGAGATGCTTGACTTGTCTACGAGTCAAGGCTGAGCATCAAAGACCATACGGGAAGTTGCAACCCTTGGAAATCCCCGTGTGGAAATGGGAGCATGTGACTATGGACTTGGTAACCAAGCTGCCAAGAACGGCCAGGAACCACGACGCTATTTGGGTGATTGTGGACCGGCTAACCAAAAGTGCACACTTTCTCCCTATTCGGGAGAAGTACTCAGCGGAGAAATTGGCCGATATTTACATTGACGAAATTGTGTCACGCCACGGGGTACCGGTTTCCATAGTATCGGATCGGGACACCCGGTACACGTCGGAATTTTGGCAAGGGTTCCAGGAGGAAATGGGCTCGAGATTACACCTCAGTACAGCATATCACCCCCAAACCGACGGCCAAAGCGAGAGGACCATCCAAACATTGGAAGACATGCTTCGGGCATGTGTTATTGATTTCGGGGGAAATTGGGACCGACACTTGCCACTCGTAGAATTTGCCTACAATAATAGCTATCACTCGAGTATTGGGATGCCTCCGTTCGAGATGTTGTATGGTAGAAAATGTAGAACACCCGTATGTTGGGGTGAAGTGGGCCAACGCGAGCTAAGTAGCCGCGAGGTGGTTCGGGAAACGTCGGCCAAGATCGACATCGTGAGGGCACGATTAAAAGCCGCTCAAGATAGACAAAAATCTTATGCGGACAAGAGAAGGAGGCCAATAGAGTTCCAAGAGGGAGACTATGTCTTGTTAAAGGTCTCCCCGTGGAAAGGTGTGATTCGTTTTAGAAAGCGAGGTAAGCTAAGTCCTCGATTCATTGGACCTTTCAAAATCCTTGCACGTGTGGGCAAGGTGGCTTATCAACTGGAATTGCCGGAGGAGCTAAGCGGCATTCACAATACGTTCCACGTGTCCTATTTGAGGAAGTGTCTTGCCGACGAGAGTGCCTATGTGCCACTCGATGATTTAGTCATTGATGATAAGCTTAACTATGTCGAGAGGCCTATTGCGATTCTCGACCGTAAGGTTAAGCGGCTAAGAAACAGAGAAGTGAACCAAGTGAAGGTTCAATGGGAGCATAGGAAAGGATCGGATCTAACTTGGGAGTCCGAGGAAGAGATGCAACGCTACTATCCCTACTTATTTGGTATGTAACTGTTTCGGGGACGAAACTCCCTTAAGGGGGGTGGAGTTGTAACATCCCGAGTTTTAATATATGAAAATTCCGTTAACAATTGACATTGCCTTGTTATGTGACCAAATTGTTCCTTATATGTTATAGTACTTGCCATACTATAGAAACTTGGGGGTTAAATGTTAAATGTTAAGGTTTAATTAGATTTGACCAAAACCTAAACTAGAGGGGCCAGGGATGTAAATAAGGAGCAAAAACTAAACAAAATAGGGGAGGAGGAGGAGGAGATCGCAGATTGCGATCTCTGTCTCGACCCCAGCCCTCTCCTTCCTCCTTCTTCCCAAATTCTGCATGATGAGGCTATGGCTGTGATTTTGGTGCATTATAATTGAAAATTTGAAGTGCTCTCAAGCCCTAAATTCGTCCTTGTAACAAGTAAGTGAAACCCCAAGTATTTGCATGTGTAGGTCACGAAAATTAGGGCCTCAAATCTGCAAATTTGTGATGTAATATGAATCTTATGATGTTAGGAACTTCATATGTTACTTAAATCCCCATTTTGATTGTGGAATTGGTGAAGTAGTCACCAAAAATCCTATGCTTGAACTTCCATGTTGCATGACCTCATAGGATGTTTGAGAAATTGTGTCCATTGCTTGAATTGTGTATGAGATTAGTGTTAGATGATAAATTTATGATGGATTGCTGATGGAATTCACCGACACTATGCTAAAGGGCCAAGTTGGAGGTTCAAGGGTTGGGTAATTATGGGTGCATCAAAGTATGCACACAAGGTGTTTGACAAAATGCCTCAAAGAGTCAAAATGTGATTAAATACAACAAATTTGCTTGTATTGATGTTGGATGACCATGGGAAGCTACAAGTTCACAAAAATTGAACCAATTAGGTGAAATCATGTGCATTAGCTAAAATGGTTGATGTATGCCTTAGTTGTCATGTTAATGTTGATGATGCATATATATATCTAGATGCAAACGTGATGAACATTGCTTGATTGCCATCCTTGTGAATTAGTAATGTGTTTGAGTAGCTTAGAAGCCATGTTATGGAAACGTGGTAAAAGTGCTACTATGATTAAGGTCCTAACATTGATAGTGACCCATTAGGCAATCAAGGTTTTGAAGGAAGCAATCAAGCTCACGCCGGTGGAAGTGGATCGTCAAGCAATCGAGGTAACGTACATCTTGTTCGTTACACTAGTAAGTGATAATTATAAACATCTTACATTTGGTTATGGACCATAGTGGGTAGAAAAGAATAAGTCTTCACCTCATGAGGGAATAAATGGATTCTCTCATAGGGGAAAAGAGGAAGTGGCTTAGTCAACCAAATTGGGTTGATTTGCCTACACTCCTCATGCTTTTGCCTTCGGATAATTGACCCGAAGATACCTCAAGGGCTAATTGGGTTCTTGGTGTATGGCAAGGGTGGTTATACACATATGTAAGATGTCCAATTCTAATTAGTATTCTAGGATTCCTACATAGGTGACATGGATACGTTGTAATTGGAATGCTCCTTAAGGATCATTGAAATTCATATGATATAAAAGGTAGGAGTCATGAAGTAATCTGATATATTGTGAACATGCCACTAGTGAATGTGCAAGGTTTGGTTCATTTGTAATCCCGGACGAGTTGTAGCATGGGTTGGCCCTTAACGGGTCAACCGGGTAAGGTAAAGGCAAGGTAACGATGGGTAATTGGTCCATGTTTAAATTTTAGAGTCTAGTAAGTTTTTGGAGCTTAAACCATGTGTTGGTAACTTATGAATCGGTAGAAATCGAATCCGGGCAATTAAGTGGAAAAAGAACCAAGACGGGGTACCGAAACCACAGGTACCACCGTAGCTTACGGTGGCCACCGTAAGCTACGGTGGCCTGCAGCCTGGGCACCCACCGTAGGCCAGCATCAAGCCACCGTAGGCTAGCTGATGCCACCGTAAGCTACGGTGGCCAGCGTAGCTTACGGTGGAGCTGCCTAATTTCTGAATTTTCGCCTCCTTTTTAATGCCTAAACAATGTCCCAACTTGCATTAATGTTACATACTAATGGGGTGTAATTGCACGCAGGTAAAACTACCATGTAGACGCGGATCTTCTCGAGCGCAAGACGAACCGAACACTCGAATTGCCGACTCTTTTGATGTTCATGACTTGTCATAACCATCTTTTGAAAATATTGAACTAGTATTAACTTGCATTTACCACTCACTTGGTTTTGTATATGGTTTCCTATGCAAGTGTTGATGCCACAAACTGTTAAATTTGAACGAAATTTTCTGGGACCACTTTTCAAGTTAAATATTGTTAACGAAATAGTAAAAATAATTTGCGTTG
>JBCNJP010000021.1:4255080-4486358 GCA_039602395.1 Deinandra increscens subsp. villosa | reverse complement strand
ATTTCGCTTGAGGACATCCCACACCGGTAGAAGCTTGAAGTCACTTCCGATTTGTTGACGGTATCGCTCTTGCGCTTCCTCCAACACGTTCTCATCTTGGGTCCCCAAAATAACGTCGCGAATGTCGTTGAACCTTCTGAGTTTGTGTTGCATGTCCATCCATTTTGCTACGATTGCATCATGATCACGATAGGAAGTATCACGATTCATAGCAGCATGAAACTTGAGTCCAACGTCCTTTCTAAATCCTTCACGATAGCGGGTGTTGTTGGATGTGTCCAACCAAGCTTGTGCCAACTTAAGTTATTCTTCAGTTGTCCAAGTCAGAAGCGCCATCGTTTGAGAGTTGTGAAACTTTAAAGATGTGTGATAGAGAGGAATGTGAATCAAAGTATGGTTTTGTAGTGTGGAGAGAAAGAGGATGTGTTGCATTTTTTTAAAAGTTGAATGGGGGTATATATAATATAAATATCTGGGGATTAAAAAAAACACACATAGCGCCCCGAAGGTGAGAGCCCGGACGCTATGGAGCGTTATGGGGACGCCGTGAGCCGAACAAAGCCCTATCACACCTATTACGATCAGCCTTAAGCAAAAAATTCGGTCACATGTTCTCAGCCACCTCACCCAAAAAAAAAAAAAAAAAAAAAGACGATGCGCCTATCTTCATCTAAACCCTAAAACGCAAACACAGCAGCAGCGCCCTGGTTCGTCCATCGCGCAAGAGCCCCTCTCTCGGTCTCCATCTCTGTCTCAACAGCGCCTCTGTCGATCTCCATCTCTCTGGTTCGTCCTCTCGATCTCCCTCTCTCTGGTTCCTCAATTTGATGTGTGTGATAGCGATTCTCCATCTTTGTGCAATAGCGCCTGGTTCATAGCAATTTTCCATCTTTGTGTACGTTCATGTGTTTGATAGCGATTATGATAATCTGATTCTGTTTTATGTGTTCGTATATATACTAGAGGTAGATATCGATCTCTGGTTCTGTCAATCTGATCTCTGTGCTACTTTATTTCTATCTATGATTGTGTGTGTGTGAAATTACTAATTTTTCTATCAATTTTGTATATGTGTGCACCAATTTTGTGTTATCTTGTATATCTGTGTATGTGATATCTCCATTTTCTATGATATCTTTTTTCTAATTAGGATTGAATCTGACCTCAAATTGCTCATAAACATCAATCTGATGTGAAATTGTTTGAAATTGTATCTGATGTCAAATTGTATATGTGTATGTGTATGGAGGAACTAAACTGGGATGAATGACGTTTGATGCTAAATCTCTGTTTATATAAAAAGTCCAAAAACTGAAAGCAAGTAAGCAAATAAACATTCATATGATGAATTAACATATGGAATACATGTAACATGGTATAATAAATGAAATTTTGATCAGCACGTGTTCTTTCAGACACGAGTGTTTGTGTGTAATGTAAATATCCAAAATACCCAATTACCCATCAGTTAAGTAGGTGACTCTTTTGGATTAAAATTTTGTTTTTGATACATCACAAAAGGGAATTACTCCTTTATTGTAGGACAAGAATGGTTAAAAATTAAATCAAAGAAGGTTGCCAGCAAGGGTAAACTATCTGCTGCACAAGTAAACCTCAATAACACATGCCAAACAATTCTGGAATTATAAATGAATACTTTTTAATGCAAGTAGCAATGGTTTACGACATTACCGGCTCAAGTGAATCTGTAGATGTACCGGAAACATTGTATTTGTTCTTGTATTTTCTTTTTAATGTTTTATGTTGAGGAAAATTTATTTTTAAATTAACTGCATAAGTTGAACATGTAAAATGGTAAAAACATCATTAATATTAAGATGTTTTACAAAAAAATAAACAGCTTTAATAATTCAGATTTCAGACATTTGAACCACCTTTTAACATTTAGATGTGGTATTCAGATTCAGACATAAATCTCTGACAGAAAACAAACGGGGTCTAAGTAAGTATTGACATTCCGCTGTCAAGTCGTTACCCAACTCCGCCAGTTTCTGCAGAAAATCGCCCCCCTCCGCCACGTTCACGTTCGATTAGGTAACAAATTCGTCATCTCTTTCATCTGCTTCTATGAATTTGTTCTTTATTAACTGTATTTGTATCTTGATTCTGTTTAGATCATCATTTGCAATTTGAAGAGAATCTGTAAACAAAATGCCGTCTCTTCAAACAGCATTGCCTCCTGAACTTGCCAACAATGCAATTAGGGTTACTCTCTCTCTCTCTCTCTCTCTCTCTGTGCAACACACATTGTTATTATATATATTTCTTTAT
Source organism: Deinandra increscens subsp. villosa (assembly GCA_039602395.1). NCBI lineage: Eukaryota > Viridiplantae > Streptophyta > Magnoliopsida > Asterales > Asteraceae > Deinandra > Deinandra increscens. The sequence continues at coordinate 4,484,066 of JBCNJP010000021.1, read as the reverse complement.
GAGTTCGTTTAATTAATGTCGTAAGTCCTGTAGCTCAAAAAGGGAGCATAATTTTTACCCTAGATGTCAGACTATAACAATTGATTCGAATTCGATTCAAACTATGGCATTTGATGTGAATTCTATAGCAAGATACTTCGAAAATGTGTGATTTTGGGATTAAATTTACAAGAAATTGGGTCGGGAATTTTCATATTGCAAGAACTAGTTCTGGCATCAACAATCAGTTGTAGGTCCTGTTATTAGAATGTAGGGTTTATGAAAAGTGATTTTGTGGAGTTGTTCATAAGGATAGTGAAACCTTTCTACTATGCATGCTAATTTTTGTTCTCTTTATGTGATTTGTAGCTATATCGTGAATGCCTACGTAGAGCCAAGTACATTGGTCATAAGGTATGCACTTCCAGCTTTTGGTACAGATACCCAATCATTTTAGTTGATTAATTTATGTTCTTGTCTTTCTGCTGGTCATTGTTCTTCATTTGTGGATTTTATCTGTGAACCATGAGTGCTTGCAAATCATGATGATATGATATCTTAAAGTTTGAACTTTACATAACCACCATCACAATAGTTCTGAGATGAATAAAATTTTTGTCGCGTTCTTCCTCATGGGACTTTGTCCCTTCACTATAAGAGGTTGGGCACATGTTACACTAAGCAAGCAGCCTGCTTTGCTCCCAAAATATTATTTGCCAAGAGAAGAATAAATATCATAGGTCTTTGTATGTTAGTATGTTTAAACTCGTTCACATGTTTCGGAATATGATTAAGGGCTCCATGAACTGTAGCAACATAACACCGAGCTGGTTGTTCAAATGGTGAGGCAACAATTCAGGAAACACGTGCATGAAACAGATCCAGAGAAGATTCAGAAGCTGAAAGATGAGTAAGTTGGATTTTCATTGATGTTTTGGTTGGTTTTTAGCTGCAACAAATTATGATAGGGGATACATTTATGTGTATTTGCAGTGCAGCAAGAGGACTTATAAATCACATCTTATATGAGGCTGAGTCAATGACAGGCAGGAAATTCAGCTGAAGACCATAATTTCTTTTCAGAGGGATGTTGACTTCGACTTTTCTGGGGTCAAATCTTTATTGAATAATTTCACGTGTAACTTGAATCTGGCAAGTTTTGCAGTGAATTTTACTTGCATTCTGTTTCATTTCAACTGCTTTGCACCTTACCGGAGACTATAGGTTTCCTTTATTCTAAAAAAAAATCTATTTAGTGTTGTTTCATTTCCGAATCTTTTTTGTAAAACATACTTTAAATTTAGCAAAATAACCGCCCATTTTATTTAAGATTTTACTAATGGTAAAAAATAAATAGTTATAGTTGGCAAAGTTGAAACAATTATATTAACTGAGGAAAAGATAAAATATGAACTCTAAATATTTGGAGAAGTGTAAAAACTTAAAAAAACCAAACAAAATTAGTATTTACTCCGTAAAAATCTATTATAATAAAGTAAATTACTCACATATTAGTTTTTTGCACCACTTCACATCTCATTTCCCGCATCTATTCTATTAAATATTAAAATTCTCTACTACTAAATACTAATAGATTTATATAATTATTTATAATTTATAATATATAATATTTAAATATGAAAGTATAAATATCTATATTCTAATAATTTCTAAAAGTTAACAAATTATAATATAATTTAATGTGTATATTATCTTAAAATATAATTTTATAATTCTTAAATCTTTTTTATATATTATTATTAATTTTTATCCAAATGTTTCTAAATATTAATTTTATTTCTATTGTTATATTTATTTGTTAAAGTAAACATGGATTTGTTCTAATCAAGGTTGCAGAAATCGTTTGGCGGTAGCTCGACGGTCGACTGGTGTTAAGCGATTAATCGGATTAATCGTGATTAATCAGCGATTAATCGGAGACCCTAAATTATTACAAATATATATAAATATATAGAGGATCATTGGAAAAACTCCTAAATATTGGAAAACCTAGAAAATATTTTAGTTCTCAAAATAAAAAAATCTTAAATGAACCTAACAGTATATATATATAAACATTTACATATTCCAACATGTCAATATCTTAGTATAGTTAATAAGTAAATAAGTAAATAACCTTAAAAAGTAATAACCTAGTACTTATATAAATGTTTAAGTAAAAAAATACAATAATAAATCGAATACGTTTAATAATTCCAAAAACAAATACATTTAAGTCAAAAACTACGATATTAAAGTCAAAAAATACAATTTTTTAAGTTTTTTATTTTTTTAATTATTAAAGTTGGCTAACCGTCAAGGCCGCCAAGACCGTCAAGGACCGCCAAGGACCGATGTTGACCGTCGTTGACCAGCTGACCGTTAAACCATTAATCGTAGACGGTGAGATACCGCTAAGCGATTAATCGCTGATTAATCACCGATTAATCGCGATTTCTACAACATTGGTTCTAATAGAAGGTGCAAATTGGCGCGCGTTCTACGAGAATTCCTGTTTGTGTCCCTTGTGAATTAATAATGTTTGACGGGCTTCGCTACTTGATTTCCTTTCATCTTAACCTAGGTAGCACGTAAAGATCACCAGAAATAAAAGTATCAATTAATGATGTTTGATATGCTTTGCTATGCAGTTGTTTGATTTTCTTGTGTTAAACACAGGTACGACGTAAAAATCGCCACAAACAAAAGCATCAGGGCTACCATATGAGGTTTTCTATATATGACCATACAAACTGAATGTGATACTTTCTATAGTAAGCTCCACCAAAATAGTTTGTTTGTTCTGCTTTCTATGTAAACACTTAGTTTGTGACGCAACAAATCATACATCAAAACATGTTACCAAAGCATGTGCATGATCATCATCATGCTTAGCCATAAATTTAGGTGTTGCGAAAGAAGCATCATTTGGTGTCTACTTTGAGACAACCATGGTCTAAACTCACAAAATGAAACATAACTATAATGGAAAAAAAGTATGTCAATTCAATAAGGCAATAAATAATTGCTTTAAAGCTACTTTTACACCAAATAATAAAATAATCATTTTTAGGTATACTTATTTATCAGTACCTAATGGGTAACAATAAATCATCCTCCCCTATGATTTTTCGTATATTAATTCGCTTTAAAGCTACTTTTACACAAAATAATAAAATAATCGCTTTTGGGTATACTATTTATCAGTTAACAAAGGTACACAACCCATGCATGCGTAGGGTTTACTCGCCCAACACAATGTATGTGTATAACCACCGAGACACCTCACCTTAAGCACCTTGTAGTCCTACCTTATACAATCACTTCGTGGCATAGTCTTAAGGCTATAGGTGTGGAACATTCTTCATTTCCCTCAATTCTTAGTCACATCAGCTTCACATCATACTCTACTTAAATAAAAAATAAAAATTTTATATGCTTCAATAGAATTGGTATAAAAAGAGTAATTTTTATAAAAAAAAGAATGCATACTAAATCATTAATCCTAATAAAGCAATAAAATGGTTTCCACATGTCTTCTTTTTAAGGTGTCCACATCAACACCACCACATGTAAATACAAGATTCAATTATCAATTTAGTAAATTACCAATTAAGATTAATTACCAATTTTATCTAAATTAAATTTTCACTTTTAAAAAAATGGCAAACATAATGTAGATTTGATAAATTACTCAATAATTTGAGTCTTTTTAAGAAAACAAATCAAGATTTTGTCATCTTTAATGTATTAAATTATCAATTAACATTTTATAATGAATTATGTTATTTATAATTTTTAAATTTCTTAATCGTTTTTATATTTAGCTAATATTATGAACCTAAATTCAACCCGTGTAGTACATGGGTTATTAACCTATTAACATATAGAAGTAAAATAATTTTTTTAATAACTTTTATTAATAAGAAAAAATCACAAACAATGAAAACCATTACATAATCAATTAAAACTGAAATTATCTTTCCAACGCTTCCTCGTTCATTTGGGATTGTCATTAACAATATGTCAAATCACGACATCACGTGATGGTAAAAAAAATTACATTTTGTAAATCAGTATTGTTCTTAAATTCTCATTTGAATTGTTAATATCATTCCATCATAAGGTTCTCCTTCACAAAACACAACACTTGAACTAAGTTGATGATGATTAATATATTCACACATTCAAATAGGAAATGGAAACATGTGGTATGTCACACACCCAACCGACAGCGGAATAATGTGGCTTATCTAAACCGAAAATCAGCCAAAATGAAACCGCGAGGCTTGGAGCCGCCTCAGACGGTATCGTTGCCACTTGAAACCACGGAAGCCACAAACCCAAACCGAACACCATACCGTCTCCCCTAACAACTGGACCAAATTAAGGAACATGCAAAAAGTCGGCAAGCAGCAACGTATATAGCATTTAAAAAACTAACTAAAAAGAAAAGGGGAAAACGCCACATGTCATGAGAAGGACATGTGGCTAACTCTCATAGGCAGGGACGAAGTATCAAAACACATAAAACTAATCGCTATTGTTAATATATAAACACAGTGGCGGCCTGGGCCATAGGCGGGGATCGTAAAAACATGTGTGGTGTTTCGTTCATTCGTATGACATGATTTTTGGGTCTATGTTATGTTCGGGTTCAACACTTAAAATCATAAACACTAACATTTTTGACATGCTAAACCGGACTTGAAGGACACAATTTCACCAAAAATAAGGTGTTTACTCTTTTGTTACTTCAAACTCACACCAACTCTAGGTGATGATTAATAATCTTCAACAACTATTTGGTAGCAAATTCTTTCTTCTATGTCAAGACCTCAAGAGATGACTTTCTCAAGCAATGCCTCAACTTCCACCAATAAACAATTATTGACTCTCAGGTGGTAATTCGCCTTCCTTTAGTTTTAACGTTTAGCAATTTGCATGCACGGAATTTTCTAAAATATGTATGTTTTAAATTATTTTAGTAAAATTTAAACTAAAATACTAGATAGGATGTAGATCAAATAGTAGGGTGCCGAGTTTCAGTTTGAGAGATTTAAGTTTCTATTCTTTCTGATATTTTAGCTCTTTTTTTTTTTCGTAATTGTTTTTTTTTTTTGGTTAGATTTTGCTACAATAGGTTGATTTTATTTCTTGTTATTACAATTCTCCCGTTTTTTATAAACTTTTTTGTTAGTTTTTGCTACAATATGTTGGTTTTATTTATTGTTATTACAATTCTCCTTTCATTATTGACTTTTTTACATATGAGTTTATGACTTTATATTATAAGGTTCTATTTTTCTAATTTCGCCTATAGCCCAATTTTTTTAGTGTTTTCGGAGCCGCTCCCATTATAATATAGGTTGATTAATTCAGAGTTTTAGTTGCCAATTTTTTTTTCTTTAAGGTATAAAACTAAATTCATGAGTATATGGGTTTATGGCAAAACGTAAAGATGACAAAATCTCTGTGAACAGAAGTAAAGATTAAAAAAACCTTATTTTAATGTTTATTATTCACAACCCATTCCCTATCCTTATCCTTATCAAAATAATATTCATAATTATAACGTATGGAATTAAAAGAACTTGAAAGAAAAATTTATGATAACAACAATAAAATCAAGGTGAGTGGCTGTTCTATTTTTTTTAATCAGCTTTGACTTTAATTAGGGACCATCATGTTAGGACGTACAAATAAATAAAAGTAACTTTGAATTTGGAATTGAAATGGTTTTAGAAAGGATACCTACTGACTCAAAATTTAGTTACAAGCGTTTTAAAGAATTTAAGGATTTTCATAGAAAAGGGGATGAAATTTTTGAGAACACTCAAATTTTGGAACAGTACCCGTTTAGGTTTAGGATTCTTGGGTATTCAGTTATTGGTCAAGACACTAAATACATGATACAAATATTAATATAGGTTGACCCAAGAGACGTTTATACTTAAACACTTTTTAAAGCTTAAGAGTAACACGAGACAAATAGCAAATGTGAGTTCTATGACTTCACCTTTTTAAATTGTTTGGGCTAAGATATATGTTTGTGTCATAAACCTTTATCAAACTGGTTATATATGAAATGAAATATGTATGTTTTGAAGCTTATATTAGATCTCTAAAATTTATGGAATATTTAGATGTACATATGCGTATAAACGGTACCTGTACATATGCGTATAAACGGTACCTGGTATATTTGTTATGGCCAGGGGCGGACCTACTTGGGTCCAGGGGTAGCGCCCGCTACCCCTGAACTTTTACCCCGACGTGCAATTTTTTTTTTAATAGGTTTTCGTTTTTTCGCGACCCCTGAAACAAATTTTTCGCGACCCCTGGAAGAAATTTTATAGCTTTTACTTAATAATATGATCAAAAGCCCCTTAAAAATATGATTAAAAGTCCGTTAACTACCTAAAAAAAATTTTCGGGGCTGCTGCCCCCGAACCCCCGTTAGTCCCCGCTACCCCTGATATTCTTTCCTGGATCCGCCACTGGTTATGGCGGCTTGATATCATAGTGGCTACTAGCGTAAAACTTGAATAAGGTGTATATGTATGGTCAAACCCGAGACTAAAACGTGTAGCTGGGTAGATTAATGAAAAACTTGGGCATGAAAATAATACTTTTTCAAAATTATATATTAAATATTGTTTTGATAAAATATGTGTATTATGGACTCGCCGGCTTATTGTTGACATACATTTTTAAGCATATGTTTCTGGTGATTAAGTGAAGAAGGGTGCGAAAAGCTCTAAGGAGGATAGAGCTAGTGATGTCAAGGAGATTTTATATTTTTAAGATACTATTATAAATAAATTGGTTTAGATCGTATCTTTTATTTTAGTTTGTAAAAGTACCTATCCACTTATTGTGAATAAATAAAGTTCCCGCTGCTTAAATTTGTTATCAATTAGTCACATTAGGCCCCTAGTTAGGTGGGGTGAGACAATAAGGTATGAAAAGAAAAAGCGTTTAAGCAAAGAGTTGGCTTGCAAGAATTTTAGAGCATAAATTTAGAAGGCCGATAAAAAAAATCTAAGTTAACAGGAAAATGGCGAGCCAACATGCAAAAGGCGAGAACTATATGAACACTCACCCAATTTCCTATGAACTCCGATCAGAGAAGCGCTACACAATTCGTGTACTTGTAGGCAATGCTCCACGGAGAACCTTCTTCCACGCAATCGAAGGCGCCCCAGGCGCATAAATATAATTGCGAAGGTGCGGACACGATATGGAGACAAGAAGAAGGACGAAGATGCGCGGTATGAACGCAAGAGAAAGAAAACTGTGTACATAGTAAATTGCCGCTCAACCATGTGAAACCCGAAAGTAAGATGAAGATAAGAGATTTTATGTCTATAATACACGTCGTCTCCCATTCCCATTGCTTTTTAATAACAAATATAATATTATATTAATATTAATATTATGGAGGTTCAAATGCGAACATGTGTTTTGTTTAAGATCGGTGCGAACACGCCTAAAAATACATTTTCTCGGTCATACGATGTAGTTTAATAATGTTATATGATCAGGAATGAGTGCTGGTACATATATATGATTAGAAATGATGTTGGTGTATGATCAAAAGTGGTGCTGGCTCATGCACAAAATTTTTTGTGCTGGTATAATTATATATTGTGTTGATATAATTTTATGTGCTGGTATACATATAAAACTACATCGTAAGATGAAAAAACAGATTTTTATGAATGTTCGCATCGTTCATAGGCAAAATGTATGTCCGCACCGAAACCGCCCCCATATTAATTATCCTATATACAATAGACAACTAAATGAATAGTGTTTTGAGTGAATAGTAACCGTTTTCAATTTTTTTTAATTTTCCTCTTTTAATGGTTCTCTTTTGACCGTTTCATTAAGTCAATAGTATTTGTAAAGTACTTTCAATCAAGTTGTATATAGAAGTTATTTAAGCATTGAAAACTTTATTGGAATGCTACAAGTTATTTCAACATATAAGGCCAAGCGGTTTGTAAATCACCGTTAATGGCCGTTACCTGACCCTACATGAAAAGAGTCCACACTTTCTAGATAAAAAATGGTGAGAAATTTCATTTTACTGGGTCAAACGGTAAAATTAAAAATAACGTTTACACGATTCATCACAGCAAGCGCTCAACGCGCACATCGGCCAACTAGTATATTATAAACATGAAAGTAAGACCTAGAAGAGATTTTGTCAAACCACCTGCATTGGGATCTTGTACACTTAGCTTAACACATGTTATATACCAAAAAAACAACAATAGGGCCTTAAGTTGAAAAATATTTAAAAGAAATATAATATGATAAACTTGAATACTTGCCAAGTTAGACTTTGTATATTAAAGGACGGGAATTTTGATGAACACACCATTTTTGAAAAAAAATTATTCCCCGCCGGCCCCAAGTGGGAGCATCGTTTTTCGAATGCTTCCAAAACAAAAGTCGGATCAAAGAAACATGGATACACAATTGACAGGATAACAATGGAGTAAACAGTAGATTTTGAAAACGACGCTCCACTATATATATATACGTTTCGAAATAAAGAGATAATCAAATCGTACAAGTTCCAGCGATGACCATCGAAGATAATAATAATAATACCGACGAGATGATCAACAGAACCGAGTATGGCGGTTCGATTCCGGTTGATAACGTGCAATCGCTTGCCTCCAAGGACCCGAAAGACATTCCGATTCGGTATATTCGCCCGGAGATTGAATCGGAAGAGATTTTAGCCGACGAATCACTGCAGATCCCGGTGATCGACTTCAGCAAACTTACGGTCGCAGGACAACCGTGTTATGATGACGAATTGGCGAAGCTTCATGTTGCTTGTAGAGATTGGGGATTTTTTCAGGTAACCGATAAATCTCAGTGCGATTATTGTTATGAATTTAATTAGCAATCAACAAATCATTAACTAATCAAATGATTGAATAACTGAATAACGTGAACAGTTGATAAATCATGGGGAATCGGAAACCATAGATGCGATGAAAACGGTTACGAAGGAGTTCTTCAAGCTGCCATTAGAGGAGAAGATGAAATGCGCACAGCTTCCAAACACGATTGAAGGCTATGGTCAAGCGTTTGTTGTTTCTGAAGAACAAAAACTTGATTGGGGAGACATGATGTTCATTTTGCCCTTGCCAATCGCTCTCAGGAACTTCAGATTTTGGCCCCAAAATCCTCAATCATTCCGGTAATTTCTACGTATAAAACTCGAGCTCGCTCTTAATTAATCATTTAGCTATAATTCATATATTCATATATAATTATAATTATATAATTATAATTATAATTATTTTCCGTGTTAACGTAGAAGAGAAAAAAATTTGACTTATGAAGGTCTAGACGTTTAGCATTAACAAGTTATATCTTAACCATTGATCATCTTTTAAACCTCCTAACGTTTAAAATTTAAAGGCATTACATCATTAAGAGGTAACATTTTAATTACTATTGAGAGACATTAAGATGCTACAAAACAGCCCCGTATATAAAAAAGAAAAATGTCTCAACTTTTTTTTCTTTCTATATCTTTTCCCGAAGGCAACATGTTTAGTACATAAATTAGTGGTATAATTGGTGCACTTGTATAACATAACTTTCGGCTGTAAGCTCAATACTTTAAGCATTTGTCTTCTAATTTTAACGTTGTAACTATGTTTTTTTGTATTCATATTTTCTTTACGTAGTATTATATCATTGTTACTACATCATATAACCGTGTTATCTTCATGGCAACATGCGTTATGTTTGAACGTTATAGCTCTTTTTGGTCTTATATATACTTATCTTTATGTTGATCAGGGAAACCTTTGAGGAGTATTCAAATAAATTACATGGCGTTTCTATGAAACTGTTCAAGTTAATGTCAATAAACCTCGGAGTGGAGCCTGAAACAATTAGCAAAAAGTTTGAGAATTGCACACAAGGTATCCGAATGAACTACTATCCACCATGTCCCGAAGCAGGCAAGGTTTTAGGATTGGCACCGCACTCGGATGCAACCGGGCTAACGCTCTTGGTTCAAGTCAATGAAGTTCAAGGGCTACAAATCAGGAAGAACTCGAAATGGGTGCCTATTAAACCCATTCATGGATCCATTATTGTCAACATTGGCGATGTCATGGAGGTAATCAGTAACTCAACAAACACCAAGTGTATTTAGGGTGGGCGGTATGGGGGATAAGTTTTTTGGCCAATAGAAGAGTGACACAGGAGAGAGAAAAAAATATATGTCTTTTGTGTTTTTTGAATGGTATGGGTGGGATAAGTTGGGTGGGATAAGTTTTGATTTTCATGCCCAACAATCCTCGGCATGAGTCGGCATCTACATGCCGTTTTTTTTTATTTTTTTTGCCGAAAAAATGGTTGCCGAAGGACTTGGTATGGTTGCCAAACATTGCCGAAAAATCATGGTTGCCGAAATGGGACTTGCCGAATTTTTTGATCCCCCATACCGCCCATGCTTATAAACAGTTTAACTTTAACTTCCTAAAAGTTACTAATCTAATCATTAAATGTAAAACAAATTAACAATGAGTAATGAGTTTGTGTTGAAACAGATAATGAGCAATGGGGAGTACAGGAGCATTGAGCATAGGGCTGTTGTTGACTTTGAGAAAGAGCGGCTTTCGATTGCGGCTTTTCATAGTCCCGACCTAGAAGCCATGATCGGACCAGCGCCCGAGCTCGTTAAGGAGAAGACACCAAAGTACAAGACAATTGATTCCCAAGATTATGTGAAGTTAATCATAAACAGCAAACTTGATGGCAAAAATCTAATTGATCATATGAAGATTCAATAGAAACTCTAATCGATCTCTTGCTCTGACATGGGTTTAATAACTTCCTAGCCGCCATTATATATTTTATTATACACTAGTAAACTGACTCGTGCTTCCCCGCGGGTCGTATGTTATTTTCACGTTAATTTGTTTGTATATGTTGTGTGATTCGTTTGTTATACATGTGTTTTTAACCTGTTCTTTTTACACATTGTATTGTGTTGTTTTTTAATATTTCTATACTTTAAGCTATATTGTTAACAAAATTTATTCAATTAACATGATATATAGAGCTATTGATAAGAATAGTAAATACCAATTAGTAATTTCTATGAGTCGATTAACATACTCTTTTATTTATATAAAAAAATTAACCCGAACGATTACTTCATTTGGATAGAAATCACCTAAACTATGGCTTTCATGTTTCGATAGAGCTCAGATCCTGGATCTAGAGCTCAGATCCAAGATCGTAATAGCCTAAGAGTCACAGCCATACATACCCAAAGGGTCTCAAATGCAACAATAAGAGCTCAGATTCAACATCATAGCTCAAAACCTTTTAAAAAGTTGATTCAACATCAATATAGCTCAAAGCCTCATAGTTCAGATTCAACATCATAGCTCACATTCAAGCAAATCATGGAGAGGTCAAGAGAGAGAGAGAAAGAGTGATCGGAATCGGAATTTGTAAGGCCTCCAACGGTCGTTGCTCAACGTTACCGGAGCATCGACTTCCCCCGCAACTAGGGCTTAACTTTAAATGGTTGCTCATTAAGTACCGTATCCAAAGCTTGAAAAATCAAACTTTTTTCTAAAATATCAAATATCACTTTTCTGTGAATAAGTCTTCGATTAAGATAAACAAAACTTTAAATGGTTAAGTACCGTATCCAAAGCTTAAAAATAATTTTTTTTTCTAAAATATCAAATATCACTTTTCTGTGAATAAGAGTTGAGTTAACCCTAAATCACTAAGAAACCAAGAAATTCAAAGATTAACAAAAACGTAAAGATACCCAACAACCAAAAAAAACTTCAAAACTAAGCATTTTCAAAATCGAAAACAAAACATATAACATATGAGGCTCAGGTTTAAGTTACTCATCATATCATTGACACCGATCATTTATATGGTGTATTGTCGTTTAAAAGCATGTAACCGGTTCTACCATCAAAACGCAATGCGAAAGAAATCACCTTCCCCTAATCTATATACATAGCATGATACTCAAAAGAATTGTAGTTTAAAAGCATGTAACCTGTTGTGCCATGAAAATTGAAAATATGCATTTGCACCAATAACTTCTAGTTTACTTTTTTAGCACCAAAATCAAGCCATCTTCTCATACACATTTTGCACCAATGTCTACAAAAGCATCCTAGATCAAACAATTGACTCCAAATATTACCAATTTGACCAAAAAAGTAACTCACTTGACCAATAAAATCAACACAGTTCCAATATTGAATTATGCTCCATACATGGATATCACTCCTCCAATCATTTTGTTATCTTCTAGAATCAACAGTCTTGTTACAAACAACACTCAGTTGACTACAAAAGTCAACCCGGCTAAATGTTTGGATGATGACAATCTTGCTATGAAACTTAGCTCAATCTTCTCATACGCATTTTTCACCCATGTCTCCAAAAGCATCATAGATAAAAGATGTTAGTGCATATTAAGGAGGATCACAGACAGCTTGCGAGCTAATTTTGACAGCAGAATAAGATTGAGCAGAGGAAGCAGGCATAGCAACATAAAGATCATTATCAACATAAACTCCCTTTTTCTTGCGAGAAGGTTTGACGCCAAACATAGCAATCTGATTAGCACAGAGAAGTCAAGTAGCAACTGGAAACATAAACCATTAACACCAAGAAAGATCTAACAAATATTGATATAGGTAAAAAGCAAAAAACATAAACATATCAAGCACATCATCATATGAGGTTGTAACAGACACACAAACAGTTCTCATTTGAATCTAACCCTATATAGGGAGAGGATCATTTGAGAATCAATTTGATTTTAGAACTAGAAAAAACTAATTTGAGCCACAAGTTTATTACATGTATCCCCCTCCCATGAATTGTAGTGGTCCTCCCCTGAAACTTGTGGTTGAGATTTAGTTCTCAAAGGTTCTCAAAATAAAAATTTCTCATTTGAACATAACCCTATATATATATATATATGTATATATACAAAATCAAGAAGATAAGTGAACATGACCCTCATCTTTTTCGGAATAAGAGACTACACATCCATTACAGAGAACCCCTAAACAATAAACAAAGAAGCATGGAAAAATACATACCAAAACAACATAAGAAAAAAAGGCAATAAATCAAAAATTTATGTTCAGAGGTAACTAATAGATAAGCAGTGCAACTACAAAAGTAAAACCACAACAGTAAATAACCTGCAAAAATAAGAAAGCAAAAGAACATCAACAACCAAATAAGCATACTACTATATAGGTCAGAACAAATCAATTAACCAAACTAGCATCAGAGAATGCCACTTGACATCCAAAATCCAAATCAATTAACAGACACAATGACAAAATCTACTGTTCATATTACCAAAGCAGTGGCCAAAAATAAACCACATTGACAAAGAAAATAACAAAAATAAAAAGAGAAAGGAGACAACAGCCATAAAGGAGCATAACAAAAAATTCAACGAAAAAAAATTATGAGAAAGAGAAAGGAGACAACAGCCATAAAGGAGCATCCAAAAAAATCAACGAAAAAAAATTATGAGAAAAAAAAAATATGATAAACTTGAATACTAACTTGCCAACTTAGACTTTGTATACTAGAAGAATATTTGATGAAGACGCCATTTTTGAAAAAAAAAAAAATCACCGCCAGCCCAGCCCCCTGTGTGAGCATCGTCTTCTGAATGCTTTCAAAGCAAAAGTCGTATCTACGCAACATGGATACACAGTTGACAGGACAACAATGGAGTAAACAGTAGATTTTGAAAACGACGCTCGACGAATATATATACGTACGTTTCAAAATAAAAGAGATGATCAAATCGTATAAGTTCCGGCGATGGCCATCGAAGATAATAATAATAATAATAATAATAATAATAATAATAATAATAATAATAATACCGACGAGATGATCAACAGAACCGAGTATGGCGGTTCGATTCCTGTTGATAACGTGCAATCGCTTGCCTCCAACGACCTGAAAAACATTCCGATCCGGTATATTCGACCGGAGATTGAATCGGAAGAGATTTTAACCGATGAATCGCTGCAGATTCCGGTGATCGACATCAGCAAACTCTCCGTCGCAGGACAACCGTGTTATGATGACGAATTGGCGAAACTTCATGTTGCTTTGTAGAGATTGGGGATTTTTTCAGGTAACCGATAAATTTCAGTACGATTATTGTTATGAATTTAATTAGCAATCAACAAATCACTAACTAAACAGTTGATTGAATAACTGAATAACGTGAACAGTTGATAAATCATGGGGAATCGGAAACCATAGATGCGATGAAGACGGTTACGGAGGAGTTCTTCAAGCTGCCATTAGAGGAGAAGATGAAATGCGCACAGCTTCCAAACACGATTGAAGGCTATGGTCAAGCGTTTGTTGTTTCTGAAGAACAAAAACTTGATTGGGGAGACATGATGTTCATTTTGCCCTTGCCAATCGCTTTGAGGAACTTCAGATTTTGGCCCCAAAATCCCCAATCCTTCCGGTAATTTCTACTTATCTTCTTATAAAACTCGAGCTCTTAATTAATCATTTGGCTTTTATTCATATTTGATTATTTTCTATGGTAGCCTTTTACTGGTTATTAAGAGACTACCGAAGAGAAAAAAAATATGACTAATGAAGGTTTAGGCATTTAGCATTAAGATGTTATATATTAATTACTAGGATAGAACCCGTATGATATACGGGTTGAATCATTAAAAATATACATATAATTGATATGTATATTTTTACTCTTTTTATCAAAAATATACATATAATTGATATTTAGAGCCTATGTCTCTACTTGTATATTTGAAAAATGCAACATATAAAAATGATTGTTAAAAAAACAATCTGAACCCTGAATATCAACTAACATTAATTTATGATTTCACAAACTTGAAACTTAAATTTATGGAACGTTAGGTGAGTTTAAAGTTTCATCAAGATTATAATCAATATTATAATGTTATATCAATAAAAAAAATGTTATCTTGGTATACAATAGGAAACTTGCAATTGAATTAGTCATCATGTTTAAAATTTTCAAATTTGATGAACATGGATCATTTAATATGGTAGAAAAATATTTAATATTGAATCTTATGAGCATGATTTTCGTCGTTTATGAATTTCTCTATAAAAATTATCATCCACAATGTTGATTGAATCCGTAAAATAATATTAGGCATTCATTAATTAAAATATTAAATATAATTTGCTCAATTATATTTGAAAACACACTAAATAAGTTTTTATTGGTATTTTATAAGTTTTTTTTAAATGAAAATAATAATAGTTTATAAAAAATTAATTTTAAATAAAAATAAGATAAAAATTAATATATGGTTGTCATAATTTCATAGTATAAATAAATACAAATATATATCATGATTAATTATAAAATAGGATATAATTTCTAATAAATAAATAATTAATTAGGGAAGGAAAACTTTTGTGAGAATGAATCTAGTGTTGACATGTGTCAACAATTGTAATTATTTATTAGAGTAGAAAGATTTATCATATTTACACTAGGTAACATTTTAATGACCATTAAGAAATATTAAAATGCTAACAAACAACCTAATATATAAAAAGAAAAATGTCTGAACTTTTTTTTTCTATTTTTAATTTCTCTTGAATAGGATAATTTTAAAGCGTAAGGAATTTAGCAACAAAGATGTTATTATAACTAATACGACAGGTTACCATAACTTTACATCCTAAGCTTAGTATTTTAGTGTTTGATTTATAATTCTAACGTTGTTAGTTGTTACGTATTCTTTTGTGTGTCCATGTTAAAGAAATGCAATTGTTTTGTGTATCCATGTTATCTCTGTTGTTTTTTCTTTTTGTATTTTTTCCCAAACGCAACATGTTTAATAGATAAATTGGTGGTATAATTGGTGCAATTGTGTAACATAACTTTCAACTAGTATGCTCAATATTTTGAACATTTGTTTTCTAATTTTAACGAAGTAACTCAGTTTCTTTTGTATTCACATTTTCTTTACGTAGTGTTATATCAATGTTACTGCATCATATAACAGTGTTATCCTCACGACAACATGTGAGTAGCAAATATAGTTTTGTATATTAACATAATATATGATTTGATTGTATATATAATTATTTTTATTAGCATTATTGTACTTTGAACGTTATAGCTCTTTTTGGTCTTATATATACTTATGTTTATGTTGATCAGGGAAACCTTAGAGGAGTATTCAAACAAATTACATGGCGTTTCTATGAAACTGTTTAAGTTAATGTCTATAAACCTCGGAGTCGAGCCTGAAACAATTAGCAAAAAGTTTGTGAATTTCACACAAGGTATCCGAATGAACTACTATCCACCATGTCCTGAAGCAGGCAAGGTTTTAGGATTGGCACCGCACTCAGATGCAACCGGGCTAACCCTCTTGGTTCAAGTCAATGAAGTTCAAGGGCTACAAATCAGGAAGAACTCGAAATGGGTGCCTATTAAACCCATTCATGGATCCATTATTGTCAACATTGGCGATGTCATGGAGGTAATCACTTACACAACAAACACTAATCATTAAACATGAAACAAATTAACAATGAGTAATGAGTTTGTGTTGATACAGATAATGAGCAATGGGGAGTACAGGAGCATTGAGCATAGGGCTGTTGTTAACTTTGAGAAAGAGCGGCTTTCGATTGCGGCTTTTCATAACCCAGGCCTTGAAGCCATGATTGGACCGATGGCCGAGCTCGTTAAGGAGAAGACACCAAAGTACAAGACAATTGATGCCCAAGATTATGTGAAGTTGGTCATCAATAGCAAACTTGATGGCAAAAGTCTAATTGATCATATGAAGATTCAATAGAAACTCTATATCTTGCTCTGATATGGGTTTAATTCAACGTGTCAACTTGCTTTCAGTTTGAGATAAACATTAAAGTATTCCCAACTATACTATGGTCTTAGAAGTTGTATGATTTGAGAGCTTTTGTTACATATTTTATGATAATTTGGATATATAACATCACATAACATACAAGGGGTATACTCCATGTTATGTGGTGTGATATAAATATATTTAATATATATAAAATAAAATATAAAAATGTTTGTCGGGTGATGGTTGGCAGAGGATGGCAAGGAAAGGGCGTGGTTTCAACACCGCCAACATTGGCATTAAACCTCTTTGATGCCTGTTAACGGCACCACACCGCATGCGCTTATACCTCTACTTCTAAAAGGTCATGGGAAATTCAACTTCGTGTTTATCCTTATATAATTCTCCAGCTTATCCATGTATTTTTCTTAGATATCCTTTGGGCAAGAAAGCTTACAAACATTATAATCTTCAAACTAAGAATATTCTTATCTTAAAAGATTTTTTTTAACATCAATACTTCTGTTATCTTGATAATCGTTCAAACATTCCTTCTAGTTTTACATCATCACCTCCTATTTCTCATCCACCTTCATATCTTCAAAATCATTTGTGTGATTCTGCTATTTATCCTCGCATTAACACATCCTGCTTGTTATTACCACTAGTCATTCTATTTTTTTTAGTTCTACATCGTGATGAAAAAAGAATTCAAATAAAGTAAAAAAATACAAAAGACAAGTTTATTTGTTCAGGGTGATACTCAAGAACAAGGAATAAATCATACTAAACTTTTCTCACCAGTTGACAAAGGAACAAAATTTGTGCCATGATAATTACTGCAGTTAATCATCAACTACTTCATTGATGGGAAACTTGATATTTAAATATCTCCACATCGAAAAGTTTTTAAGTTACATTAAAGGGTTGGTGTACTTAAACTTTAACGAAATATGTCAAAGCTATTTAACAACAGTCTATAATTGTTACTGATAGCTATCTGTTTGTTAACACGTTTAGAATCTATCTATCTATCTATCTATCTATCTATCTATCTTCTATCTATCTATATCTATATACTATATAAAAGAAAAGATGGGTGACCACGTGGCATCACCACAACACTCCTTTTAATAGTTTTCCCGCCTAGATGCAATCCGCTTAATCACTCCGCAGATTTGTTCGGATCTTGAGAGAGAAAAAATCGACCGAAACCAAAATATCCGCGTTATATGTGTACCTACCTACAAACCCTAATTCTCAAAATTCCTTATATTCATAATCTCCTTCTCCGCTCTCCAACACCGTCGTCGCCTTCTCAATCCTCACATGCCTTCATCGTCATCGCTCGATAAACCATACTCTCAATCGATTAAGAGTAGGTCATTACGATTTACGGATTCTCGCACCCCTCTCTTCCTGGTTGATCAACGGATTTTGTGAGGGCGATCGAAGACCGTCAACTCCTAAGTCTGTCGATTTGGTACGTTTTTAGTCAGTTTTAGGATTTATCACATATATGGATGTTTTCATCACATATTGTTCTTCTCTGTATTCTCTACATTCTCTGCATTATTAAATTCATCTTTGATTGTAATGGCAGATTATTCTGTTTCTTAATTCGGTGAACATATTGGTGGATTTTAGGTGTTTTAAGTCTTTCAATTTCTTGCTCTTCGTTGCTGTAATCAAATATAATTTTGGCATCAGTGTCCGATTATGTGATCCCTTAATCTTGTAATTCATGTTTGTTAATTCTGTGGGTTCAATTAGCTCTCTTGGCATCCTTTTTTGATGTTTTTTAATATTGTCCAACTCATCTATTTATGATGGTATTTTTTGGGTCTTAATGTTTTTATTCATCCTCATTATTGACAATGTAATCATTTTATATAGATCCTCAATTGTAACTATCTACTGATTTACATAGGCTCATGGTATTCATCATTAAGTTTTTTCAACAAAGGACTACCTATTTGCTCCATGAATCAATGACATTTGTCAAGCAGTAAATTTCATCTATGGTAAATATCATATGTGTTTACCATTTTTAGTTTAGTACTTTATATTGAACCCAAATAATGTATATGTTTTGTGATGTGTATAAACTTTGTGATGTGTTAGCTCAAAACTGAAGCATATAGGTGATGTGTTAGCATGTATTCAATGACTTTTAAGATCATATGTTGATTTTTAAGGTTTGTGTTGTTACCATAAGACTACAAGCCTACAGGACGTCTTACAACATTATTACATGCTTTGAGTTATAAGATTGAAAGTGCAGATCTGCAACATCTAAGATAAGGCAACAGCCTTCTATAACTAAATGAGCTTGGACTTTTAAAAACCTTCTTTCTACCACACAAACTTAATATAAGGTACAAAATAACCACTTATGTTGGTACATTTGATATAATTTCTTACTAAAAATGAATGTATAGGTAATATTTGAAGATTGCAATGAATTCTTTTGGACTGTTGGACATCATATCCGAAGGTTTTTTTTTTTAAGTATTTATGCATGTTTTATTTTTATTTATTTATTATCAAAGTACAATATGTGCTTTCTTTATATGTTCATGCTTCATCATATGTTGTAGGATAAATTTGTAGAATACAAATTGCATATTAAACAATTGAAGTAGGTTTCTGAAAATGATTTTGAAGGTTGTTTTTGGTCTTTGTATCAGTCTTTTCACTCATGCTCACGGTAATAATCAACCTTTTTTTTTGTTTCATCCTCAGCGGTGATGAACACTGAGGAGCATAACTTTTGATTGGAAGCCGCTGAGGATAACCAGTGATAATTCTTATTTTTATGTTCAAAGACCCGAGACCAAAAATGTAAGCAACTTGCTTCTATAAAATTTAATTTTATCTCTAACCTATGGTAAAAGGTCAGTTTTCATAAGTCTTTTATTGTCAAATTTTATATGCAGATAGTAATTAAGTGGAATAAGAGAATTGCTCACATATTGAAATTAAATGTATTTTGTTTAGCTATCCAAATTGCTCCATGATGAGTTCTAACTAAAATATTGTTATAAACATAGTTTGATTGTGCAATTAGTGCATGATTAAGATTTGAACTTGATGTGCTTCTTTTTAAGCTACTTTCTATTTATGAGATGCATGTGCTCTTATAGAAGCTAAGGACAGGCTCAGAAGTGTGTTCAAGAGGTAACATGATTATTAAACTTTAAAAAGCATTTGAGAGTACTAAAAATGTGATATGCTAAAGGTTTTATTTAAAAATACAAATACTTCTTTACAAAATGTAATTTTTTATTTCATATTGGCCCACTAATTAATTCTGTAATTTTCCCCTAAAAAGTTCATACTTTGGATAAAAAATAGTTTTGACCAATTTCATGAGGTTATTCGTTTTCTCATCTACAGGTTTGATATAATTTTGTGGCAATTAATAGTGATTGATGAGTGGTAGGATGCTGGATTAGAAAGTTTGTTGTTTATTGATAAAGATTTTGATGTACTTTGAACAACTAGCCTGATAATTTTTTTTTGGAACGGTATCGATCAGGCGACTTTGGTCTCACGTGTAAACCTACCCTTGCGGGGCTATGTCCAAGGTCGATTACTCGGACCTCCGTGAGAACCAAGACACCCCCTCCTGAAGCTTTCTCCTGGCAGAAACCCCCTCCTGGGACAACATGGGGTAAAACTGCCTCCCCTTGGATTAGAACTTGGGTCACATAGTAACCAAAGCCCTAAGAGCCAAGGGGGTAACCACTAGGACAAGTTTGATAATTAGTTGCAATTTGTTATACATAAGAAATAAGAAAAAAATAAGATACATGTTAAATAGGTAATGTATTACAGTTCTTCATTATTTCCTAATTCTTTTATGAAATTGATTGTTATTTGTTTGCTAGAATTATTTATAATTGTTGCCGAGTCTTATATGTGAAACAACTTGAAACTTGAATCACTGGTATGACATTATATGAATACTTTCTTTACATGTTTGTTTGGAATTTGAATTCAGGCTCATACAAACATCAACAATTTTCATGTCCTTCCGCCTAATTGTAGTTGGCATTTGTAATGGGTTTTTAGGATAAGCAGTTAGCGGGTTCGAGCATTAAATAGTTCATTTGATGATTGCTAATTAACCTCTTAGACATGAAGATGAAGGTGGTTTTATTTTTTCTAATCAACTGCCAAAGTTGTATTGTTTTGCTTCATTTTCTGATAACAAATTGCAACTAATTATTGTTTCAGTTACCACTTCACGTACTGTTTTGCCTTTGAGCATCCTAAGGAGCTATTTTGTAGTCTTCCATTGTGTTATCAAGATGAGGCATACATTAGATTTCTTCTAACTTGCTTCCATATACATAACTTTTGTGAACTATTGTCATATCGTGAAAGTTATAAACAAGAAAAAAAAAATTTGGTCATTTCGTTTAAGATGCAACCCTTAATATTTTAATTTATTTATTTTACTTTAAACAAAAAGGTTGCATCTATGTTTACATAATAAACATATATTTAGAGAATATAATAGATACATAAAAATATCAATTATAATGGTTTTGTTTTATAAACCCGTGTATAAAACCGAAGCAATCTAATTGCAGGTAATTTTTTTAGTTTAGTACATTATGGATGTGTCATTTATCCTATTGGATGTATTCTTTGTATTATTTGACAACATTTTGGGTTTATATTCTTTTAGCGTTTTTTAAAAATCCGTCCGTCTGATGCATAGGTATCAAAGACGGAAATGTGACAAAGAGACGTCAAATGTAGTTTATAGTTGAATTTGTAACTTTTAAAATTTTGGATTGTTGCTGTTTTTTTATTCAAATTATCGAATTACATTTATTATAATATGGAATTTTTTTAAAATACGAACGTGCGTGGCACGGGTATCATAAACTAGTTTATATATAAGAAACTTTTCAATTTCTTGTAATTAATTTTTGGTCAATGATGACAAATTAGATTCTCTTCAAAATCAAGCCAAATTACACCATATGTCTCAGACTACTTTTTGCTCCAAAACCTTTCAAACCAGCATACGCAACAAAAATAATACTAAGAGCAAGTTTGGTAAACTATAGATATACAATTCATTTTAGTAGAGTAGAAAAACCAAGTTTCTGATCGATTTTTTTTTTGTCTCAAGTCATTTGTTTAGTGATTTTCTCCGTACATTTATTTAACCCGATTGCAAATTAATTAAGCGAATTTTAAATCATATAAATGTACGGAGAAAATCACTAAACAAATGACTTGAGACAAAAAAATCGATCGGAAACTTGCTAAACATTACAATTTACTATATCTTAGCATTTTAATTTTACAAAATAACTAGCAAACAAACTAGTAAATCTAAAGAGTAGAAAATATAAATCATATGGCATCAGTTCTCCAAGGTGTTGTAGCATCATGAATATGCTTTCAGACGCAAATTACCCATTTGTTAATAAAGATTCATCACTTGCCATATTAATTTAAAGAATAATAAAAATAATAATAATAATAAGCGATCGGAACCTGTCGGGATTCAATGTTTAACATCAAGAAAATTTTGTCAAACAAAATTTGTCAGTGGATTGACAGACCATTGAATTTTATCGTCACCTCGCTTTCTTTTTTTAAAAAACCGTTAATCATTCAGAATATCAATCGAAACAAAAACTGCTATAAAAATCAATTGAAAAAGGAGATCGGTGCTCAGAACTTCTTAGAGGTATTGCTGCCGTCACCAACAAGATTAGATCCTGTTTCTGGAGCAATGATGTCTTCCTCATAGCAGAGATCTTAAATTCAGAGAAAGAAAAATAAGAGCCAAGTTGCAGAGAAACATGATGGAAAGAGGAAGATTTCAGATCGGGGATTGTGAGACGGATGACTATCTCGCTGTAAGATGAGATATATATAGAAGATTTCAAAACCCTATATTCGCCGTTTTGATAAATGTTCGGGCCCAATTAGACATAATCAGTCTCCACGGCCCATTTGTCAAACGAACTTTTTTCCTATTTTTCTAAATCTCGATCAATACTTTCTTAAGCTGTAAATAATTACTACTCTATTAGCTTAAGACGATATTAACTTAAAACTTGTTTTTTTATGCAAAGGTTATTGGTTCCATTGCTTAAGAAAACTAGTTTTTTTGAGCATTTACTACTTTGAAATAACATCATATTTTATGTTTGTGTTATATTATGTCAGGTGCTCTTACCCCAAGTGGTTTGGTTGAAGTTCAAATACGTCTAAGAAAAATATTATGTAGTAAGTTAGTAACATGTGTATTATATGAGTTAAATTTAGGTTCATAATATTAGATAAATACAAAAAAAAAGCGATTAAAAGATTTAAAAATTATAAATGACGGAATTTCATTTTAATACATTAAAGAAGTTTATTATGTTTAACAAATTGTTGATTTTTAAAAAAAAATGACGCAAATTATTGAGTAAATTTATCAAAATTGCTAATTAGTATTGATTGATAATTTAATAAATTGATAATTAAATGTGATTTTGACATGTGACAATGCTAACGTGAACCCCCCCTAGCAATTTGTATCATCAAATTGAGGTCCTGTTTTCATCCTTCGGTGCAAATGATTAACAAGGTTATGTGATAATCGACATGGGTTATACATCATTATTCACAGCTTAAATCGTACGGGTGATCGTATTTTTAGATAATGTTTACAATATGGTTTCACGTTTAATTTTACCTTTTTTTCCTACAAAACAAAGTTTCAAGGTGTTATTTGTGACCAACAAATCAAATCCAATTTAAGTTTAGATGGTTTAGATAATATTGTTAAATAATCAAATAAATATATAACATTAACCACATATTTCTTATAGATACTTACCCTACTAGAACGATGGTCATCAAGACATCGGTCACACATAGTATATTGCCACCAACCACTCACCAAGGGAGTAAGGTCCGGGGGTGATGAAATAAGAACAACCTCGAGTATGTAAGCTCGAGTATGTACTTCACACCTCTTAACTCGATCAATTTTTATTCTTATTTCTATATAGTCTTAAGTAAATCTCGATTAATAAAATGATGCATTGTCACTAAAATCACCAACAATATTCATAAATTTCATTTAATAAGCAATGCATTGCCTATGTCGTTTTTTAGTCTTCCATTGTAACACCCATCCCTCATACCAATCAAGATTGATCGTTTCACACGCAAGGAGCTTAAACAGTTACTTCTTGATACCCAATTAAAGACTTTTCACAAGGTCATCCATGTTGAATCAAATACACTTATATGTGGAGTTATCCTGTCATATATTACCAATACATTCAAAACGTGTTCACACTATTTTAATGTGAGTTACTCCTTATGTCCAATCAAATAGTTTAAATTTGTATAAGAGCCAATTCAATGTAAGAGGTTGGTGTTATCTTAAACATGATATAATTGACACTAATATCATTTGTAAGAAGTATAGATTGGGAGCTTTATAAGACCACATGTATGTAATGCGTACCACATATCACCACAAACCTCTCTCGGTCGAAGGGGGGGGGGGTGAAGGTTCAGCTCATGCTCTAGTGCTATGATCCCCCGCGCCAGTGCGGCCCTTCTTCTCTTTCTTTCTAAGGTGTTTCATACACACATTTTTCCCTTTCTTCTTTCTAACCTAACAAAATATATACCTTCAAGAGTCTCATTATACATAAAAAAACGCTCATAAAAAACGGTAAAGCGGTACTATGGACCAAAAATGCGAACCCAAAACAAAACCTAGTTTGATGAATTGATGAATGAGAGATTTCATCTTACCTATGAACCTCACACTAGTTACTTATCCGTACAACTAAATTATAACAAGTCTCATATAATGACATCTCTAATCTTGTAAAAAATACAATTATACAAAAAGATGTCGATAAAAACATCTTCACCATATTTGTAAACAACACGTGCACCATATGTATTCATTCCCAGTTGGACCATATTCGGATTATTCGCATCAAGTTATTCTCACCACAAGATTCCCAAAATTTGGCGTGGCCCCAGTCGTAGTCCAATATCGTGGACGCAGCCCCTTGAACGCCAATCAGCAATCCCCCTCCCCTCACACTACCACGTCCACCTTCAAACCTCCGATCAACTCACATCCTGCTGCTTTTTCTGACCTTTTATCTCTCTTCAATGGCGACAATCAATCTACGGGGCCCTGGAATCTCTCCGGCATCGAAATCAGATGCCGCCGGAGGCCGCCTATCTTCCGCGAAGAACCTAACTGGATCACCACAATTCGGTTACGAATTCATCAATTCGTCTAAAAAACAACGTGTTCGGAAATCGGTGAATTCGATTGCGGTTAAATCGATGAAGATCGTTGGACAGAGCCAGGAGCCAGCCTTGTCTACTAATGGTCCCGTCTTTCTGGTAAAGTTACTACTCTCACTGACTTTCTGGTAAAGTTTTTTTTTAGCGTTTTTAGGTTACGAATTTTAATCAGATGATTGGGAGGCAGTGATGCACACCGGTTACCTTATTGTGAAGCTTGGAATACTATAAGTTTGATAAATGGAAACTAGGATTAAGAGTGATTGAACTTGTTAGTTGTTTTGAGAACAAAGAATAAAGTCATGGTTAGTTAAAGTGCACTAGTCAATTCTTACACTTCTATCTATCACATCAAAAAACATCACTCATTCAATCATTTTTATGGTTGTATGTTTCAATTTGATAGTAAAAGAGTAAGACATGTCACTGATGATTACATCTTTACGCTGCTATTTTAGTGCTATTTTAGTGTAATTAGATT
Organism: Deinandra increscens subsp. villosa; assembly: GCA_039602395.1. Taxonomy (NCBI): domain Eukaryota; kingdom Viridiplantae; phylum Streptophyta; class Magnoliopsida; order Asterales; family Asteraceae; genus Deinandra; species Deinandra increscens. The sequence goes on along the minus strand of JBCNJP010000021.1, from coordinate 4,458,377 downwards.
GACTGCCGACCAAAGTGACTTGTAACTTATATCGGTCGGGTTTGGAGGTGCGGGTTAGTGCATGCCCGTATCAATAAGGTTGTAAGTCGGGAACCTCAAAGGGGTTCCAAGGGGGCAACACCCCCGAGAGAGCGGGGTCCAAGGGGCAGCAGCCGGTGGTGGTTGGGGCCGAGCTCCTCCAATATATCGACAATTTTGGTCATTTACGTATCTCTGGTTCATCTTCTTCACATTCAAGATTTTCTCTTGTTCATATTGATCGTGATGTTCCTATTGGATACCATCGAGATATTAAATCCGAAAGTGATTTATGCTTTATGGATAATTCAAGTTCGCAATTTCTAACGCTTAACCTATTGTAATGGATAAATCTAAAAGATTCTATTGGTGGTAGCTACTCTCATTGATTTGTATATGCTGATATTAGGCTTTATTATATATAATTTATGCAGGATTTTTGTTTGCTATGGTTTGTGTAATCGATTGAAGATGAACCTTCTGTTCAGCCTTAACCAGAACTATAACTGTACATGATGTCTGCATATGCCCGTGAGATGTTTAATATGTTTTTTTTTTTGCTTGGGTTGTATAAGATTGTAGCTATCTTATGATATTGTGAACCACTACCCATTTACATTTCTAGATTATGGTATATAAAAGAGGAGATTAAAGGTTAATTTAACAATTTTTTATGGGTTCTTCTTCTGAGTTTCAGTCTAGTGAGAGCAGTTTAAGTCCACCTCAAATTTCCGCAGACGCTCAAAGGAAAACAAAGATAGTGTGCACAATCGGTCCTTCAACAAGCTCACGTGAAATGATATGGAAGTTGGCTGAAACAGGGATGAATGTGGCACGCCTAAATATGTCACACGGGGATCATGCTTCACATAAGAAAACTATTGATCTTGTCAAAGAATACAATGCTCAGTTCAATGAAAAAGTTATATCAATAATGTTGGATACAAAGGTATGCCTTTGTGCTATAGAACATTATTATTATCTTTATGCATCCCAGTAGCTTGTTTGCTGTGCATTTTACTTTAGTTATAGCAACTGTGTAAAAAACTCTCTCTTGGATTTTCTATGTAGTACGCACTTACCATGTTGTCAGTAATTAGTTATCGAATTTTGAGTTCTAATCATATCAAACTGTCGTGGTATTAATGGGTAATCACCAAGAGCAACTTTAAATTTCTTCTAGATATATCCCATTTGAACTTTAAGTTTACCTAGTTGTTCTATGACAATCCTCACCAAAAGGCCATTTAACTTTGTGTGTGTTTGTGTGTGTGTGTGTGTGTGTGGGGGGGGGGGGGGGGGATGAGCCAGTGAATTGAGTATACATGTACTAGAAAAACCAATTCTGTACAAAATAGCAAAATCAATCCCCAAAATTGTGTGTTAGGATATAATAACACAAACAAAAACTATCATGCAAAATAACTTACTGAAGCTACACCATATGTTTATATTAATCATGTTGCTTCAGGGACCTGAGGTCAGAAGTGGAGATGTACCTAAACCAATTTTCCTTCAAGAAGGACAAGAATTCAATTTCACTATTACAAGAGGGGTCAGCACAAATGACACTGTTAGTGTTAATTATGATGATTTTATAAATGATGTCGAGCCTGGAGATATACTATTGGTTGACGGTAAGACTTCCTTCAGCACACTTGTTCTGTGCAATTATTAAGTCATATACATTTTACGTTGCCTTTATATAGGTGGAATGATGTCATTGGGTGTTAAATCTAAGACCAAAGATTTAGTAAAATGTGAAGTAATTGACGGCGGAGAATTGAAATCAAGGAGGCATCTTAATGTGCGTGGGAAAAGTGCCACTTTGCCTTCAATAACAGGTTTACATGCGTCTTATTTTCAAATTGTATGCCATAGTTTTTGTGGCTGTTTTCTTTTGTTGCATGCTAATTTAGTTTTTATTTACAGATAAAGACTGGGAAGATATAAAGTTTGGAGTGGATAACCAGGTTGATTTCTATGCTGTTTCATTTGTGAAGAATGCTCAAGTGGTTTTCGAGCTGAAAGATTATCTCAAACGTAAGTCTTTTCTAAATCTAAACCATGGTATAACTTATTTTTTGCACATGTCACTATTCTTCTTTTGTGTTATTTCTATTTGGTCTTTTATATACCATTTTATTTATTTATACTTGATTGAGCTGAATCTATTATGTAGGCTGCAATGCTGACATCCGCGTGATCGTAAAAATTGAAAGTGCAGACTCAATAGTTAACCTTCCTTCTATACTTGCTGCATCTGATGGGGTTAGCTTTTATTAACTACAATCATAATTTACACTTTGTTTATGTTATGGCTATAGGTGGCAAAATGGGGTGGCCGGGTTGAGTAACGGGTCAAAACCGGTAAGTGTTAAGTATGGTCTGGTTGGGTTGGACAGATACACAAGCATTTTTTAACCTGACCACTAACACGGTTTTACTTGTAATTAAATTCTTATATTACGTATTGCGTCAAATATGATTATAATAGTGAATTTAACTTGTTAAACGATTGAGAAGGTTTATGTAGTTAAATACATTTTACTTGACATTATATATGTATGATCTGCTCGACCCATTTGATATGTTCCCCTTTTAGTTAAATGTTTTAGCTTATCCTGTTTGACACTTTAGCGGAAAAAAACATAACCCAAGTTGACCATTTGTATGTAAGTTGCTCGAAATTGCCACCTTTAATTATGGCATGTCCATTTGGTGTAGTTAGAAGGTGATTTTAGATTTGTAGTGGGAAATATTTAAATTTGTCAAAAGGCCAACCCAAAAGCCAAACCGGACTAGTTGTTAGATATAGCGATATAAACGTGTCATGGCTCTACAGTCTACATTACTTTTGGGGTAACTTTGCAGCTGAACAAAGTTTTGAGGCATTTAGTACCAATTGACAAGACTAAAAAAACAGTATAACAACATGTGTGATCAGTTTAACCCTTTATATATTCGTATTGAGGTGGCAAATTGAGTAGCTTAGGTAACTGGTCAAAACGGATAACCTTTTTGGTACTGGTCGAAATGGGACGGGATGATCCAACCACATTTTGTCCGAAAACTTTAATATCCTGTCTAACAATTAGTGTATCAAATATGATGAATAAAGTATTATCATTTCCATGATAAACTAATATTTTGAATAACATAAAAAAGGTTATGCCTTAAAAATACACTTTAGGTGATCATCGACCCTTTCAACCTGTTATAGTTTTCTCATCTGACCTGTTAGAGATAAAATATAAACTTGAACAACGGATTCATAAGTAAATGGGTTAAAATAGCCACCTCTCTAACACCATTTTGAATGTAGTAATTGGTAGTCTCCATGATCAGCTGCCTGCTGCTATAATATTAAACTTGGAAAAAAAACTGTTTTTAACAGCTCCTGGCTTGCTGAATGCTATATATTTACATTTTTTTCTACTATGATTTCGAAGATTTTAATTTTATAAACATCATCCCTTGACTTTATTTATCAATTTTAAGGCTATGGTTGCACGTGGTGACCTTGGTGCAGAACTTCCAATTGAAGAGGTTCCGATATTGCAGGTAAAATTTGATCTTAATATTTTAGGCTTCAACACATACAACACATTATTTTCTTGTTTGGAATTTTTCTTAATTTTAACCTTGGATTAATATTGATGTCATAATTGTGTAATGATTAATCAGGAAGACATCATTATAAGGTGCCAAAACTTGCAGAAACCAGTTATAGTAGCAACAAACATGCTAGAAAGCATGATTGATCACCCGACCCCAACTAGAGCTGAAGTCTCTGACATTTCAATTGCTGTACGACAAGGTTCTGATGCTATCATGCTTTCTGGAGAAACTGCCCATGGCAAGTAAGTATTATTGTTACTATAATTACTATTATTATTATTATTATTATGTTATTGTTGTTAGTTGTTCTATTTATTACTTTAACATTAAGATTATTTGCATTAACTGTTGTTTACATGTTAATATTTATAGGTTTCCTCTGAAAGCTGTGAAAGTAATGCACACTGTGGCATTGAGAACTGAATCAAGTTCAAACAACTTGGTTCCTCTTGCTCGCAAATCTGCTAAAAAGGTGTGTGATAATCGATGTAATTTCTTAGAGGTGGTAACTTCAACCCACAGTTTGGGCTATGTTATATCTGTAACATATCAAACAGATTGAGCTAAAAGATTTAACCGAAAAAAGCATTTAATTGAAAATGTATTCAAGTGCATAAAAACCTCTTAAATCGCCTAATTGTAAATGTTACATCATAATAATGTATTTTTGCAATCATATTTAGCACATTAGTTGTTTATGAAGTTCAAAAAGTTTATCAGAAACTCAGCCCCATGCTGACAGTCATGTTTTGCCACCTCTACTATTTCTACTTCACTCCTCAACTTTTGTTACACCTTAAACTTATATAACTTCTACAAGACTACAAGTATATTTCATGTTGTTAATCAAACATCCTTTTTCAGAGCCATATGGGTGAAATTTTTGGCTATCATGCTGCAACAATAGCCAACACTATTGGTACTCCTATCATTGTCTTTACAAGGACCGGGTCTATGGCTGTAATTTTAAGCCATTACCGCCCGTTCTCAACTATATTTGCCTTCACAAGTGTGTGAGTACTCTACAGACAATTAACATTACATACTCATCTTTCTTACTATTACTGGTTATCGACTTATCGATATGGATTTAATATCATAAACTGATGCATTGTGCAGAAAAAGAGTTCAGCAAAGATTGATGCTTTATCATGGTGTGATGCCAATATACATGGAGTTCTCTGATGACGCTGAGGAGACCTTTTCACGAGCTCTTAATATTCTAGTGGTTAGTATTGATTACCATTTCGTTTTTTTTTTCCTCTTGAAAATTGTTCTGTATACATAGTGTAAAAGAAAATTATCTATTAATAGACTGTCTAAAATAGTAAAATACCTGTCAATGACAAAAAAATTGGGAGTAGTCTCTTTATCCCATGAATAGAGATAAGGTTTTCACCCAACTAACCCTCCACAGACCCTAGTGTTTTGACTTTTGAGTGGGATTTTATTATGTGTATTTGTTTGTTAGAAGGTTAATTACATAAAGAGATGGTAAAAAAGTGACAGTAAGTTACATTTTGGTATAAGAAAACTATTAGAAATATGTTCTTAGTTGATAGCATAATCAATATATCATTATAACTTTTACATCTTTCTCAGGACAAGAGTTTGGTGAAGGAAGGACAGTATGTTACTCTTGTCCAAAGTGGTGCCCAACCAATCTGGCGTCAAGAGTCTACTCATCACATACAAGTTCGTATGGTTCAAGGTTGACTCGGGAGCACAAAATAACACTCTCCGGTCTACCCAAGTTTTCTTAAGGCCAGCAATAACTATCCCGTTATTACTGAATACCAGGTTTTGTTGTACATTCGTTTTAAAAGTGTTTTTGCGGCATTTCTTTGAACAGAATCCAAAAACAAATCTTAAAGGATGAATAATTGCAGTTCTTTTGAGTGGCAAGCTTTGTTCTCAACTCATGACGACTACTTTGAATGTAATATATGTCATGTAATAGTTGTACATTATTAAATTTTCACAATATAGATTGGTTATTTAAGCTCCAAGTCACCAACCGTATTTCGTTCAAGATCTGGTGGATTGTGGCATCAACTGTCTAATGAACTAACTTTAGGTTCCATATTCCCTTTTGACTTCAATAATTGTATGTTTCTGGAAAAAGAGGAATAAAATATGTGCATCAAAGATAGTGTAGATTTTGGAGAGGTTTTTTTTTTTTTTTTTTTTTTGGCTTGCTAGGTTGATGTAAGGATCTAGAAAAAACCATAGATCATCATATAAATAACTCCAAGTCCATTTAAGATGCACTGACAGGGGTTGCATCACGAGGACTTCCCAGGGGTTATTATTTTTTGTTATAAACACCAAAATCTATGTATATTTGATATATAACAATGTTTTATATGAATATAAATAGGTACATATGTGTATGTGTGTATGTATACATGTATCTCAGTGTATATATGCCTGAATACGGGTTATTTTTTATGATAAACACCAAAATGTATATAAAAAAAAGTACTAACCGCCCCCGTTGAGGCCTCCACGTGGCTTAAAAGTATTTTAAGCATGAAAGATTTTGTTTAGTTTTTAATCACACCCTTCAATAAACATCGCTTTCTGTTGTTGGCCTTGCCATTCAGGTACAATTTGAAATTACAAACCTTTATAGTCCAACAGAAATGGGTTAGAAATTTTATACGTTATCTAATGTGTGGATACTAATCATTTTGGTTGAAATGCTAGATTTATTCAATTCCCCCATTCTGAAACTATATAGGAAAATTGGATTTTAATAATACGAATTATCACTCATTGACCAATAATAATACGAATTATCATGTTGGCATACAATAATACCAATTAACCAATCATGTCTCTAGAATAATACACCGTCTTTTTCTGCCTAACGGTGTTAATAACTTGCACACGAGGAACACTCCAAATCAAGCCACGTCAGCAAACTACTAGGCCACGTCAGGTTCCACGTGTGCAAGTGATTAACACCGTTAAGCAGAAACAGACGGTGTATCATTCTAGAGACATGATTAGTTAATTGGTATTATTGTATGCCAACATGATAATTCGTATTATTATCGGCCAATTAGTGATAATTTGTATTATTAAAATCCAATTTTTCAACTATATATAGAATTTCTCCGGTTATTGAATGTTGTTCTTTCTTTGGAAATATGTTCTATATATATTATCCCTCAATATAGATACCCGCTCCTTCATCCATACATCTGTCACAATCTTCTTTCCTTCATTCTATTTGATTCAAACTCCCATGCAACATATCCCAATTCCATACAATAAATCTCCCCCTCCCTTTTGATTCAATATTGTTTTGTTGTTTTACCCAATTTGAATCTCATCATCTTCTTTAATTTCATGTAAAAAAACAGCATGGTTTTCGATAGCAAAAATGAGCCCAATTCCTCCTCCAATCCCATCCGATCAATACCCAGAGAAGACTCCCCTCTTCTCGGAAACTCCGACTCGTTGTCATCAACCCCAAAGACCTTCGCTAACATCTTCATCGCCATCGTCGGCGCCGGAGTCCTCGGCCTCCCGTACACCTTCATGCGCACCGGCTGGTTCACCGGATTCGTCATGATCTTCGCCGTCGCCGGCCTCGCGTACCGCGGCATGATGCTATTAATCGTAACGCGAAGAAAACTCGAGTCGCCTCTCACTTATTCCCGAATCAATTCATTCGGCGATTTAGGGTTCGCCGTTTGCGGCCCAATCGGCCGTCTCGCCGTCGATCTAATGATTCTGGCGTCACAGGCCGGTTTTTGCATCGGATACCTAATTTTTATCGGCAACACTTTAGCCCATTTATTCCATTCCACCCCGTATGATGATTATTCCGGAAACTATCTAAACGCCACCGGTTACATTTGGGGACTAAAAGCCAAAACTTTTTACATATGGGGCTGCTTTCCATTCCAATTGGGACTAAACGCAATTCCCACGCTAACACTTCTCGCCCCTCTAAGTATTTTCGCAGATATCGTCGATATTGGCGCCATGACCGTTGTGATGGTCCAAGACGTCACCGTTTGGATGAAAACCGCCACGAACGTCCACGCGTTCGGGAGCTTTCCGATGTTCTGTTACGGTCTCGGTGTCGCTTTGTTTTCGTTCGAAGGAGTCGGAATGGCATTGCCTCTGGAATCAGAAGCCAGAGACAAGAAAAGATTTGGTGTTGTTTTGGGATGGGCTATGTTTTCCATTGCCTCCATGTATGGGGTTTTCGGGGTGTTGGGTTACTTCGCCTTTGGCGAAAACACGCAGGATATCGTTACGGCTAACATGGGTAAAGGTGTTCTTAGTTCGATAGTGCAGTTAGGACTTTGTGTGAACCTTTTCTTCACGTTTCCGTTAATGATGCATCCTGTTTATGAGGTTATGGAAAGGAGGTATTGGGAAGGAAGGTATTGTTTGTGGATGAGATGGGTGTTGGTTATGGTGGTGAGTTTAGTGGCTCTTTTGGTGCCAAATTTTACTGATTTTTTGTCACTTGTTGGGAGTAGTACTTGTTGCATATTGGGGGTGGTGTTACCGGCTTTGTTTCACTACATCGTGTTCAAGAATGAGTTAAAGAAGGAGGAATTAATGCGTGATTTGGCTATGATTGTTCTGGGTGTGATTCTTGGTGTATTGGGAACTTGGTTTTCTTTGATGGAAATATTGTTTTGAAGGTATTAATTTGAATTCATGTTTTTATTTTTATCATTGTTGTGTCACTGACTAAAAGGGCAGACTATGGTGGGTGTTTGCCGGAAACACAATGTAAAAGACGAAAGTTGGTGTGCTATTGTCTTAGGGGTGGTAACGATACCCCAGGTTCCTTGTCGCATATATTTTGTTTGTTCGTTTTATCGTTGTTGCTTTTCATTTTGGTTTTCTTGAACTGGTTGTATTCGCTTTGTAGCGCCTTGCTAGGTTTTTAATATATCTATTGATCGTTGAAAAAAAAATATACAAGTCACGAATTCAGTATACCTAAATATCATAAATACATGAGAAAATGGATTTAAATAATCCTAACTATAGGTTATTGGCTGATTATAATCCTAAGTAAATTTTTGTACATAAACAGTCTTATAAATGTACTCTGTTTTTTCTAATAATCTTTCCGTTAAAAAAACTAACACCGTTAGTAAATCTTGATATGGAGAGCTAATATGTAAACTTCTAAAATGGATGGACTGTTTTTGTAGTTTATATAAAATGTAAATAAAAGAAAGAAAAAAAATCAAACAAATCAGCAGGAACTCTATCCCACCGGCGCCACCAGAACACGGAGTTCACATCTCCGAGTTGTCCCTCGTCTTCTCCGGACGGACCTGGCTCCGTCTTCTCCAGTGTGGGCCTCGGCGCTCACATCTCCGAGCTGTCACCATGGACTCGTGGTCTGAGATCCAGCTCCGGAAAATGGAGTCCGGCGTAACGATAAACTCAACAACTTCTTCTCGAAGTACGGGATTGCGAAGGAGACGGGACTGGCGGTTATGGTGGTAGTGGGATGCCGGCGAGGTCTAAATTGAGGGAGGATATGTATACGCGGTCGCAATTGGAGGCGTCTCCGACGGGGAAAAAGGGGGTTTTCGCGAGGTAGATGGCGGAGAACGAGTCACGGCAAGCACCGTTGCCGGAGAAGACGAAGGCAATGTCAAGTGGCCTGTGGTGGTGGCGACGTGGTGACGGACTCACGCCGGAGAAGACGAAGCCATATCCACGGTTTTGGTGGCGGTGACAGAGAACACCGATGGGTTGTTTGGGAATTTTCATAAATAAAGTATATAAAAATGAATTATTAGCCCTTCACATTAGCATTTACTAACGGTGTTAGTATTTTTAACGAAAAGATTATTAGAAAAAACGGGGTATATTTATAAGACTGTTTATGGACAAAAATTTACTTAGGATATTATCGGCCAATAGTTAATAGTTAGGATTATTTGAATCTATTTTTTCTAAATATAGAAAGCTTATGACTATCAATTACGAGTTCTTTTATCTCTTGACTTAAACGTCCAAAGGTTAATATTTAAATCTATTTTTTCTAAATATAGAAAGCTTATGACTATCAATTAGGGGTTCTTTTATCTCTTGACTTAAACGTCCAAAGGTTAATGCTATACTCGTTTGAGTCATTTCTACAAATGAGGTAAAAAAAAAGATTAAGAAAAAAACTAAAAGCAGAAAAAAATAAATAATAATAATAATAATAATAATAATAATAATAATAATAATAATAATAAAGGTGTAGATATATCCACCCACCAAATTGATAAATTCACCTATTTCCCACGCCCGTTTCATGTGAAACGACCCCAAAACGACCGTTTCAAACAAAACGACCTCAATATGATTTGTGAAAAAGGGGCCCCTGAATTTTAAGGTTGTCGTCGTCGCGACACGTCACATCGTTTTACCTGAAACGACCGTTTTGGGCAAAACAACCGTAGAAATTAGGTTTCCCTAGTAAACTCACTGGGTTTCTCTATAACCACTTTAATAATAATAATAATAAAAGTAATAGTAATAAACTAATAATAATAATAATAATAACAAAAGTAATAGTAATAAAAACTTCTTCGTAGTCCAAAAACTTTTATTTTGTAAAAGAATAAAATAAAAGGTTGTATTTTGTTATACGAGGGATATAATTTTATTTTTGAATACTTGTGTTAATTGTTTATTCTAATAATAAGGCTATATGTATGATGTGGTGATATAAAGTTCAAAAGTACGTCATGTAACTGTCACGCAGGATATGATGTGAAATTGAAAACGTGATATAGTGAGTTAGTGATAGTGTAAATGGTAGTGTGAAGAGTGAATGATGTGTATAATTGTTTATATGATGAAGAAAGAAAAAGAAAAAATAATAAATCAAGAGCAACACCCGTTATGACATTCACGGTATGAAAAAAACGTCCATCTAAAACGCATAGAGAGCGGTGTTTGGGCTTGAAGAAATCCAAAACACCGGACCACGGCTCCACTAGGGATGCACTAATAATAGAAGAACAAGATATGTAAAGTTGGATTAATTTGGATTTTTGAAAAGTCCACTTGACTAGTAGTCCAAAATCTTCTTCGTAGGATCCAACTGGATTCCACGTCAGAATACGGTGTACGGAGTCAAATCCTCCTCCTCCTCCTCTACCAGAAAACCCAAATCCACGTCTATAAAACTACATACCCACCACCCTCCAAACACTCACTCGTCTTCTTCCTTCCATCAATCCCCTTCACTTTCGATTTCGATTGATTTATTCTCCCTCTATTCCGTTACATATACGCCTCAGGTACGCTTCTCTCGTTCGTTTCCGCTTCTACTTCTCTGTTGATTCATTCGATTTAAGCATTGAATTTGAATTACTGTGTTTTATATATAGATCCCTATCGTTTTCCTTTCTTCTTAGGGTTTAGTCTTGTTTGTTTATGTATGATGTGCTTGCAGGAGAAACCTTCAAGGTTATATGGATTATAGTCATCTTCTTACAAAGGAAGTTGTGAGGGAGTCTCTCATCGCCATTTCTAACGGAGAGGTTGCTGCTTATTTAACGGAGACGGAGAATGCAAAGGGAGTAAAAGACGATAATGCGATTAAGGCGAATAGCAGAAACAAGATCATTGACGAATTGAGATCTGAACTGATTTCACTCGCGTCTTTTCAACCATCGACGGATTTTAAGAGGGACGACGATACTTCTAAATGAAATAGCGATACCGGCGGGGACGTTAGGTTTATTGTGTTTGCTTGATTTTACCCCTTTTGATCTATTGTTATTATTGTAATGTAATGAAAATCAAAACAAAGTAAATTAAATAATTCTTGGTGTCAAATTGTTTCTAAATCAACAATAGGAACTTTTTACTGGACCTTCGGTCTAATATTATATTGACGTTAGATGAAGTTAGGTTGTGAATTTTTTATACGATCTGAAAATACGACACGAACTGCATCCGATTAATATAAACGGGTTTGGACGGGTTCGCGTCTGCTTTGAAATCAAACCTGATCAAAAACTCTTAATCAATGTCTACTTTTCTCTCTTTGTTCGGTTAGGCAAGGATTCTAGAGACGGTTATAGTTTTAGTTACGACTATAAGAATATCGTTCGCAATTTATAAATAAAATTACAATATGAATGAAAAAATAAAAACAATGTAAAGAATTTATAACACGAATTACAGATAAATTAATTAAATACAAAGAATGGCTAGAGCAGAGAACTGAAGGTTGTGTTTGACATTTCTAAAAAAGCTAAGTTTGTTTCACAGAGTATAACAAAAATAGATTCCATTGTCATTTAAAAACGCTTATTTTTACTCAACACCATCATCTTTTTTTAACATCATATATTTTCTCATCACCACCTAATTTTATATTTATTTTCTCTAAGTTATTTTACTTTTATAATATCCTCTTTTATATTTTTTTATTGTGTAAACTAGTATAATATATAAAAGTTAAATTAATAAAACTAATAATTATATAAACCAAAAATAAAAAATCATATAAACTTAGAAATTAAATGTTACATAAAGTAAATACTCTTTAATGGGCCATATATGATCAACTAAATTGTCTCGAAGCTCATGGTGAGCTATATGATTACGTAAATTCTTAAATCTTGTCAATGCTTCTCGAAATCATGGTGTTGGTAGATAATTAAATGTGTGTGTTGATGGTGTGATGAAAATATGAACTAGAGACTTAGGCTATGTGTAATGGTTAAAGCCCCATAAAGCCCCACAAGGGGCATTATGCGCCATGTGGACGCTGACTGGGCAAGGGGCTTTATGAGGCTTTATGGTGTAGTGGATAAAGCCCCCATAACGCCCCATAATCATTGCTTTTATCCCCCTTCTCGGCGTTACCTGGCTAACGCCCTCCCCCTTTTTTTTCCCTGATAACGCCCCATAACGCCCCTGCGTAGTGGGGCGGGGCGTTATCAAGGGCGTTATAGGCTCTTTTTTTGCCCCATAACGCCCCATTACGGATAGCCTTAGGGGACCCGGTATGGTTGAGAAACCGGGAGCCGGTTCTAAATGGAGCCGCATGGCTCAACCGGCTCACCATACCCTCTCACCCGGTTCCTAGGCCGGCTCCCTCCTTCGCGGTTCTCGTCGGTTTTCAGAAACCCAGTCAAACCGGTGAGTTGTGACCGTTGCACTAGCCGTTACAACGGCTAGTTTTTTTTTTTTTTTTTTACTTTTTAACACATTATAAATACCACCATATTTAACATATTTTGAACACACGTATTTCTTTTTTCTCTACAATCTTTTGATCTCACATATTTCTTTCTTCTCTACAATCTTTTGATCTCACATTTAACTTGAGATTTATAAATGTACATATCTTGATTAATTTTTTTTTTTTTGTAGTAGAGTAACACTTGGGCAAGCGGGAGTGCGGATGTCGATATTTTGTTGAAAACCCAAAACTTGTATAAACAAATATACGAGTAAAATGGGTTTTCTCATTTGCCGTGTTGGCTCGAGGTGAAAGGATCATACCAAGTGGACTTCGGTTCCGGTCGTAGCCGGTGGAATACCGGAACCGGCTAAAAGGACCAAGACGTCCGAGTCGGGCACTACACAACTTCAAATGAAGTTGGGTCGACTCAATTGCCCGATTTAAATGGGAACTCAACCCCTACATACCCAAAACATAAAGGGAAAAACAAGTCGGGTGAGTCTTCATCCACCGCAAAGAGTTCGGCTTCGGAAAGGGCGTTGGAGATGATGTCGGATTTTCAAAGCAATTGGATGAAAGAAAGGGAGATGAAGTCAAAGATTCGGGATGAAACGTTTAGAAAGAAGCAAGCAATGTACGATGAGGTGAAAATTACAGTGGCGGCTCAACGTAAAGTGATCGAGAACAAACTAGCATGTGAACAAAAAGAAAAAAAAAGAAAAGTGATCTCGAGTACTTCATGAAACCGCACGACGATGTTGATCCTCAATTCCTTCCACTTGTGCTTCAACAAAAAACGAGAAATAGCAGAAGAATATGGATGGGATTGCCCATTTTAAGTTTTTATCTTTTAAAAAATCTAGTATTGTTTTTTAAGTTTTTTTAGGTTTTTTAAAAAAAAAAATCCAAGTATTGTATGGTTTTATTCCTAGTATTAAATGTTTTATTTTTATTAAAAGTTGTTATTTTGTTAAGTTGTTTAAATTAAAAAAAAACAAAAAAAAAATATAAATCGGTTTGGATTTGAAGCCACACCACCACATACCATGTGGTGTGGCTTCAAATGGCTTCAAAAACACCTAAAATGAGTTGGCACTATACTATTGGTTGGTGGACATGGCTTGGGGAGCCACATGGCTACCATACATCCTCCCCTTAAAGCACCTACAACAATATCCAATTATCACTTTTTCAACTCCTTAACTTTGTCTTGCAACATTATCACCCCTACACTTTTATAATTTATCTCCACATTACCCACACCAACCACCTTTCACTTTTTTATTAATAAAAAAAATCAAAAAGTAAGAGAGGAGTGGGGTTAGAGAGAGGTAGAGAGATATAGTGAGAGGAAGAAAGAGAGAGAGTGGATTGTGGGGGACGGGAACCGCATTGCTCCATTTTGGTGCGGTGTTGCTCTTTGTGCAATGATATCACCGCGAGGATTTTGGGCCAAGTCAGCTCCACCGCAGTGTGCGGTGGGAGCATTGTGTTTGTCCTTAGATGTTTTAGAGAGAGGATAGTGACGTGTAGTAGAAAATGCTTAAGTCGAGAAATGAGAGATTGATGGTGTTCTTAAGTATAAACGTCGTTCTCAGACATTGTGAGAGGGATGAAGGAGTTTCGAGGAAGGTGAACGACCTTAATGCTGATTGTCTTCTATTTACTGAAGATTGTTAGCAAGCACTATTAGAGACTATTATTATATATTTTTTAGGCAAATTGAATTTATATAATTCAAAGTATGACTTCATTGAATAGTAATTACCCGTACTATCAATTTGGCTAACAACACTTTCAACTTTCATTTTTGGTATTAAGGATAATTCTAGTAGTGTAATCGTCATACATTTACACTTGATTTAAACTTGATTTCCACTAGTTTTGCTTTTTATGTTTCCTATTTTGTTCAGAGTCATCATTATGAGCTAGAAATTAAGTATAAATGTATGATAATTACACTACTAATATTACCCTTAACAACGAATATGAAAATTGAGAATGTTATTGACCAGAGAAGAGACTGATAGTGTGTATCATTATCGATGAATATGTCACATTTTAAATTATTAGAGTTCAATTTGTCATTTAAAGGCTAGCAAAACTAAGAACAATTAAAAAGTGGTGGCCCAATTTACTCTTTTGAGAGACTTAAGAGTAGAAAAAGTTTGGCATGCGTTCACATGATATAGATGGTCGCTACAAACTAATTAACTATCCCATTTAGTTTTTACCGTAAAGCTCATAAAACACAAATATTAAAGTAATACCTAGAGGGTGTTTGTGATTGAGTTTCAAAGTGACTTATTGATTTATTGTTTTTTATTTAAGTCAATAAATTATAAAATTATACTCGTGATATAAAAGTTATTTTCATTTTAGCTTTTTAGAAATTGTCAATAAATTATTTTTCTAAAAGCCACAAAACGTGTTTGTATTAGTTTTTTGCTTTTTGAACATACAATTACTAAAGTACCATTCTTTTTTCAAAAACTCATTCTTAAAATATAAATTATTGACTTGTTGACTTTTAGTTATTTTACATACTTTATTAGAATATTGATTTATTGGTTTTTCCTACAAAAAAAGTTCATCCAAATACTTTTTAAAAAACTACTTTAAAAAAAAATCATAAGTCAATAAATAGTTTTGAAAGAAAAATGTTTTATGTTTAAATAAGCAATCCTCAAACACCTCCTATTTGCCATAAGTCAAAAGAATACTCACACAACAACACCTAGTTGACGGAAATGAACTCTGTACTCATGTAAGTGACATTGTATTCAAATCAAGAAAATAGCCCTCCATGTCAAGATTATGGATCAACATATTGCTCTTTGTGCAGAATAAACCTTATCTAGGTGGGTCAACCACAACTAGAATAAGACGCTTGACCTCGTTGTTAGAGTGTATTGGTAATTTTAGTGTTATCGTTATCATTTTAAATTTGATTAGATTTACTTAATACCAGACAAGGAACTATAATAAACATTGGTATGGGTTATGGAGCTCTAAATTGTATGGTCTTTAAGAATGATCTAACTTTTAAAACCATAGAATTGAACCTCAAGTTTTCTTAGGAACGAAACCCCTAAACCAAGAGGGTTTCACGAGGCACCGTCACAATGGGGTCCAGAGGGCCACTCTTTGGGGGTCATAATGCCGGTCAATGGACTTTTTTTTTATTTTGACCATTTGCTATGTACTTCAAGTCGCTAGGATCGAAAGTAGTAAGTGATTGGCAATAATTTCTCTCTGGTAGTGATGAGCGATGTTATGAACTCAATGTATAGGACAGGATAACAGTAACACACAAGGAATATGCATGACTAATTGATGAAGACTGAAAGAGTAAAATGCTACCAAATAAGTTCCAAGACCACGTCATGGGTGCCACGTGAGCATTAGCATGGGTGTAAAAGTCATTATACATATAAATAGAAAGCGAAGCATTGGTTGTGAGTATAACCACAGCCGGTGTATTCACATGTGTTCCTGGTCGTTACACGTGATTACTGTCCTTGTGTCTTCTTATCTTCTCTCTCACTTTTCTTCTCCTGGATATCTCTCTTTCCACCCCCCTGAAACACATTGACTTCTTTAATGGCTGTCATCTCTCCCTCTCTCTAAAACACGTACACAAGTTGTCGTGCTGCTCTGTTTTTTACAGTTGAAACCATATCCGATAGACCGTCGTTGGTTACGTAGCCGACTTCAACATCAGATGTTGATATGACGATGGTTATTAATTTGTTTTGGGGGGGGGGGGGGGGGGAGGGTGCGGGATGAGTTTCGAGTGTGATTTTATTCCGGGGTTTTTCGTCTTAGATTTGTTATTGGTCGTAGATTGTTATGCGAGGTTTCGTCTTAGATCCGTTGTTGGTCAGAGACGTTTTTTCGAAGTTGTTTCTGGCTTAGACAAAAAAGTATGTGACCGATGATGTTGGGTCTTATGGTTGTGACATTCATTATTTTACAAATTTGTGCTTCTTTGGTGTTTTTACATGTTTCGACTACTTGTGGCTTTACATTTACGAATGTGAGGATCTTTATTCAACTATTGACTAGATATGTTTGTTTGTTTATTTGTTTAAGTTCGGTCTATCTGTATTACCAAGGTTTACGCCCCGTCACAACGGGCGTAAAATAATAAAACTACATCGCCTACTTTGTTAAAAACTCAAAACTAAAGGGACTCAAATTGCCATTATGCCTTAATATCGAAAACAACCGATTACCGCAATCGATTCCTTCACTCGGAAGAACGATGATATTGAACCATAAACACGCTTCTTCCCCCCTGTTTTCTCCAACACCAAAAACACACACTATTCTATTCTATTCCGCCATAGCTAGATCCCTCTCTGCACCGCTGAACCTCGTTTATAATTATCGGCGCTATTTTCTCACAGGTTTCTATCATCGCTTTTAATAACGAAGTTATAGCCTATAATGCTTGAGATCTAATGTTACTGCATCTGAATTAGTTTTCAAATTGCTTTAAATCGCTATCGGCTGATGTGTGATTCTGTTATTTGATTGCTGATATGAGTTTAGAAGGTTTAGGTTTTGCGGATCCGAATTTTGGCTATTAAAACCTAGATTTATACGGACCTCAAATTCATGGGGTTTAGGACGAGAATTGTCTCCCTCTGTGTTGATTCTAGTGTTTCTGTACTGGTATTTGACAATTTTAATCGAGCAGATTCAAATTATATTCGTTTTTTAATTGTGGATCAGTTTGTTGAGGTGACTTTGATTTGGCATTTGGAGGATTTCATCTGAATAGGCAGGATGGTTGGCTTCGAGATGGACGACTGGAAAAGTGAGTTTTAACTGTTTTACTTATTTCTCTGTATTGTTCTCGTTACATAATAATGTGATGTGTGCCTTAAATCGATTGTTGTACGGTACCTAATGATGGTAGAAATAATAGAATCAGGTTCTATTTCGAAATTTGTACCAAAAAGGAAGTTATTGAATATAGAAATTATCATCACAAGCTGGACTAACGGTTCACAGGGATATTGACTTCCTTAGACTTGATGGTTACTGAAATTTAACTGGTATTCAAGATCTGCAATTGTCTATTGTTTGAGGAACATGTCATCCATGTTTTATATCTGTTGCATATGGTTAAGCTTCACGTATACTGTAGTTGATTTTGATATGATCAGCATTTATTGAATATGTTAAACTTTGTCTTAATTTCTGCTGTTAAACAATTCTGTTTTCAATGAAACAGAGATTGGGCTGGGGTTGACCGGATTTGGTGTCTTCTTCTCGTTTCTGGGAATGATTTTCTTCTTTGACAAGGGATTACTTGCCATTGGAAATGTTGGTTTCTTCCATTGCTTTCTTAGTTTTATCCCTTTTTCCATTTTTATGTTTCTTACTTATTGATAGATTATGATCAATTTATTCCTGTAATGAACCAGATCTTATTCATCTCGGGAGTGATAATGACCATTGGTGTCAAGTCCTCTTTGCAGTTCTTCCTGAGACGCAGCAACTATAAGGTTTTCAATATTTTCTTATGTTTAAACTTTAAACCCATCTATTTTTGTTTGTGTTCATATTAAATTCTTAAATTCTTTGGCGTGACATCTTGCACAGGGGACGATTTCTTTTGGCATTGGTTTCTTCTTTGTAATAATTGGGTGGCCTGTAATAGGAATGGCTGCAGAGGCTTATGGTTTCATTATACTTTTCAGGTTTTTAGATGCGTTCATGAAACGATTACGTTTATACTGCTACAGGATTAACATTTGGTTACTTACTATGTACATTTTTTGCAGTGGTTTCTGGCCTACACTTTCTGTTTTTGTGCAGAAGATACCAGTTATTGGTTGGGTGTTTCAACAGCCTTTTATTAGATCGGTATGTTTCTCTTATCCTTGTTATTATTGAACATGCTGGTATTTTAATGAGAGGTGGTAGTTGAACATTTGCTTATAAGTGGGCTAGTTTGTTTTTTTTAGTCTCTATCATGTCAAACAACTAAATGTAAAAAATGTACATAAAACGGAAACATGTTTTTTCTTAAAAAAAAAATTATAGATCATCTTAAATAATGTAATTCAAAATTTTCAGTAATATAATATTTGGCCATAAAGTGTTCAGGTCAACCTCTCTGTCCTGTATCAACATGTAGAAAATATGGCTTGTTTTCACCCATTACCCCCCTTGTTGCCACCCTTATCTTCTATTTTTTAGGCTGTTGTGTTTTAGGTCATATTTACTTGGAGCTTGAGAGAATCTCAGTCTTAGACTCATTAGGTTATGATGAAATTAAATTACATAATTTCCATTGGGTATTGTTTTAGGTCCATATAATTTAACTGTGGGATCCTAGTTCACTTATGGTTTCAAGCCAAATATTTAGAGTCCCTAATACTACTTATTTTTGTTAATATTTTCTGCTATCTTTTGGGGTTAATTTTGTTTTGATGTATTTCAAATCCTAATGCTAGGCCATAATGCCATATTAGTTGATTCACATGCTTTCTAACGGCTTCGTAACCTGCTTGGGGTTTTTCTCAGCTGTGAATAAGAAGTCCTGAACTTTGAATATCTGTGAATTGCTATTATATTTCCCATATGATTCTTTTTGGTGCAATACGCTTATACGCCTATACGTATTGAACTGACTATCATATGCTGTATAATTTGAACGAGTTCAGATTTTGGAATCTGTTAGTGGTTTTTATCCTAACTTAAATTTGTTTATTCGTTTCTCTTACAGTTCTTGGACCGTTATCGTGGCAAAAGGGCGCCTGTATGAAGTTAGATCTGGCTAGATCTGGATTTGGCCAAAAATGTTGCAGAAAATGGCATGACTTGTAGTATGAAGTTAAATGCAGGTTTTGAAATTCGGTGGTGGTTGTTTTTTTCTTTCCCAGTTTGTTAAATATTAGAAATCATAGTTTGTAAAGATCTCAGTGGACTTGGATTTTTTGGTCATAAATCTGTTATTTTGGTAAGTTGCCGTGTGTCTGAGCTTCTACCTGTTGATGCATCATGATTTTTGATGTCCCTAGTGGGGTTTGCCTTTCAAATATGTTAGATTATCCAACTCTGCGGTGATATGGAACTGTGCATAAAGAAATTGAGAAAGTTAGATTTATATTTATACTCTCACAGTTATGTCGAATAACTTACGTTTGAAGACATGAATATAATGTTACTTTAACCTTAGTTATATGTAGTTTGATCATATATCAATATACTCATTGTAATTCTTATGATTTTTATCTCCTTGTCTTTTCCATCATGAATATATCTCAGTAAAAGATTATTATGTTGAATTAAGCCATTCTACTCTCTTGATTACGTAAAGATATGATTAATCAACAAAGATTACAGTGAAAATGTTGTTCCTTCGTCAGAGAAAACATGTGTTACCCGTTGTTGGGAGAGTTGGGACCATAATGCTAACCAAGCTCAAGCAAATAGTCTACAATCTAATCTAGAAAAGGGAAAAACATAAGGGTGGGTATGCCTCCGGCTTCCCCATTGGTTTCACCGGCTTGTGAAGCTACAATCGGTTTCTATACCTTGCACGTTAGCTTGGGGGATTTTGGTTTCATATTCAAGCCGTTAGGTGAAGCTACAACTAGCCGATTGTTTGTGAGATTTTTTTTTTTTTTTTTTTTTTTTTTAATAACATCAAGCCTAAGGCTTCAAAAACTCATAATACCACCCATTTTTAAGCTTAAAGGCTTCAAATTCTTTCTCCTCCTTCTTCCTCATGTGGCAGCATGTTATTGGCTGAAAAACTTGAAGCCTTAGGCCTCAAAATCAACCATACCTACTTCCCACCCTAAAAGGAAAAAAAGGTAGAGAAATAATTGTTTTACCACTCGTGTCTACCGATCTATTTTGACAATCTATACAATAAATTGTTTCTTTAGTTCCGTTTTATTATGATAAAGAAATGAATTAAAGTTGTAACATGGTAATCATATTATGAACAAACTGAGCGGAACTACAAGACAAACGATAATTACTTTGTATTACTTAAGTATAAACATGTATACACAATACATTATATAGGAGGAAATCTAGCTAACCAACTTGACTGCTTGACTTAGTCACGAGATTAAGATAAGAAATCTTATCTTGACATGTCTAATAATATAAATATGGCACTTTCCTTCAAACTGAAGTATGGATGTTAAATAATGCCTAACTTGTTACAACTGTAATTAATCCAACTTATTGACATAGCTTTAGTGAAAACATAAGTGAGTTGACTCTCATTTCGTCTAGGACATTAAATTTTCCAACCCAAACTTATGAAGATTGCTTATGAAGATTGCCCGAGACTCGTACCCTTTGCTCAGCTCCCCTGAGCATTTATTTCCCCTATACCTGATAGGGGATGTATGGTTAACATCCATTCCAGATTGACTCTTTCAAACTCATTGTGGATTGTTTCGCTATAGATGAATTCATAACATGCGATGGTGTTATTATGAGTTATAAGGCCAATCCATTTTTTTTCTAGGTAAAAACATGTAAGCAGAAGCTTAGGTGTTAATCACTAGCATAGATATTGCCTCTGAATTAGGCATACCCCGCTCATGTATGGAACTTGATGCTCAAGTCTAGCTGCATTTCATTCATATTAGGAGTTCTCTTCTAAATTTGGTATATTCGATGCGATCAGTTTTATCTCATTCATGCGTCTTGCAAGAAGATAACAAAGTAGCAAATTTACTAGCATCAGCACTCACAAGGACAATATGGTATTCAAATCAAAATATCACTCTCTCAAATTTAATCTAATGGCATTTTGTTGTATTAAATGATGCCTTGTTTTTCTATTTGCCAGTGATTTAACTCACGCTATATGCTCCAGAGTATATTAGTTAAGTGTGTGACTTGTGAGTATATTAGTTAAGTGTGTGACTTGTGGTAAACAAACAAAATGTAAATTGCAAATTTAGTCTAAGTGGTTTGGTCATGATTACGGATTAAGTCAATTCTTTTTTATTTAGGTATTAGACATATCGTGATTTACGCTAATTGCAAATGTGGTACATAACACTAATACCGTTAGAAAACATCTATTAGGTCTAAGGGTATTTTTAGTCCTTTTGACTAATGTACAACTAATGATGCTAGGTACACTTTACTAATACCAGGTCTATTGTTAATTTATGATATAATAATAAGAAAAAAAATATTAAATTTTAATAATCTCTATTATTGTCTATTGGTCAATACTAACCCATACTTCATTTATTTCATTAAATAGCCACTAACGTCGTTAAATAAATTTCATTTTTTATTACTGGGCATCACGGTGGCGTTTTATGTGACATGGTTTTTATGACTGGGCTCAAACACAAAGGTTTTCAGGATTTTGGTGTGTTTTTTATTCTATGAAGACGTTTTTTTTTTGTTTAGGATTTTTGTAGTTTTTAATCATGATTTGTTGTTTTCTGAAAACTTTTTTCACGTACATCAAAATCATGTCAGATAAGACGCCACTGTGATGCCCAGTCATCAAAACATGAAATTTTATTTAACGAAGTTAATAGTCATTTAATCATAGATTCTAATACCTTTAAAATCTGGTTTATTGTAGGGAATAAATAAAATATGGATTAATATCGGTCAATAGGCAGTAACTGGGATTATTAAAATTCAATATTCTTAACAAAAATTACCATAATATAAAACACAAAATTAAATTAAAACCCCTTCTTTGTGTTGTTGTCTAGGATTCCTCAAAATCAAAATCACCACTATCGCTACACACTACCACAACCGCCACACTATCGTTGCAACCGCCATCTTCATACTCAAGAACACCCACAAATCTATCCTTATTTGGTGTGACAATTGTCGATTGAAGGTGCGACGGTCAGAGGAGGCAACACGAATGGTGGTGGTAAAACCTTTTACCAAAGGAAAATGCCTAACAGTGTTTGAGAGTTTAGGGGAGAGATAGATAACATGGGGTGGGGGTGGGGTTGGGTTGAATTTTTTAAATTATATTTTTGCTGAATGATTGGTCCAAAATCAAAGCTAAATTTCTAAACGAGTTAAAGTGGTGAAGACTCTTTTCAAAATTAAGGATTCAAGTCTTGTCTATGACGGATCAAAAATAATTTACCCGGCAAAAAATATATTTTGTTTTTAACAAAATGTATTATAAACTTGTTTTTAACTCAATCTACAATTATAAAACCGTTATCGACTAAACTCAGAATTATTATATTCCATAAGTCATAATTTATATTATTAGGCCTCTCCCAATGGTGGTGTTACCACCTCTTCACCACTATATCACAACGTGACATCATTAGCACCATGGTGTCACCCATTAAATATCCCAAAAAGTTTTACCCATATGACTTAGTTGTGACTTACACAAAATTAAAAAAAATATTAAAAATGGTGGCCCACATGATATATTGCAAGTATAATTTTAATAAATGAAGTGGTGAAGAGGTGTTATTGATAGTAATATTTCATAGGATGAGTAAAGAAGGAAAATATGACGTGGTAGTGGTGATGAGATAATGACTTAGTCACCATTGGAAGAGGCCCTTAAAATCCAATTTACTATTACTCATTCAAAAAGTAAAAATGAAAAAAAAATATACAAAAATATAGTAATTTTCATTGACATGATGACATCTAACTTGAAATCGCATGCGTCTCTCACGTGCAAAGTGTAACCCCCGTACGAGTCAACTCAACACGCCTTCACTCACCTATACAAACACATCCCTGTAACAATCACAACCCCTATTTCTGTTTCCTTCGTTACTCGAAAGGCGATTTTCTGCATCTCATAGAACCCTAATTAATCCTCCCTCACCACTTAAACAATCAATCAATCAATCAATCAATCTCATCGCTCCATCTTCCACAATCCCTAATTCCTACCACAATTCTCACCACCACAACAATGGATTCCCAACCGAACAACCTCTACGACACGGCGTCGCAGCCGGACACGGGCCACGACGACGCCTACACATTTCTCGAATTCAACACTCAAGGCGACGACGATTTCGATTACCCCGAGTTTCAGGAGCTTTCGCAGCCTAACGCCGTTCGATCTTCACCGTCATCGTCAGTATGGCCTACACCGTTAGACTCCGTCACCGTCGACGCAACTGCCTCCGCCGTCGATCATCATTCCGACAGCAACGCCTCCCCTGTTTCGGCGGCGAGTTCCGGCAAGGGCGGTGGTGGTGGCGGTAGGGTGAATAATAATAACAATAATAATAATCAGGCGTCGGCGGTTGATGCCCTAGCTGCGGGGATGAGCGGGTTGAATTTCGAAGAGACGGGGGATGATGAGGGTTATGAATATTCCAAGGGGGATTTTATGGAACATGCGTGCAGGTATTGCGGGGTGCAGAATCCGGCGTGTGTTGTGAGGTGTAACGTGCCTTCGTGTCGGAAATGGTTCTGTAATTCGAGGGGGAATACTTCTGGTTCTCACATTGTTAATCATTTGGTAAAGCCCTACTTTTAGGTTCCATATCAAATTGATACATATTCTATTATCTCTGCTTAATGTGATTTTGGAATAGATAATTGCCTGTTTAGCTTTGATGCATATGTTAGTATGTATGCTTGTTTTCAGGTTCCATATCAAATTGATACATATTTTATCTCTGCTCAATGTGATTTTGGAATTGATATTGTTTTAGGTTCGAGCTAAACACAAAGAAGTGTGTCTTCATAAAGACAGTCCCTTGGGAGAAACGATTCTGGAGTGTTACAATTGTGGATGCCGAAATGTTTTCATTCTGGGATTTATTTCAGCCAAGACAGAAAGTGTGGTTGTTCTTCTTTGCAGGGAGCCTTGCCTTAATTTGAATTCCCTGAAAGATATGAATTGGGATCTGAGTCAATGGTGTCCACTTATTGATGATAGATGTTTCTTGCAGTGGCTTGTTAAGGTTACCATATCACTTTATTTATTCATTTTATGTGTTTTTGTTTGTATAGTGGGAATAAGAAGTTAGAGCTAGGAATTTATTGGTATGTTTCATGCAGGTTCCGTCTGAAACAGAGCAGCTGCGTGCTCGCCAGATCAGTGCCCAACAAATCAACAAGGTAGAAGAACTTTGGAAGACGAACCCGGATGCAACTTTGGAAGATCTTGAGAAGCCTGGTGTAGATGATGAACCTCAGCCTGTAGCCATAAAGTATGAAGATGCTTATCAGGTTCTAATTTCAATGACTTTGAGTTGATTCATGAAATGCTTTTAAAACACAATTTAAAACGTTTGTCTTTAGAGTTGATGAACAAATAGTAACTGTGCATCTGCGCATCTTTTTGATTGCAGTATCAAAATGTTTTTGCCCCGCTTATCAAGCTTGAAGCTGACTATGATAAGGTTAGCTGTGCTTCTTTTAATTTTCTTCCTCTTTGGTAGAACCATATTAACTTTTTGAAATGCTTGATATCTTTCTTTACAGATGATGAAAGAATCTCAAAGTAAAGATAATCTCACTATTCGGTGGGATATCGGTCTTAACAAGAAGCGTGTTGCATATTTTGTATTCCCAAAGGTGCTTCATTCTCCTTCACAACCATATCATCAGTTCTATATTGTTGTAAGTTTATTGGCTTGCTAACCTTCGGTTTGATTTAAATCTAAGTATTGTTCAAACTGTAGGAAGACAATGAGTTACGTCTTGTACCTGGCGACGAGTTAAGGCTTAGATACTCTGGGGACCCAGCACATCCAGCCTGGCAGTCAGTTGGACATGTGGTATGTGATTGCTGGTACTTAGTAGTTGGACATATGGTAGGTATTTTTTATGTGACCTTATGATATTGTTGGGTTTTCATTGTTGCAGATAAAGCTAACGGCCCAAGAGGAGGTAGCACTCGAGCTTCGTGCAAGTCAGGTAGTTATATACTGATATAAATATATCCCGATCTGTGATATGTTATGATCGTGTTTTAGTTAGTAGCAATGCTTATTGTGGGTTTACCTGTAGGGTGTTCCTGTTGACTTGAATCATGGTTTTAGCGTTGACTTTGTATGGAAAAGCACAAGTTTTGATCGGATGCAGGGGGCTATGAAAAATTTTGCTGTTGATGAAACAAGTGTTAGTGGGTAAGTTATATTTGATTGGCTTGTATATAAATTTTTACACGCATTTAATGATGTGTTATGAGTAGATTCTTCTTTTAATTTTTTTTTTAAATTTGGAAAATACTTTATGCAGATATATATACCATCATCTGTTAGGCCATGAGGTTGAGATGCAAATGGTTCGTAATGCATTACCACGGCGCTTTGGTGCACCTGGTCTTCCAGAGCTTAATGCATCTCAGGTATGGTCCCTTTATTGCACACATGGACACACGCTCATACACACATGTTAATTTAGTTATGTGTATTTAGTTACTGGCTTGCTGCATGTCGGTAGGTTTTTGCTGTAAAAAGTGTTCTTCAGAGGCCAATAAGTTTGATTCAAGGGCCACCTGGCACTGGTAAAACAGTCACTTCTGCCGCACTCGTTTATCATATGGCTAAACAAGGCCAAGGACAGGTATTATACCTTGCACTATGATATGATAATGATGATGATGATTGTCATGATAATTATCCAACTTAAATTTAGGTTTTGGTATGTGCTCCAAGCAATGTAGCTGTAGACCAACTTGCAGAGAAGATAAGTGCCACGGGATTAAAGGTAACTTAAATTGCTTACTTTTTGTTTTTTGAAAATTTATTATTAATGTTTAATATGTATAATCACTAATCAGGTTGTAAGGCTCTGTGCAAAATCAAGGGAAGCTGTAAGTTCACCTGTTGAGCACTTGACACTTCATTATCAGGTGTGTTTGTCTGATAATGCTTCAAAATTTCTGTTGCTGTGATCTTTACACATTTCCTGTGTTTTAATAGCTTGTATTTTTTTAAGGTTCGGCATCTTGATACATCTGAAAAGAGTGAACTTCACAAGCTGCAGCAATTGAAAGATGAACAAGGTGAGGGTCAAATCCCTTCGTCTTTAAGCATGTGCACTAGCAAGTTATGTTATGCATTTTTCATCATATATATAGGTAAATAATATAATCATCAGATTTCCTTTTATTTCTTTCAAATTTATACAGGGGAGTTGTCAAGCAGTGATGAGAAGAAATATAAAGCATTAAAACGGGCTACAGAAAGGGAGATTTCTCAGAGTGCTGATGTCATCTGTTGCACATGTGTTGGTGCTGGAGATCCACGACTGGCAAATTTTAGATTTCGTCAGGTTAACTTGTCCTGATACCATAACAACTATGATTCTAATTAATTCCTGAATCTTTTTTTGTTTTTGTTTTTTGAATTGTGATTAACTCAATCTCTTTAAAACACTATGTAGGTGCTTATTGATGAATCTACTCAATCAACTGAGCCTGAGTGTCTGATACCTCTTGTTCTCGGAGCAAAACAGGTACATAATCACAGAAATTATACAATGGGGCCCTTTTTGGTTATGTTTTGTAATGGATATTCTTTGTACTAGGTTGTTCTTGTTGGTGACCATTGTCAGCTTGGTCCAGTCATCATGTGCAAGAAAGCAGCACGGGCTGGGTTAGCTCAATCTCTGTTTGAGCGACTTGTTCTTCTTGGTGTAAAGCCAATTAGATTACAGGTCCAATATCGTATGCATCCATCACTTTCAGAGTTCCCTTCTAATAACTTCTATGAAGGTACCCTACAAAATGGAGTGACTATTAACGAAAGGCAGTCAACAGGCATTGACTTTCCTTGGCCTGTGCCAAACCGCCCCATGTTCTTTTATGTCCAGGTATGTCCGACTCTTCTATTAACATAAATATTGGTCAGAAATTTGTAATATACAACTGCATATGTATTTTTCATGTCACCATTTTGTAGATGGGACAAGAGGAAATCAGTGCTAGTGGGACATCATATCTTAATAGGACTGAAGCTGCAAATGTTGAAAAAATAGTGACCACTTTCTTAAGAAGCGGTGTAGTTCCAAGTCAGGTATATACATTTGACCATATTCTTCTTTCAGCTTCTGGCATATACGGGCATCTATATTATTTTATATGTTATGCAGATTGGGGTTATAACACCATATGAAGGCCAACGCGCATACATTGTTAACTACATGTCAAGAAATGGTGCACTTAGACAACAACTTTACAAGGACATTGAGGTAAATTCACATTCTGTCTATTTTTAGGGTAGATTCAGTTTTTTTTTTTTTTTTTTTTTTAACTAATTCTTTTCAGGTTGCGAGTGTGGATTCATTTCAAGGGAGGGAGAAAGATTACATTATTTTGTCATGTGTGAGAAGTAATGAACATCAGGTTGGTTACTAAATTATGTTATATCATCAAATTCTCGGTTAATATTTGGTTGGTGGTTAAATAAAGTATACAAAAGCATTACATGGTCTGTCTTTGTTTGTTCAGGGTATTGGATTTTTAAATGATCCACGCAGGCTTAATGTTGCACTTACTCGTGCTCGTTATGGTATTGTAATTCTTGGTAACCCTAAAGTTCTCAGCAAACAACCGTTATGGAATGGGTTGCTCACACACTATAAGGTATCCTATACATATCTCTTCTTTTTGCTTTTATATGTTTTCATTTCCAACTTTGTTTGGATATGTCTAATATGTAACTCTTTATGTTCTGAATAGGAGCATGAGTGTTTAGTGGAAGGACCATTGAACAACTTGAAGCAGAGTATGGTTCAATTCCAGAAGCCAAAAAAGGTATGATGTTTTCTTGCTTTTTTGGTTTATTAATGGCAGAGTACAGTCAAGGAATGTCAATGAGTATGTATTTAGTGATTTCTTTGGTTTGTTTGATTCAGATGTACAATGACCGAAGGTTTTTCTTTGGTGGCGGGCCTGGTATTGTACCTAACGACAGCTTTGGATCACCGAATTCTGGTGCTGATAGAAGAAACAGTCGTTCTAGAGGTACTATAATTTTTAAAGAACTGCCTTTCAAACAATTCCAGCATATTTTTACAAGGTTATCTTCCGGTTCCTTACTTTTTGGATACAGGTTCTTACATGCCACCTGGCCCACCTAATGGGGCTCATAAACCTGGTCTGCATCCTGCTGGATTTCCAATGCCACGAGTGCCTATTCCATCTTATCATGGTGGTCCTCAGCCTTATGCTATACCAACTCGTGGTGCCATACATGGACCGTTTGGTGGCGTTTCTCATGTTCCACCACCAGCGAACCGGGGTTTTGGTGGTGGCAGGGGCAATGCTGGTCATCTTCCCCACCAACAAGGTTCACAACAACCAATAGGTGCAGGCATGGGGTCTAGTTTTAATTTTCCTATGGAAAATCCAAATAGCCAGCCATCTCCTGGTGGTCCATTATCTCAGCCCGGATATATTTCTAATGTTAGTACTTTCAACATTTTGCCCTTCAATTCTTCTAGAATTCTGCATTGTTCTTGAAACTTCTGTTGCATGTAATAGATGACTCAAGGCCCAAGTCAGGCTTTTCGTGATGGGTTTTCTGTTGGCGGCATGTCACAGGTATTATTTTAAACTGGAAGATGACTTCCACACATGTACATTTAGAGGTGGCAAAATGGGCTGGTCAAACGTGTCAGCACATTTATATTTATGTGGGCTGAAGCGGGCCGGGTTGGCATATAAGTATAGTCCAAAATTTAAAGTTTCGTTGTGTCAATTTTAACTACGAAGTTATATTCTTTTATCGATAATCTTTTTTTTTTTTTTGGGAATAAAATGATACTAGTTGTTTTATGCAATACAACTTATGTCAATAAAATGATACAAGTTGTTTTATGCAACAAAAATGTATGCCGGGCACCTTTTGATTCATATTACTTGTATCCTGTTAACCTGATTTTTTTTCCACTTTTACATGTTTGACCTGTTTTATATAGAACTTAAAAAAAAGACAAACATACCCAGTAAAAATCCGCCTCATGGCAGAGCTATTGATAGGGTCCTGGGAGGGAGACATGAAGACGAACATTACCTCTAACCTGGCTTAAAACATTTTTTTTTTGGTTGAAGAAAATCAACCAAGAATCAACCATATCATATGATTGAAAACTTAAAATTGTCATATCCATTAATGCACCACTTTGTCTTGATAGTCTTATCTTATTTTAAATTGACGAAAGCAGGATTTCTTGGGAGATGATTTTAAAAGCCAAGGATCACATGTTCCATATAACATTGCTGATCTTTCCACACAGGTAAGTGTTATTAGTAGCTCTTTTTTTGTAAGGTCGACTAATATACTCCTGTTTTTGTAACAGAATTGACAAACAAAATTTGATGGAAGATGATTTTTTTTATGATACTCACCCCGCTGGCCGCTTTGGTTGGCCATTTTTCTTTCAGGCTTCTCAAGGTGGATATGGTGTGGATTATGTTACCCCAGCAACCCAAGCTGGGTTTCCAGGTAGCTTCTTGAATCAGAATTCTCAAGCTGGATTTTCTCGTTATGGCACTGGAAATGATTTCATGTCTCAGGTTCGTACATTTAATTTTAAATGTCTAATTGTCTACTATACCATACCAAACTTTGGGCTTTAGAAAATGACTCCCTAGTCTATGTTAGTCATTGACTCATTGCCAATATAACTGTTAAAGGTTGCATGATGGGTGGGTTGGGCGACTGGTTGAAAATAGGGTCAGGTTGAAACATTAAGGTTGCGTTTGGTTGTGGAAAACGTTTTCCAGTTTTCCATTTTCAGTTTTCTAGAAAATGAAATGGGTTTTCCATTTCTAGAAAACACTTGGAAAATTTTGAAAACGCGATCTAACCAAAAGATGTGTTTTCCATTTTCTGGAAAATAGAAAACAGAAATTGGAAAACAATGCAAAACTATTTTCCAAATTTAGTTAAAAGAATGGAAAACTGTATTTTCTGTTTTCTAGGAAAATTTTTTCAGAAAACTATCACTAGAACGCGTTTTCTGTTTTCCATGTTTTCTTAGAAAACAGAAATGGAAAACACCCCATGTTTTCCACAACCAAACGCGCCCTAAATTTTTAACTATGGGCTGGGTTGACTTGCAAGTCTATTTTTTTCTTCCAGTTTTCGTATATATAGTGTATGTTTTAATCATGCTTACAAAAAACAATATTAATGGAGCATAAACAGTGAACAGCATGGCGTAGGCGGAAATATGGATTAAAATGTGACTTTGAGCAACTTTGAGCCTGTTACCTTTTTTTTAACAGCAAAAGGAATTAATATATTAAAACCACCTCTAGCAAGGAGCTAGAAGGGAAACACCAAACAAAGCAAAAGGAAAATAATTACAGCCAATACAACGGGTCACGAATCCATAATGACCAATCAATATCACTAAATTTTGCACGGTTAAGTAGCCAAAGATAAGTGTTGGATTTGATTTCTTCAAACAATCTGCCTGGATGAGTGTCGCGACCCTCGAATTCTTTCTCGTTCCTGGCTTTCCATAGTTCCCAAACCGTAGCTGCAATGATTGCTTTTAGAGTTTTGCTGAGATGAGTGGAGGGGCCAAGGGTTGATGCTTGGATGTAGGCTTGATCGATGGAAGCGGGAAGGTTAATGTGACGAGAGGTCCAGGATGTCACGAGATCCCAGGTTTTGGACGCGAAGGGACAATCGAGAAGGATGTGGTTTGTGGACTCAATGGTGGCGGCGCACCAAGAGCAAGAGGGCGATTGTAAGGTGATGCCGCGCTTTTGAAGTTCCGATTTGGCAGGAATTCTGTTTAAGTCCGTTTTCCAGACGAAGATAATAACCTTTTTGGGAATCCAGTGTGACCATTGATGTTTGAAAGAGAAGTCGCCCCATGAGTGTTCCAACCTATGGCGAATGTTGCTTGTGGAAAAGAGAAGGTTGTTGCATCCGAGCCAGGCCCAGCGGTCCCGACCTAGAGAGGGGGGTAAAGGAGTGAAGAAGGGAGGAGATTTGGGACAGATAGTTTATTTCAGAAATGGAGGGCTGAGATTTCCAATTCCATGTTATGGTAGTCGAGTTGAAGTTGGTAGTTTTGACCCGGTTCTCTTTTAGCCACCTTTCCTTGTTGGATCCATTTTACTGTTTCTGATCAAATACAACACAATTTGACTAATTCATAAGTAGATGGGTTGAAACTGACACAGCTAAAACCAATGTTCCGTAACTTGTACCGTGAGTCATGTCTCATAGTCATGATATTGCTAATTACAGTAGCATGTTTGACTGTTTGGTGAATAATCTAAAATACCCATCCAAAGGGATTTTCTTTCTGTACCCAATTATAAGCTATCAATATATCTGTAATTATGATCAACAAGCAAAAATTAGAAATAAATAAGTTTTCATTGGATGGGGGAAGTGTTTACTTGGTGGCTTTAACGCTCTTGGGTGCTTTTACAGGACTATATGGGCCATGGTTCACAAGGTTTGTTTACGCAAGTGGGGTTTAAAGATCCATCACAAGATGATTCTTCACAGGCCCACTTCAGTGCAGACCCCAACACTTCCCTTCACACACAGGTTTCATTTCTGAATCTTCAAATATATGTTTGTAATGTTGATAACAAGAAAATAACTATCGTTTCTTTATACCTATAATGTCGTTACCAAATTGTTTTCACATACAGGGTGTAATGAATCCGCTGTATTCCCAGCCATTTACACATTACAACTCTCAACCCATAAACATGCCAGCTCAGCAACAGCAACAACAGCAAACGCAACAGGGACCCGCCTCCCACTACAAGGGTTAAGAGATCATAATAGTGCTTTCAATCTTGTGAAGGGTTATACAATCAGCAACTTGATTTTCATCACTACATCTATATACACATATGATGACAGAAAAGATCAAAATAAGGGATTACATGCCCGCCTTTTGGAGGATATGTTACTCCTAAGTTGTTTGGGATCAGATTGAATGCGGGTTAGTGGTGAATCAAGAGGGCTGAGAGTTGTTTGATAACCCCATAAGAGATTTTGAAGGAGGCACAATACATGGGTTTAGTTTTGTTGGTGATTGGTTGAAATGTGAAGAGGAAACGACAAGCAAGGGATGTGGCAATATTTCATGCAGGGATGCTTTCGGGAATTCTTGCTATATATAACCGTTACTAGGGAGTGTGAACTGTGTGATTCTAATTATTGAATGGGTCTTTAAACAAATAATGATGATGTTTGTGTAGAGTTTAATGTGGATTTAAACTCAGATATGGTTTCAAGTATGAATTCGTGTGGTTTTAGTATTTGATACCGTCATTTGTGACTAAGAAATCCATGTCTTACAATGCTATGTTTAGATGTGTTTTTGTTTTGGTACTTCAGTTTTCTTGTTTGAAAAATATTATCTTCATTTGTTCATGTAAAAATGATTTTGGATGCAAGAAGAAAATCTTTTCGCCAAGGGTATTGCATAAATATCTTGTAGATCTGAAGACCACCTCTTTACCTCCCCTGACTTAGCCACATTTATTGCTTTGACTTGTGAATTACCCCAGATTCAAGAGTTTCTGCACTGGAGAAAGATAGTCCAACTAACAGGGTCTCATGCTTTTTCAGCGGCGCAGCTTGTTGCTCGCCTTTCCTGCGTCGATACTTGAGTCTTGTACGTTGCTTTTGTGGTTTATAATAAATTGTGGACAATTTATTTAAACATTCTGATTAAAAAATTATTGTTACATGTTCATGAGATGATGATACATTTTTCTGACAATAAAAGGTGAAAAATAATTAATAACCGTCATGTGGGATCTGACAATAAAAGGTGAAAAATAATTAATAACCGTCATGTGGGATCTGTCGCTTCACGTCTAGCCGTCTAGTAGTTGATAAGTCCAAAGATAACAAATTTGCTTGCTTGCTTGCTTTTTAATGTTAGACCAGACCAGACCAGACCAATTTTTTATAACTTTGAATGAGGAGGTTTCATGGGGCAGCCACCTTCAAAAGCCTGCTCAAGTACATCTTCCATTCTCTTGGCAAGTAGTATCTGCAAGTGAAACAATTTAGAAACCAATACGTTCGACTTCACAAGTCAACTCTAGATGAGTTGACTTTTCAAGACATAACAAGAATATTAAACTGCAGCTTCTTTATAGTAAAAAATCAAAAAGCTTGTGTATAGATAGCATCTACCTCCAGACTTGCAAGAACAGTTGAAGGCACTTCTGCCAAATCTTTCAAGTTTCTCTCTGGCAGGATAACTCTCTTAAGCCCATACCGGTGTGCAGCCAGCACCTGTTAAAAAGAACAAAAACAGGTTCTCATAGGTATGTATATATGCATGGTGTGTGCATGTGCTAAAAATCAGTTACTACTTACTAACCTTATCCTTGATACCCCCTACGGGTAAAACCAAACCGCGTAATGTCATTTCTCCTGTCATTGCTGTATCTGATCTGACCCTTCTGCGACTGAAAAGGGAAACGAGTGAGGTGACAAGTGTCACACCCGCTGATGGTCCGTCTTTTGGCACCGCCCCTGCTGGAAAATGTATGTGAACATCCCTTCCTTCGAGAAGATTACTTTCTTCTGCACTTGCCAAATTAAGTTCACTCGCCCTAGCTCTTACCTGGAATGTTTCAGTTTCATAATAATAAGACACAAGTATTTAACTTTTATTGCCACTTTAGGTTTTAAAAAAATGTAGTGAAGATAAGAGACCCATGTGAGAGCTATCTGGGCTGATTCTTTGATGACATCACCCAGTTGGCCAGTGAGGTGTAGATCTCCTTTTCCTGGTGTTGCTGTTGCCTCCACAAACTGGACTTCTCCACCAAAGGCAGTCCAAACGAGGCCAACCGAAACCCCGGGGGTCACAACCCTCTCTGCAGCTTCTTTATCATCATACTTTGGAGGCTGCATTCAAATTAAGAAATCAAGAAAATAAGTAAAAGATAGGATTAGACCCATACAAGATGGGCGGGTCAGGTAACGGGTCAAAAAAGGTCTCATTTTTTCCTTACCCCTAGTACTTTTTCCAGCATTTTTTCATCAACAATCAATGGAGACATAATCCTGAACACGTTTGTTGATACTTCATGACTGTTGACACCCATCGGTATGACTTCCATCTCTACTTCACCCCCTCCCCCCTCGGCAGAAATCCTGCTCTCCAACAATGGTGAAGAAATCGGGTGGTGGTTAAGTGGAAGACTGTTATGCTCCTGTTCTGCCACTGATACCGCTGCTGCACGAGCTAAAGCAGCTAGCTTTCTCTCAAGATTCCTCACACCAGCTTCTCTAGTGTACTGCTCAATAACAAGTTTCACCATTGCCTGCCATAACATACAATGATATATGTTGGCATTTCATAAGAATATATAAACTGGATTGAATAAAGAAATTAAAAGAATTTCATACCTCAGGAAATTGAAGAAAATCAGAATTCAAGCCATGCTGATTGAGGACTCGTGGAATTAGATGACGCATTGCGATTCTAAGCTTCTCTTCAGATGTATACCCGGGAAGCTCAATGACTTCCATTCTGTCTAAAAGTGGTGGAGGAATTGGTTGTGCCCTATTTGCAGTGGCCACAAATATCACCTTTGACAGATCAAAGGGAACATTTAAATAGCTTTAAAGTGTAAGTTAAGGAAATATGTATGGAAATGGATAGTTATAATTTTTTGAAAGCTTAAATTGAAAATCCTATATAAGGATACTGATCGCTGAACGATTTGTTTTGTTCGGGGTCAAGAACCTCAAGTAGTGCTGATGCAGGGTCTCCACGAACATCAGATCCCGTCTTATCAATCTCGTCCAGCAACATAACAGGGTTGCAAACAGCTACTTTCTAAAATTCAAAACAAGATTAAGAAATCAAAATGATAAAGAAATAGATCACTTATATCACTTTTTCCAATCACATATAAATATTGTATGCACACTAAAAAAAAGAAAATGATGGTTCAAAATTCAAATTCACCTTCAAACCATCAATAAGGCGCCCCGGCATGCTTCCAATATATGTCCTCCTATGCCCTCTAATATCAGCCTCATCCTTCACACCACCAAGGGATATCCTTATGAACTTCCTACCCAGTGCAGCAGCAATAGATGACGCCAAAGATGTTTTCCCGACACCTGGTGGGCCCACAAAGCATAATACAGGGCTTCTAGCATCTGGTTTCAACTGCATTGGATGATTAAGTTAGTTATTGCAAAATGGATCAAAAAGGATAATACTTGAATGCCAATTTTATTGATTGTAGGAATAATTAATGTATGAAATAAGATCATAATAACTATAATGTGAATATAATACAAAATATTAATAAGGTGATTTAAAGCACTTTGGGTGACCTGATAAATTTCTGTCTCTTATTCTGATAATCATAGCAGAAATATTACTAAAATAAAATTTAGATGGATAGACGGTCAACCTTGCGAACTGCTAAATATTCAATAATCCTTTGTTTGACTTTGACTAAGCCATAGTGGTCGGTGTCAAGCCGCTCTTTTGCAGCTTTTAGGTCTAGCTCAACTTCTTCACTGGTTGTCTGCCATGGTAAATCAGCAAGAAGCTCAAGGTAAACACGAGAGCTATTATACCCCGGTTGCTGAGGTTGCATTTTCTTCAGTCTCCTGATAAAAAAAAGAATTACATGTTAAGGTTTAATAAATAGCTCAAGAACTTTGATTAATAAAAGCTAACACTACACTTTTCTTATAAGAAATGCACAAATTAATACAGAAAGAAAAAAAAAACTAGAAATATTTATTTATCTGTCAAGAGTTAAAAAAAACACCTTAATTCCCTCTGTGCATGCTTCCAGATATTTGGAGGCATTCCAACATCTTGCATTTTTCTTTCAAGGGCAGCCACATCATCATCTTCATCATCATTGTCACCAAGCTCTTCTTTAATAGCCCTCATCTGATTCAAAATCAACATTACACAAAAACAGTTTTTATCATGCTAAAACTGGTTTATAACAAGAATAAAATACCTGCTGGCGTAGAAGGTATTCCTTCTGTGATTTCGACAACTGTCCTTCAACCTTTTGTGTAATCTTTTCTGCCACGCGAATAGACTGGTACGAATAATAAAATTGTTATCATAGGATTAGTAATTACAAAATAAATAAAAAATGAGAACATTAAACATACCTGTAAATGCCGTTCAACTAATTCTGTGGCTTTCGAAAGCCTTACTTTTATATCAACAGAATCTAGCATAGACAGTTGCTCTTCAAAGCTAATCTCAAAACTAGCAACAAATATATCAGCCAGTTTGTGCACAGGAACAGTCTCAAGAAGAACTTTAGTTCTGCCTCCAGTTTTTTGTTTCTAAACCAAAAGTCATGCAATTGTTACAACAATATTTTTAAAGAAAAAAAAGATTAAATCATTAAAATACCATTTGTTAGTTTGTTACACATACTTGCTCAAGAACAGTTATGAGCTCTGTGGCAATTAGTTTAAACTGACGAGAAAGTGCAATGAAGTCTGCGTCTTGTTCTATTTGCTCCATCTCTAATCAAGATTAGAAAACTGTTCACAAACCCTCAATATATTCAAGACTTGATCTATTTTGATGCTTAATTTTAAAGTTAAATCCCTCAGTTACCAATTATGAAGCACTTTGTTTGCATGAAATTACAAAAGTATAGCATACCGGATTTGGTCATATCGATAGGGGAAATTCTTGCAGTAGTGTATGCTCCTTTTGTGTTGAGTTCCTGAACATTAAATCTGCTCAATCCTTCAAGAACAACTATATACGTCACCCTCCCGCTTGGCTTTTCAACTCCTCGCGATAAATGTAATGCACGCGCAGCAACTCCTCTTAAGATCAAAATTGAACATAAAACATATAACAACAATAAACACATTTTATCATAACATATTAGCATACCTTGTATGCCAATGCAAGGGTTCTTGGTGACTTTTCCCATCTGATAACTGATTCTTGGAGATTTTATCACCTGAATCAGTCCCTACATTCAACAGGACTAAAAAGTTAGTTAAAGTTAGTTGCTTGGTAACTGATTTCCAAAGAAAAAGATAAAACTCATACTCAGTTCACCTTGTGTTGCCATAGAACCAACTGCCGACGTTTCGGCAGCATCTCGAACCGGCAGAATGCCAATCAATCCTTTCTCCTCCCTCTGCCACAGTTCTTGTTCCACCAATTTTACACTGAATTAATCATTAAAACTTTATAAGTTATAACACTAGGTAATTTAATGGCGAAATCATAGATAGCCTAAAAGTATTATTAACTCAAATTAAACTGCAAGTAACTATACAGAATAACAACAAACTTCCACCTGTGAGATTCAAATCACATATAAAACAATATCCAAATAATTGGGAACGAATGAATAAGTAGAACAATGAAGATAAGGTGGAATTAATTATATTATGTTAAGTTACCTGGTTGGAGAAGTGCATTGAATCCGAATAATTGCGCCAGGCAACAAGACTTTGTTTCTGAAGGGAAGAATCCCAATTCGGGTCGGAAGCTCCACGGTATCCACCATCAAAAGATGACTATGACTATGTGTTTTCAAGTGCGTTTTTGTGTGTGTATATATATAGAGGATTGAGAAGAATTTTAGAGATGTGGGGGGATCAGAGATCAGTGACAGTCAGACTCCTGACAGCTTTTCTGTTCGTTAGATTTTTTCCTTTTCTCTTCCATTATTGCATTTTTTTTTTATTTTTTATATTTTTTTTTTACAATATGCAATTTTAAAAAAGAACTGGACTCATCGGCTCGATTATAGATGTTTTTCACAAAAAAGATGGCTTTTTATTTATTTATTTATTTTATTTACAATATACAATTTTACAAAAGAACACTCACCAGCTCGATTATAGATGTTTTTCACAAAAAGGATGGCTTAAGATGTTATTAGTTATTTGACGTTTTTTTATTTGAGTTTGATTTTTTAGGTTATCAGCAAATGTAGATGATATTGATAATAGACCATGATAATATGACCGATAACATAGATATTGATAATAGACCATGATAATATGACCGATAACATATTTGACTTCATTAATACATGAAACAAGCGTCAGTATGAAAAGCTAATACGCCAACTCAAGTACCAGATATGGTCAAGGAAAGTGTGATTCGCTACCTAAGTGGCGGATATAAGCAACTAAACATGGTAGACTGTAGACTTTCACGTGAATTCTGATGGAGTTGATTCTAATTGATGAATTTTTTTTCAGACCTAAATCAAGAAAAGATTTGAAGATGATTATTAGAGTTTATTAAGAGGCTGTTTATTTTTGCAGATAAAAACTGTCTGTGGTCTGATTTCATATATGCAGTTGAAGATGTGGTATGAATGTCTGTAATCTAAAAATATAAGACTGTTTGTTTTATAAAGTTGATAGTGTCTGCAAAACAAAAAAAATATATAACTGTCAAACTTATCTTACTAGATAAAAGTCATTCAACATTCAAATTACAATATAAATACAATAATAAAACCAAATATTAATAACATGAAAACAAGAGTAAATTACGGATTTCGTCCCTCTGATTTACCGAAATTTCACCTATCGTCCTAAATTTTTAAAAATTACGGATTTCGTCCCAAACATTTGTCAAAACGTTACGGATTTCGTCCCTGACATGGATGTCCGTTAAAATTTAATGTTAAGTATATGTTAAATGAACATTATACCCTTCTATTTACACAAATTAAAAATAATAAAGAAAAAAAATATAAAAAAAACAAAAGAAAACCCTAAATTAAAACCAGCCTTCACCCGCCGCCTCCATTTAAGATCCCACCCCCTCCGATGGACTAGAAATTAGTGGTCTTGGTGGCGCCGGAGTTCACGAATCACGATGCCGTCGACCGATCGTTCACCCTCTCACTCTACTTCTGGACTTCTGGTGGCTCCCAATCGTTGATAGGTGGAATGTTGT
Organism: Deinandra increscens subsp. villosa; assembly: GCA_039602395.1. NCBI lineage: Eukaryota > Viridiplantae > Streptophyta > Magnoliopsida > Asterales > Asteraceae > Deinandra > Deinandra increscens. The sequence continues at coordinate 4,418,665 of JBCNJP010000021.1, read as the reverse complement.
AATAACACTCGAATCAGACATGAAATTGAAAATGAAAACGAAGATGAATCTTATTGAATTGAAGACGATTACAAAGAGAAAAGAGAATCGATCACAAATAAGCTCTCAGATCTCTCTTCTTATGCACAACCTAACGACTTCTTAACAAACATCTAAACCAGGGTTAATCCCTTATTAAACTACAGTTAATACTAACGGTAATATAACCCGCTTAATGAAATATTACATACAGGCCCCTGAACTATGCTAGCTGTGACAAACTGGACACAAACTATGTAAACTTGAGAGTTAACCCTTTATACTCCACATTTAATTTCTAAGCACTTCAAGAACTTAGACCCAGGTAAAGCCTTGGTTAACATATCTGCAGCATTAAAATCAGTATGTACCTTGATCACCTTGACCTCACCTTCTTTGATAATATCTCTAATGAAATGTAATTTCACACTGATATGTTTAGTTTTCTCATAAAACACCCCATGCTTTGACAACTGCATTGCACTCTGATTATCACAGTGAATTACAGTTTGAAGCACTTTTATTCCAAGTTCACTAATGAAGCCTTTCAACCATATCCCTTCTTTTACTGCTTCAGTTAGTGCAACATACTCAGCTTCTGTTGTACTCAAAGCAACAACATGCTGAAGTGAGGCTTTCCAGCTAACTAAACCACCCAGCACCTTAAAAGAATATCCTGTCATTGACCTACCCCTGTCAAGATCCTTGGCATAGTCAGCATCAACAAATCCTTCAAGAGTTTTGCTTGACTGATTTATACCATAGATCACACCTGTGTTTCTTGTCCCATTCAGATACGTGATCAACCACTTTACAGCCAACCAATGGTTTTTACCTGGATTAGCAAGATATCTGCTGACAAGACTGACACCATAACCTATGTCTGGCCTAGTACAAACCATAAGGTACATGAGACTACCAACAATGTTTGCATAAGGGATCTGATCCATATAATCTTGATCTTCAATAGTTGATGGTGAATCTCCTACTGATAGTTTGAAATGTTGAGCCATAGGAGTTTTAACTGGTCTACAATCAGCAAACCCATATTTCTTCAACAACTTTTCCAAGTATCCAGCTTGAGATAACTTCAATTGACAACTATTCCTGTCCCTTTCTATTTCCGTACCCAGAATTTTCTTAGCAAATCCCAAATCTTTCATCTCAAATTCTCTTTGCAGCATAGCCTTAGTAGCTTTGATCTCCTCTATGTCTTTACATGCAATGAGCATATCATCAACATAGAGAAGAAGATAAACATACCACCCTGGTCTATATTCCCTAAAGTAGACACATGCATCATAACTGCTCCTACTGAATCCTTGGGATATAATATAGTCATCAAACCTTACATACCACTGTCTAGGTGCCTGCTTTAACCCATACACCATATAAATTTCCTCTTCTATATAACCATGTAAAAATGCTGTTTTTACATCCATTTGATCAAGCTCTAAATCTAAAACAGCAACTAATGATAAAATGATTCTTATTGATGAATGTCTAACCACTGGGGAGAATATTTCTGAATAGTCAATACCCTCTCTTTGTGTAAACCCCTTAGCAACTAACCTAGCCTTAAATCTCATATCTTCAACCCCTAGTATACCTTCTTTGACTTTATAAAGCCATTTACAAGGTATAACCTTTCTGTTACTAGGCCTATCCACAAGTTGCCAAGTTTCATTCTTATGTAATGAATTAATCTCATCTTTCATAGCTTCTAACCATTTTTCCTTATCAACAGACTTAATTGCTTGATCAAATGTCATAGGGGTATTAATATCCTCAATCTCAGCAGCTAAAAAAACTATAGCAGATACATCATCTTCCTCATCATCCCTGTACCTAATAGGTTTAACTATTTTTCTCTTAGACTTCCTCAAAGCAATACCAGTGCCTTGATCAAGCTGTTGATGAACTATATCACTATTAACAGTATCTTGATTAACATTGTTGTTTCCCACACTTACTTGAGAATTGTTACTGCTAGTAGGGCTTCCAGAATGACTACCTCCAGCAATGTCAGGCTTCTTATGCTGCTGAGGCACCTCCACCTCAATTTGATCACTTACAGGATCTAATGAACCTGTGCTGTCACTATTTACCAAAATGTCCTTATAGAAAACATTTTCCCTAAAGACCACATCCCTGCTAACTATCATCCTAGACCCTTCTCCACCTATCTTCCATAGTTTATAGCCCTTGACCCCCTCTGGATATCCTATAAACACACACTTAACAGCCCTGGGATCTAGCTTATCATCTTTAGTGTGAGCATAAGCTAATGACCCAAATGTCCTAAGATTGCTATAGTCTTGTTTAACACCTGTCCATACTTCCATAGGAGTCCTCATGTCAAGAGCCACAGAAGGAGACCTATTTACTATGTAAGCAGCTGTATTAACAGCTTCTGCCCAGTATGTCTTAGGTAAACCAGAGATGTGCAACATGCACCTTACTTTATCAAGCAGAGTCCTATTCATCCTTTCTACAAGACCATTTTGTTGTGGAGTTCCTGGAATAGTTAAATGCTTAACAACTCCACCTTTTCTACACAATTTTTCAAACTTAGCATTACAGAATTCTAATCCATTATCAGTTCTAAGTTTTTTCAATTTTCTTCCTGTTTGTGTTTCTACAGTTAATTTCCAATCCTTAAATTTCTCATATGCCTCATCTTTTCCTTTCAAGAAAAACACCCAGACTCTCCTAGAGAAGTCATCTATAATTGAAAGGAAATACCTAGCACCTCCCAAAGATTGAGTTCTAGAGGGACCCCAAAGATCAGCATGGGCATAATCTAATATGCCTTTAGACACATGCTGGCTCCTAGTAAACTTGACCCTGTGAGACTTACCCATAACACAATGCTCACAAAAGCCTATACCATTTCCCTTATAATTGCCTAGAACCCCTTGTTTCTTTAATTCCAGTAGCCCTTGGTCACTAATGTGTCCTAGCCTATTGTGCCATAGGATCCCTTCATCTATATCACTACCTTTTGTGACAGCATTACACTCAATGCTAACCTTACCATCTAACAGGTACACATTATTGTCACACCTAGTTCCTGACATAATGACCATAGATCCTTTAATAACCTTGGCTTTCCCACACTTAAGGCTTACATTGTTTCCTTCCTTTTCAAAGGTACCTAAGGATAACAAATTCCTAGTTAGCTTAGGGATATATCTCACATTATCCAATCTCAGATGCATACCACTATCAAGAATCAAGTCTATAGTTCCTATCCCAACAATGTCACACAGCCTGCTATCACCTAATTTGACAGTCCCTAAATTTACCATCTTCAAATTACTAAAGTAATGCTTATTTGGTGTCATATGATATGAACACCCACTATCCAAGATCCAACTATCATTATCAACATAAGTACTAACCATTAAAACATCAGCACTATCATAACTGTCATATGATTCAATGGAAGCTACATTACCTTGAACTTTGCTGTAATTGAAGATGAAGATTGGGATTCAAATATTTTCTTTCTTTCTGGACACTCTCTTTTCAAGTGTTTATCAGAGTTACATATATAGCATCTTCTTTTGTTTCTTGACTTGGATCTATTCTGATTCTTGTTATTCTTACCTTTAGCATCTCTTTGTTCAATTCTTCCTCTAACAAACAGACCCTCTCCACTGACTTCTTGCCTTACATCAGTTTTTCTTTTCAATTCCCTTGTATTAAGGGCTGATAAGACTTCTTCCATTGATAGAGTCTCTCTGCCATACATGAGAGTCTCCACAAAATGCTCATATGTAGCAGGTAATGAGGTCAGAAACAAGATTGCCTGATCCTCATCCTCAATATTGATATCAATGTTCTCTAAGTCAATTATCAGTTTATTGAAATCATCTGAATGTTCCTCAATAGTCTTACCTGGATCCATTTGGAATGTGTACATCTTTTTCTTCAAGTAAAGTCGATTAGCCAGCGACTTTGTCATGTACAGACTTTCTAGTTTGAGCCATATCCCCGCAGCTGTTGATTCTTTAGCAACTTCTCTCAAGACCTTGTCACCAAGACTCAAAATGATAGCACTATGAGCCTTTGCCAATATGTCGTACCAATCTGCTTCTTCAATATAATCCGGCCTGTTATTCTCACCATTAAGAGCTTCTGCAACTCCCTGGTACGTCAATAGGGCACGCATCTTGACCCTCCACAGTCCGAAGTCATTCTTCCCATCAAATCTGTCAATGTTCCACTTCGCTGCGGCCATTGAACACCAATTGATCTTTCAATTTCTTCAAACGGAACCTCTGATCTCGAATCGAACTACAGCCGTAGCTCTGATACCATGGAACTTCGCCTCTCTGCTTCCTTTAAAATGTCTCGGCAGCGGATCTAACAAAAACGCAACCAGATGAAGCAGCCACACCGCCTTCGCCACCCCCAAAAACTCCCCGTAAAACCGGCTCCTTGGGTGGTTTCCGGCCAACACCTGTCACCGCTGCTCCAAATCTCCAAGCAGAGACTCCTCCATCTTCGGGGGTACGAATCGAGAGGTACCTCTTCGAGCAGAATTTCCCGAACTGACACGTCGGCAGGATCTTCGAGCAGAATTTCCCGACTATAGCCGCCATTTTTCTTTGTTGGTGATGGTGGTGACGGGGTGGTTCAGCGACGGAGGTGACGGTGGTGCAGTGTCGGAGTTGGTGGTGGGTTGAATATCTCCGATTAAGGTTTGAGAACTTCATGAATCTGGGTGGCGGTGAGGTCGGTGTTCGGTGGCGGTGGGTTTGTGGGTGGTGGGAGGTTTAGGAAGATGAAGGCGGTCACATAAATGACTTGTTAAGGGTGGTTGAGGCTGGATCACCGAGAAGGAGAGGGAGGGTTTTGGGTGGTGGTTGTTGCTCACAGCTAGGGTGGCGATGGTGATCGTGATGAACTCGCCGGCAATGGCTTCCACCGTGAAATCAGAGGAGGCATGGCGTGGGGTTCTCTCTCTCGTACAATTCTAAATCCTGTGGTGGTGGTGGCCATGGTGATGGTTGTGGCTGCGGCCATGGTGGTGGTGGTGGTTGTGGTTATGGTGGTGGTGGTGGGTGGTGATAGAAGATGAGGAAGAAGAAGGGAGGGGGGCAAAGGAGTCATTTTACTTTTTTTTATTTAAAAGAAGGGTAAAAGTGTCATTTTAAAAAATTTAACAGATTTTTTAACGGATGTTAGCTATAAGGACGAAATCTGCAACGTTTTGGCAAATGTTGGGGACGAAATCCGTAATTTTTGAAAACTTAAGACGATAGGTGAAATATCGACAAACCACAGGGACGAAATCCGTAATTTACTCTAAAAACAAAGTCAAATAAACTCAAAGTACATAGTTTTGAGGCGGCGACACGCGTCGTCATGGTGGTGGGTTTTTTTAGGGTTGTGATGTGAAAATGAAATAGGCATGAAATTATAAGTTTTTTTTTTAAAAGTTTTAAACTCAAATAAAATCTTCATAAGAAAAAAAAACAAACAATTATGTCTACGCAACGACATACATAACCTCCCCTCCCCTGAAGATGTTTTAAGAAAAATACAAACAATCCTAAAAATACTTGTCGAGTATACATTTCTCAAAACCCAGTCGGATGTATAAACATGGCAATTTGAAGATTCTAATCTTTTAAGCGATGAAATATTATAATTACATAAATCTTATAAATCCTCATTAAAACACCAATAGTTATTATTATATATTTAATATAAGATTGAATAGAAGACAAGTGGGCAGTGGCATTTGGATAAGACCAAGAATGTAGAAAATGGGCGTCTCATAAACTGGATAAAGTCCTTATCCATCATCATCTTCTACCTGCATGATTTTTGGATCACTTTCATATGGTGTAGAAATTTCAAGTTCTAGAAAATGAAAAACCAATTAAGTTGTTTATAAACTATTATTATTAAATATGCACCATATATACGGACATATCATCCACAAACTAAATTAACTGGTTTTTAGGATGTAAACAAGTTTAGTTGATCGAGCTAATTCGGTCATATGTTTGAGAATAGTTGGGATAAAACAAATTGTACTTGGTAAAGTTAAAGTCTTAACTAATAACCAAAATAGTATTATAAGTGGATTATATATAGTTGGAGCTTGATGGAAAGATCGATCGACTAGTGGTGATAAAACATTAAAACTTTCCATGTTTACAACTTGTATAATCGAGGTGATTATTTTCACTGCTGAGAGTTAACAAAATCTTAAAATAAATCAAGAGATTATGATCCTATGTGAGCGGTACACTACACTATATACCTGTGTTGAAAGTATATATAAATCATATTGTGTATTCTACTATCAATACGGGTAAAAGAGTAATCATAAACAATCTATACTTTATTATAATATAATTGAGGAGGACAAACTTATTATTTATTTAAAAATTAATAGTTTAAGACGACAAAATCGTCTTAGTCAATTATATTATTAAATACAAAAATGTAACCAAATAAGCAGTTAATAGAGACATTAATTTAGAGTTTTAATTAAATTAACAATCTTTAATTAAATTTTGAAAATCATTTTTATTTTATATAAATATAAATTTTCATTAAACTTTTAAATATATATGATACTTTATCAATTAATTGTTAAACGCTTTACAATGTGTGTTGTGTTGTAGGTCGCATCGGACGTGACCGTGCTAGTACAATATAATAGAGATAGAGTGTTCACATGTAAGTTTCATTGATTACTATTCATTAATTAGTACCGGAACTAATGTCGTTATGTTTTATAATTTTATTTTTAAAATGAGAGATTTTATAAGCATATTTGGCTAAGATAGCCACACAAGATGATAGTCATTTACTATAATAATGCTGATAATCTTAACAACAATAAAATATGATTTTACAGATTTTTTACTCAAAACTGAATTGAATAAATAAAATCCTCAAAAATCAAATGTGTGGTTGTGGAGTTGAATAATATGGCTATATTATATGAGGTTGGTTTACTGGCCTACATTTTGTTTAACATGCGATGGAGACATAACATAAGTACTACAATTTAATTTTAGATCAACAAAAGTTGTTTAAAATGACAAATAACAGTATCCCTCGGTGAATGACTTTTCATCAAATTATAAATAATTTGAAACTTTATTTAGGAAATAAAATTAATCTAAATAAGGAAAGGGATTATAGGATGATATTTGATAAAGAGTCACTGTATAGTGTATACATAAGAATCTGAGGATTTTGGTACCATAATTTGTTTTTTTTTTTTTTTTAATTTCATAACCCGTTGAAACGTGCATTATTAACATGACCTTATTAATGAACTTTTTGAAATTTTTGTTATGATAAATGCACTAACTTTTTTCTTTAGCCGAACTAACTGATACATCCTTTAAATCTACCTAAATGAATCTACATATTTTTTTTTTCTTTCTGTAATAGGACTTGGTCCCCTCTACCACTTGAAAATAAACATATTTTCTGCACACATCAATCTATTTTAGATCACATATCATTTGACAATAAATATACTACCCCTTTGATGCAATAATAACATTAATATTCTTGTTATTATTATTAATATTATCTAGCTATTAATGATAACAATGACATTATTATTATAATTAGTTTTTACTTAATTTATTTAAGAGCTGGTTTAGAATTGAATGAAGATGGATTGCATGAGTTCAGGATTGACTAAAAAACGATTATAAAAATAATAAAATATAAAACAAATATATATAATATAACGTTAACATTAAAAAGTGTCCACACTTTTGTCATCAACTTTGATTTCCACAGAGATTACTAAAAGAAAAGAAACAGTTCCACCGTCCTATTTCCTAAATTGACCATGTGGAGTTGAAAATTAAAACTTTTTAAACGGTTGTGGGTCTTGCTTTCCATTCATCTGGTTAGGTTGTATGATTATCTTTTATTTATTTATGCATATCTATCTTGTCTCTCACCTTTTGATTTTATTTTGTATCTTGATTAGTTTTGAATTTCATGAGATTAAACACAATGTAAAGTAGAAATGTAGAATGCAATTTAGTATAACTTGAAGAAAAAAGACAAATTTAGAAGAAAAAAAAATTAATGAAAACAAAAAGAAGATAAACTAAGTAATTATAAATGCTAAGACCACCCACATCGCAGGTGGGTAAAGGAGTATCCGTAGTCCTACGTGATGACAAAGGAATCATGAATTGCGTTGGAGTTTATCCATTTGAAAAAAATCCGAAAGCCGAAAGGTAAGCCTAAGTAAAGATGTTTGTTCGCCGTAAAGCTATTCGTAATGGGACATTATCTTACACTTTTTTGGCAAGATGACTTTGTATGTTCAGGGATATAGATTCCGAATAAAGTATTTAGTAAAGAGCAAAGTTATTGGGCCAAATGTTGTTGATGGCTTGAACCAAGGCAATTATGCTAGTCAGTCCATCTCATCAAAAAGAGAAAACATTCATGGGCCCGTTTATTTTCTTTAAAACAAATTCTCGTCTGGCCCAGGAACATTTAACGGCCCATCATGCTTTTAGCTTCTAATCTCATTTCTCCAACTGAAATAGTAAACCCATCGGCCCATCACTATCGGTTTGAAAGACAGAAAACAAACAATTCTCGTATCTTGATTAATCCGTATAAATCAATGCTTTATGCTAAATCTAAGGAGGCTAAGAAATGATTTGAGACCATCATTAGATTATCTAATCAATATCTAAGGGTTGAGATTAAATTGATGGAGTATGCAGGAGCATTTTAGTATTAGTCATTTTTGTTACACTTTTTATATAATTTTTTCCATTTTTTTTACCTTCATAACTCTTACATATGATATTGTTCAATTGTATCATGGAGCTTTATTATCCCAACATAGACTATAGGGTGTTGTTATATATAAAATTAAAACAAAATTACTCTTTTGATGTCCTACTACGTCATGATGTCTAATACTGGTTATTGTGTCTAAAACGCGGCATTTAGTAAATTATGAAATTCACTATCATCTTCTTCATTAAAAGTGATGTTTAAAACATTGGTGTATGATTTAATTGTATCATGGAGTTTTATTAGACAACATAAACTATAAACTGTTTTAATTGTTCATATATATTATATCGTCACATAATTAAAAAAACATGCTTTTTGAAATTTAAAGATATCTCAATCTCTTCGGAAAACTCTTTCTGTGGTTCCTCTTAGCAAGTCAAGTAAATACGTAACGAATTAATGAATAAATAAAGTTATAAAACCCTACCTTTTTAAGCTTAATTAAAAAAACAGTTCAATGCGGGTCCGAGCCTAGGTTTTGGTCCGGTTCAACCTAAAACCCACTGGGTCACATATTAGCTAGAAAATAGATAAAACCGATCACAACTGAACCGGTACACCCTCCGTTCATCGGTTCAACCGGGCCGGGTTTTACCGGTTTTTAAAACATCTGTCTATAACTAACTTTTAAACTTATATTTTTGCTAGGCATTGTTATTATTATACGAACTAATTTAAACCGAAAGGAATATTAAAAGAAAAAACAGGCGTAGGTACCAGTGTACCCTTCATGGCATTTCGTTGTGTTCTATGATAGCAATGTTGTTTTATAATCACACAATGTTCTTGGTTGGTTTCATGCATTAGTAATTAAGTTAAGATGGCGAGAAGGTCGACGGTGATAGCCGCGGTTGTGCTGGTACTAGGATTAATATCGGCCGGGGCTGGGTTTGCTGCCGAGCTCACTAGAGTTAAGGTATGTATGTATTTGATTCATGATGGCCGGTGTCTTCGATATTTTAGTGTAATTTGAGATTGCGTGTAACATTCATACAAGAGTGCACGTTTGTTTGAGTGTCATTGGGACTAATGGGAGATCCAAGGGGGCATCACCCCGAGATAAGTGGGGTAAAATGTTAACAATTCGAATTGAGGTAATTGCTAATCGCAATTATCTTCAGACGCTCCTCCAACTTGAGATTCATTATGTTCTCACGATATCCAGAAACACAACATTCGAAAATCCACACTCAAACAAGAGTGTACGCTTGTTTGTGTGTCATCGGGATTAACGGGGGATCCTAGGGGGCATCACCCCGAGATAAGCGGGGTCCAAATGTTCACAATTCGAATTGAGGTAACTGCTAATCGCAGTTATCTTCAGGCGCTCCTCCAACTTGTGATTCATTATGTTCTTACGAAATCCAGAAACACAACATTCATATATCCACACTCAAATCACGAAATCAAACGTCTGATTTTATCTGATCAAGAAATTTGGTATTGTTTTAATTTAAAGTGATCAAACATGACTTCAGATTTCTATCCGGTTATTGCTCTAAGAATGTTTGAATTCCTTGACACGGTGGAACGTACTAAATAATTAAGTAACGTTGTTGATTATGTTATGTTTACAGGGTTCACAAGTTAAACTTGTTGATGGCAAATGTGTACACCCAAGTAATCCGGTCGTGGGCCTTGCTATAACAGGATCCGTGGCTATGTTCCTTCTTCGTGTCGTGGTTAGAGTAGCCACCGGGAGTGGCTACGCTTGTTGTCGGACTCGACCTAATATCCCCAAATTGATACGATACTGTATCATTTTAGCATGGTAAGTAACTAAGTATAATGCGCCCTGAGTGATACATATATACTATCCAAACACTATTCTTCTTGATCCACGTGAGCCTTTGGACTCACTATAAAATAAGCATTTATCCCAAACTAGTAACAATTTAAAATGAATATAGTGGAAGTTGTAAGTTTCGTTACAAAGTATTAGAGTATTAAGATTATATTAGGGTTTATTAGTATAAGCCCACGAACCCATTAGACATTTAGGGTTTGAGTTGTTCTCTATATATTGTAACGAACCATTATTTAATAAATTCATTCACTATTCCACAGTTTTACACAAAGATGTCTTTGTATTGGTAACTATGAAGAGAAGTTTACAACTATGTTTACAAGACTTGCATGTGTTTTTGGGTCAAATGCTTATCTTATCTTGGAACAAGTCTAATAAGAAGAATAACTAACTAACTAACATACATAAACATGTTTAAGTAATAATGATTGAATGAGTAAAATGATTGGTTGTTATACCGCAGGTTCATGTCCATTGCAGCAGTCAGCCAGTATTTTGTGGGTGCAGAGCTTTCAAATCAAGAGGTACCGAAAATGACGACATACATGGGCGACTACGAATGCAATGTTGTACAACCTGGTTTTTTCTCCGGAGGTGCAATTGAGGCTCTTGTGAGTTTATGTTTGACCCTTTTCTATTATTTAATGATCGCTTCAGCTCAAAACCCGCCAACCACGCGACCACAACCGGCCTTGGACGTAGAGGCGGCACCACCAGCCCCGGAGGTAGAGCAGGAATCACAGGTTTCAAATGTCGAACTAATTGCTAATATCGCAATTGCCTCTCCAGATGATGAAACAAAAACAAACAAACAACATGATGAATTGAAAGTTTAAAACAACATTAGGGTCTTTTTCACATGTGTTTTGTTAATTTTGTTGAGAGTTTTACGTTGGAATTGGTGGTTTTGAAACTAAATCAATCAAAAACTTGTCTTGAAGTAATTGTATTTGTTAACCAGACTCTCGGTAATGGAGAAGAGGTCCACATCATATCGTTAGCATGAGTTAATTCATAGGTCTATTACTTCACAATGATTTTGAATAAAATATCTAGATGTGGTTCATGTATCGCTCCTCCAGGAGGTCTCTTGTAAACTACATGGAATGCAAACGTGCCAAAAAAAATTAGAAAAAATTGTTTAGAGACTGTTTTTTAATGAGCTACCAACTAGAGCCAAATATGCAATAAAGGGATTGATGTTCCGTTCATTATGTGTCCGTTTTGTGCTAGAAAGATGGTAACAACGCACCATATTTTTAGCACTTGTCAAGTCGCTTCAAAGGCTTGGAATGAGTCTTGTCTTGGTTGAATCTCATGGGGCCGAATCAAATACTTCCCAAGAAGCTATATGGTTTGTTTGAGTGGTACTCAATTTTTTTTTCTTTTTTCTAGGGATTGTAGAGCAATAAATAAAACAAGACCATATATTGATTATAGAATTTGGCATGGGTTCCAAACTCCTCTGTTGAGAGGTGTTGAAAACAAGCAAAGCATAAAAAAAAAACAAACATAAGTGGACATGAAGTATGGTGGGAAATAGGGGTTGTTTTTTAGTTAATAAAGTTGTGAGGCAAGTTTTTTGTATGGTTGGAAGATTGAAGCCATGTTTTGGTATGTTTGTGTGTCTTAGTCAGTCAATGGGACTCCATGTTCTTTGGTGGGTGGGTGATCTGGCTTTTTTGATGATGGGTGAACTGTTTTGGTCCCTTTATAATGTGGCCATTTCCTTCAAGGCTATCTTTGTTCATTCTTTCAAGACACAAAATATTATTGGCTACCCTACAAACCCTGTTTAACAACTAACCGAATGAGTATTTCAAATATGGTTTTCGGGTGGTTTTTACGTTTAAATTTGCATTTCTTTAACGCCAATTTGATGAATTGTTTGTTATTGGGGGATGGTCCATATTTTGGCATATAAAAGTATTTATACATGTAAAATCTATCAACGTAGCTATACTATATTAAAACCATCAACACGTTATAAACAATAGTTTCTATAAGAAAAATTATGTTGATTGCCATGTGACAAAATTTATAGTTTTTTATTAGAAGAAAAATTACAATTGTATAAAATGTATGTACTTGTAAAAAAATATTTGAAATAATATATATATTGTTATCTTTAAAACATGTACCGTCATGGAGATTCAACAACTTCTTAGTATAAATTGCTCAATAGTAATTAAAGACGAACAATGATACTGTACAGGTGATGGTAATTTTTTTGGTTATAAGAATCTTGTACCGATCAAAATCAACTATGATCAACTATAACTAAGTTGATACCGATGGATGAGTCATAAGTAGTAACTGCTAAAAGTTGTAACTCATGAAGTTTATTCTGATATTTTCTACATTGAAATGCTTGATATGCTTTCGTGAAAAGTTGTAAAGTTTCGTCATATTTTTGTGTTGGTTTCCTACTATATAAGAACAATCTTTAATATATATTTGGTATGTTATTTTCATAATGAATTTGCTTACTCGTTCTTGTATTTTTCTGTAATAAATTTACCAAATGAGCCTTCGGTTTGCATCATCAAAATACAAATTTTCATTCTAACATGATTTACAAAAGATATTAATCTACCTTAATCTTATATTTTGTACCGGATAACTCCAAAATTATTAACGATTTTTCCTTCGTGAAGCGGGAGTAGTTCCCACTTTTTTGGCGGCAAATTCTTGGGCCGGGTCATGAGGGATAATTTGGGCTATGTCCAATGGATTACTCTCTAGGGACGTTAATATGGAATTAAATAAAGCCCAAATGTTAATAAATAATGATCTTTTTAACGGACATATGGATTGTTTTATTAAATCATCAAAATGCAATAAAAGCCTAGATTGTTTCATACAAATGGTATTTGTATATATTTTAAATATTGACTGAAAATAACCTGTAACATAAGATTTATAACTCTTCATAAAATTTGCTTGTAAAGGAGTTATTTAGCCAAATAACTTGTTATCATCTACATTTGTGTATAAGTATTAAGTAATATAAAGGATATAGTAATTAAATTAACAATATCATAAACAATTAAACTTTCTTTTGGAAAATGGTAACTAAGATATTCAATGAAATTATTATATAGTTAAGAGTAACATAAACATCATTAGTTTCTAATTTAAGGGTGATTGGAAAAGGTATCGAGTAAATCCTTTTCTATTTGATGAATGTTTTTTGAATTAAAATTTGCACACCGCTCGAATTGAGATCGTTACCGGCAGTTGTTTGGGATTAGATCTCTTTATCAGTTCTAACCATGGTATCCTTAATTTAAAGTAGAACCGATCGACAGAAACTGACAATTATAATACGAGAGAGCCCGTTGCTTCGCAATGTGATAACGTCGACAGACTTTATACATCTTTATATTCCAAGTAACATCAAAACCATATGATTTTAACATTACATTTCAAATACACTCTTTTATTCTCTCCTTTTTCTTTTATTTGATGGTTTGTCACTTTTTTCTTGAAATGTAATCTTCTTCTTTATTGAAGAGGGCAAATTACCACCCACAACACCTACTTTCTTGTCATATATATTCCATTGTTCATAGACACACAGGGGCGGACCTCCTAAGGTCCCAGGGGTAGCGCCCGCTACCCCTGAACTTTTACCCCGACGTACAATTTTTTTTTTTATAGGTTTTCGGTTTTCGCGACCCCTGAAACGAATTTTTCGCGACCCCTGAAAGAAATTTTATGGCTTTTACTTAAAAATATGATCAAAAGCCCCTTAAAAATATGATAAAAAGCCCGTTAACTACCTAAAATTTTTTTTCGGGGGCGCTGCCCCCGAACCCCCGTTAGTCCCCACTACCCCTGATATTATTTCCTGGATCCGCCACTGTAGACACATATTGGAGTCATGTGCCCTTTTATTCTTTCCCTTCATCATTAAACATCACATTGTTGTCAATTTTCTTTATGCCATGCTTTATTCTATTGCATTCTAGTTTGTTGCTTGGATTTAAACATTTGTTATTTAAAAAAGATGTTACTATTTATAATATATCAGTGGGGTGCTCACATGAGTAGTGGAGAACATAACATACTAACATACATAATGTTATTATGTTTCAACAATTTATTGGTGATGTATCATGTATTTCTAAAGATTTTATGAAAGTTTATATTTATATAAAATAAAATTATTTTTTAAAGCATAGTTAAACTTTGTTATATAACTACCTTTGCTACTCTCGTGGTGTCTCAAGGATAACATTGTCACACAAAACCGTCGCGTTGTTTAACGGTAGGTAAAGCTTACGAAAATGAAAAATTATGTAACGACCAAAATCATTTAAGCCAAAAATTATGTTACACTTTTGTACCTAAGGAAATCTATAACTATCTATTACGCCACCAAAAACACATCAACTTCTTTGCCAAGCTCAAACTACTCAATCACAGATAGAAAAAAACTACGTTACTACGTGAAAATTAGAAACCATATGCTCAAAGTGTTGAGTTTATAACTTAAAAGTTATGTTACACGACTCTCCGCTACATCATAAATATATGTGCTAAAGTCATCAAAGAAAAAAAGAAAAAATATTATTTTGCTCTTTTTACTCAATGAAGGTAAAAAAAACCCAAATGATAAAATTGTGAAAAGAAGCAAATGATAAATAAGTGAAAATGACAAAATGTTAAATAAGTGAAACTTTGTAAAATGTATATATGGTATATAATTATATCTCTAAATTAATTTCAATTAATTTTTTTACTTAATAACATAATGAACAAAGATAATTTTGTCCACTTAAACTCTTAATTAATAGGTAAATGATAAGCTAGTTTGTTCTCTTTAAATTTATTATAATATAGTATAGATAAACCTTGAACAACCACCATCTATAGGTAACGTTCAAATGTACTTATTTTATATCATTTTTTTGACAAATTTTATTTAAAAAATAAATTGATTACAAATTTGTGTGATGTTTTCTTACACAAAAGGTTAGGTATCGGATCGTTTTCGTCCCGACTAAAGCCTATCAAACTATATATTTGATCATATCATTATCAAGATAATTAAAAGCTTTATTTTGATTCTCTTTATTATTTCTTGTGTGCAAGTTATGGTCACCTAAACATATATTCTCCTCAAAAGGAGTATTTATATTCAAATCCAAATAAATAAAGGAAAAAAGAAAAGCAGAGAAAAGTCAAAGTCCAAGGGCAAAAAGGTAACTAGCATAATGAGTTTTTGTTTTCCAGAATTGTTTTAAATTACTTCGTTAATGTTATAAAAGTTGCAAGCTTTATTACACATATAGTTAAAAGAAATAACCATTAGTAAGCATATATAAAAGTCAATTTATCCGTAATAATAATAATAGTATTTTGTTTTAGTTATGATGTAGTTTAAAAAGATACAACTTTTAATTAATATTTTCAAAATATAAACTTCTAAATGATTCTCAAATATTCTTGAAGAAATTCGAGTTTTATTGATGTCACCATCACCCTCCATCTACTACTACCACTCGGTACTTACCAATTACCACCTTAATTCTTCTTATTAAGTTATAAAATTAATTATTAGTAGTAAATTCTATTATTTCCGTTGTAACCTTCAAAAGTTAACAAATTATTAGATTAAAAAGAAATCAGTTGATGTTCTTGAACAATCTTTACCACCTATTATTACCACTCGACATCTATCACCTTATCAAACAATAAAAGAACTCAAAACGAAATTTATATGTTAGATATCACAGAAATCAAACTGTTCAAAGTTCGAACAAAATGTATTGCACACACAAACATACACATCAAGAACACTGTGAAAAACCGTTAAAACAGACCGAACAGATTGGCCGGTTTAATCGGTTTGAGATCCAACTTTTTTGGTTTTGTAACTGCACCAATATAAAACAACAAAATCGTATTTGTTTTTATACTATTGTTTATTAATTTATTTGATTTTCTCAGCTACTACTAATTGCATGTATAAGATTAAGAATAAGAAAAGAGTTCGGTAAAATAGACTTAATAATCCAAACATTTGGTCATCCACCTAAACCACGCTTTAAGCATTGGATCAGTTGGGGTGTTTGTTTGTTGATGTAAAACAATTCTCTATGATCAAATAATTGTCAATGATCGATCACGAGCCAATCTCTCACACCTTTTTTTTACAATATATATATATATATATATATATTTTAATTTAGTGATTTTTAAACCTCTATGTGCAAATTATAAACTAAATAACTTAACCCGAAATCAAATACATTTTAGCCGCAGTTGCAGTCGAGTTGGTTCCTCATACAAGAAGGACCCGAGTTGAATTCCTAAACTATTCAGAAAACTTGATTTATGACAAAATTTCCTATATGCTTTTAGGTCAATAATCAATTTGACTGGATCATCATCTCATCATCGCTGAGTAAACTGTCCAATTAGATTTCATTAATCTCTCATAAGATGGCCTATAGGTGGTTTGGCGTTGGCTACACTTAACCGAAGTCAGGAGTCTATTCCATGGTGCATGTTTTTTGCGAACAATATTGTGTTGGTGACAGAGCAATATAAGAATTGAACACTAGGTTGGTGGAGTGGCATTATGAATTAGTCGGACTAAAACCAAATACCTCTTTTGTAACTTCACGAGGGCCACCAATGAGGATGACACTCAACTATCTATTGGAGGCCATGGTGTACCTCAGACTATCAAGTTTAAATATCTTGGATATTTCGTTTGGACTTCAAAGTGACAGAGACATTGACTACGATGTCACACACCACACGTGCTGGTAGGGTGGAGCAAATTAAGGGTTGCCATGGCGTTTTGTATGACTAGAGGTTTCCCGAGAGGTTAAAAGGAAAATTCTCGAGAGTTGTTATCCGACCATCTATGCTATACGAAACCGATTGTTGGCCTATTAAGAAGACTCAAGCATGAAAATTGGAGACAACAAATATGGATATGTTAAGGTGGATGTGCATGCAAGAACTAGGTATAGGTTAGGGGTAACACGTATTTTGTTGATAAAATTAGTGAGCTTAAACTAAGATGGTTCGGGCATGTATGGAGAAGGCAAATGCCAACTCCTATAAGAAGCGTGAAGACTTCATTTTAAACTTTACTATAAAAATGAGCAATTATGGGGCATTTTTATTTAGATGAAAGCACTATTATTTCTTAGAGGGGCATATATAACAATAAAAAAGACTCACAAAGTGTTTCAATTTCACTTTTCCCCTACAAAAATATATAAATTTTATTTTTCCTTGAAATTTTTTAGTTTTACCAGACCTAAAATTTACCTGAATCATTTTTACTCGATCTATATTTTGCCTCCTATATTAAAAATTTATGCTTTCGTTACTACTTGAAAGAAACAAACATTTACAACAACATGAGTGGATTTTTACAATTAAGACTCTCTAAAATTAAGAGTGGGTGTAAACTCTGTCTTAAACTTCATTCCATGTATTAAATTAGAGAAATATAATTGGAGAATAAGTGGCATCGAGTAGGTTAGGATGCATCAAATACTTTTGACCATCTAAAAAGCATAAAATACAACCAAACTATGTCCTCCACCCAAGTTTAGACTTTACAAGTCGTCGGCTCATCGCTAGCTGGTGGTGCTAAAAATCCACTTTTTTTTTATGCAAGTATAGGCTTTCTTTATTTTGCTACCTATATTTTTGCGAAAGTTATATATTCTATATTATATGTTTGTTAGGTTTAAATTGCATAAAAATGATATATTGATAAACTCATTCTTTGTTTAGGAAAACTGCATAAAAGTATCACACATGGTTTCCCATTATTTTTATGTCCATGGGTGATGTATTCTTCGTATTGATTTATGGTTGTTCATTTATTGTATACAAAAATATACGACTAAATATAATTAAATATTAGTTGCCATCATGATATAAATAAATAGATAAAATGTAAAAATCAAAATTTTATGTCATAACGTAAGGAAATTTGCTTCAATATGACAGAGTAAAATAAACGATTTTATAGACATTAGTTAGGTCTGAGAGAAATTTGGGATCCCTAACTTGTGAATTTGAGAGTACTTTGATATACTTTAGGCCATCTGAGCCGCTCACACTGGTAAACATAGTGTTGGGTGTCTTTGAGTGAGGGTGCGAGTAAGGCGAGCCAACGGTCGGGTAACGACTATTTTATAAGAGTATTAGAGAACTTATAATAATTGTACCAGATTGACCAGGGGCGGACCTAAGAAGGCCCCAGGGGTAGCGTCCGCTGCCCCTGAACCTTTACCCCGACGTGGGTCCGTGGGCTCATACTTAACACTAATCTCTAATACTCTTATATATTTGAATAAAAAAATGTTTTAAAAATTTTAAGTTTAAAGTTTAATCCTATAAATACTAAACGACTTATATAGTTTCCACACTTCTCTCATTCAACTCTTAAATTTTCTCTAACTCCTCGAATTTTTATAAGAAATGAGTTTATCATCTTGGTTGTCGTTATTGGCGGATTCATCCTAGGGCGGTGAAGTTTTCTTCTATTGAAAACACTCACAAGTTTGTGTATATAACAAATAGTGTAGAGTTAGTTACAATTTCATGCAATTTGTCCTATTAAATTTCATATTGAAGATTGCACTTAAAGATGTTTTAATACTAAATTAATCTTTATCATTATAATGAATATTTAATAGTTACATATAAACAAGATTTAAAATAAAATTTATAAAAGTTTGTTGTGATGAATGATGTTGCACCAATTTGGGTGTAAAATGACAAGATAAAAAGTGATGTATTGATCATTAAACCAAACATATTATTAAATGCATTAAAGACTTTAGGGAGCATTTAATCTGAATGTTTGGGTGAGAATGCACATTTGGTACCTAATTAATTAAAATTCCTTTAATCAAAACAGATTTATTTCATTCTTTCTTCACATCTTTTAGTTCCTATTGGTTCACCGGCCAATAATCAAAGTTAATCATAAAAAATCTTTAAAACATATTCAACCACGCACTTCATTAGTGACGGGTTGACTGTAAGAAAAGTAAGTAACAATAATAATGTATTGATCTTAATAATCATGTAAAAACCTTAGATTAAAGCATGAAATAAATAAATTATTTAGATTAATTTTTTTACTTATAGAAAATCCTAGTACTTAAATCATGTGCACAACAAGCAATCACATGGTGCAATTATGCATGTGATCTTTCACGACATTTGATTACGTGATGCGGTTGTGTTTATGAATGGTCATAGTCTCAAGATGTGTTTCACAATTATATTGTGTAGTTTATTGTAATCCATGATTTATTAATTCAAAAATTTCAATAAAAAGAACTTTGAGTACAACTATATCTTTATATTTTACAAGCTTTAACTACTAAATATATATTACAATATTTAAAGTCTTAGGCGTTGCTAGCGGTATAAAAAAAATATATGTCGTTTCATATGGTTGAGAGTTAAGTTTTATTATAAACAAAATTGTTGATTATTCTTTTGTGATGGATGTTAAAGATACGGTTGATGGTGTATGTGTCATGTCTGATACCTATGTAAATAGTGAAATGAATTAAAAAGGCCTGAGAATGTTTGAGATGGAGTAAAGGTGAAAATGGAGGAGGGTGGAGGACGAAACCACCCGAAGGAAGAAGGAAAAGGCAACTTAAGGGTGAAGGATGGCGGTTGGAGGAGAAGAAAGGGAAGAGATGTGATGGTTTGGAAATGAGACAGTTGTGTTAGAAGCGGTATGATTGAGACGATTGTAAAAAGAATTAAGGACGAAAACAAGAAACGAAAACATGAGACGCATGATGAAAGAAATGAAAGATTATGGTTAAAGAAAACGCTGAATAATAATATTATATAAATGTATAACATGATTGTACTTCACATATAAGAATTTATAACAAGTACGTTTAACATAAAATTTTATGCTTATAACATATGAATTATGATATATAATTTGATCCATTTTATAGATTTCATGTGATATAAATGGTAATTTAAATGATAATGGATGTTAACATCCTACAAAATATAAATTGGCCACAACACGGTTAAAAATTATTCCCCCCTTAAATAACAAAGAAGGATCGTGAAAGTGGGCGGCAACAGCTTTTAAACGCGGCTGGGTTCCCGGCTTGTAGTCGTTGGGCACTTTCTTATTTAAGTAGAAAAACTAATATTTTTTTTTAGTTGATTATATTGGAAAATGTTTTAAGTATTTTAGTTTGAAATCAATCCATACACCGACTTCATGGTGAAAAATATGAGATTAGAAAAATGAGACGTAAGTTACTACAAATGTTGTTCTTATATTCACTAACTAGGTTAGTAACTCGTGTACTACACGGGTTGAATTTAAGTTCATTAACTATTATATTAGCTAAATATAAAAAAACGATTAAAAATTTGAAAATTATAAATGACATAATTCATTATAAAATATTAATTGATAATTTAATATATTAAAGATGACAAATTCTTGATTTGTTTTCTTAAAAATATTCAAACTATTGAGTAATTTATCAAATCTACATAATGTTTGCCATTTTTATAAATAAAACTTTTATTTAGATAAAAATTGGTAATTAGTATTAATTGGTAATTTACTAAATTGATAACTGAATCTGGTTTTGACATGTGGCACTGATGATGTGGACACCTTAAAAAGAAGACATGTGGAAACAATTTTATTGCTTTATGTTTGGGGTAACTTATGAAACGTGCCCTTTAACCCAATTTATTACATTTCTCGTCCTTTTTTTGAAACACTAGTTGCAGAAATAGCCCTTTGCGCCGTTAATTTAACTTTCCATCCATCTACACGAGAGCAAATTCGTCATTAACCCTAGATCACAAATTCCTTCCACCTTACGTCGCAAACATAATGCGTCGTTCAATCTCCAGCCTCCCAGATTACGTCTCAAGCGAACTCTAGTTCGCAAATCCATCAGGCAACACTAAAAAATCGTTCCTTCCTCCGCCGTTCACAAAAATTTTGTTCCTCCTAGATCGCAAGTCCCTCACCAGGGAGCCAGATTATAGAATCAGAGACCACATTACCAAAGAAGAAGTTAACAAGGTTTATTGTAAGTTTGTTTCTTGATAAACTTGATTCGATGTTACTGTATGTTGTTGTTGATGGTTTGTTTGGTTATGTTCACACATGTTTCATCTTGTTTATTTAATGTTTTGTGAGTCAATATGTATTATGCATCCTTATAATGCAATGGAAGACAGAGTCAAATAAACAATGTTTTTAGTGCCAGACTTGATTCATGCAGATTCGTTTGTATACACAAGAATGCATACGTACATGATCATGTTTTTTTTATATAATTATGTTTTTTGTGCATATAATTGGTAGAAAAACAAAGGGCTATTTCTGCAATATTAATTGGTAGAAAAACAAAGGGCTATTTCTGCAATTATTAAAGTCTTGGATGGACAAAGACCAAATTACCCTTGGGGTTAACGGCTGAGATGGAAAAAAGTTTAACAAAGGGCTATTCCTGCAATTTGTGTTTCAAATAAAAGACGAGAAACATAATAAATTGGGTTAAAAGGCACGTTTCATAAGT
The DNA here is from genome assembly GCA_039602395.1 of Deinandra increscens subsp. villosa. Taxonomy (NCBI): domain Eukaryota; kingdom Viridiplantae; phylum Streptophyta; class Magnoliopsida; order Asterales; family Asteraceae; genus Deinandra; species Deinandra increscens. The sequence continues at coordinate 4,396,435 of JBCNJP010000021.1, read as the reverse complement.
TTACTCTAACATGTATCTTAAACTTTAAAATGTTTCACTCGTTTCATTCAATGTTCTTTGGTCAAATTTTGTTTGTTAGGTCAAAAAACACTCATGTAACTTTTGTACAATGTAAAGGACATACGATGTAAGGTTTGTTAGGCCAAAAAACACTGAGCGAAACTTTTTGAAGGTTAAAGAACACTCAGTGTTATTAGTGTATGTAAATGATAAAATTTGCAAAACGTACAAACTTAAACTTAAAGAAAACATGTATAATTCACTCTTATTTTTATTTTTAAAATACCAGTTATTTGTGTAAATCACGTCAAACCCCTTGTATACGTACTAACCAATGGCGAAGCTTGAAAAAAAACTCCGAGGGGGCGGAGTTCAAAAATTCTATAGAGGGGGCGATACGCAATATATATAAATACGTGTACATAGAATCGTAAAAATATATACTTATAAACGAAAAAACCTAAGGGGCGGTCGTCCCCTCCCGTCCCTTCTAAGCTTCCCCCTTGGTACTAACGTACATATTCTTTTTAAAAAAATATCAAAGAATACAAAAAGTAAACTCTTATAATGGTAGATATCTTAACAAACCAACACCATACAACAAACAAATAGTGGCCATGAAGATGACGCGGTGTGGCCTCTTAATTATTCCACCTTTTACACTTATTATTTTCTTCTTCAACAAACCTATTTGTTAAACCTACCTCTTAACTTCTATTTTTAAGGTATACTTAAACTTAGTAGTATTATCTTTCTATATATCCATTTTTAATTCAAGAGGAAACTCAATTATTTAAAAAAAAAACTCTTTCTCCCATCTTAAGAAGTATTTTTTTTTATTACATTCGGTTTTGAATCCAAGATCTTAGGATCATAAGTCCCACCAAATATAACTAACATTCCTTTTAGATAAAATTTTATTATTAAGATGGTAAAATTGTCTTTTATAAAATTAACTATCTTAAATATTTAAGTACAAAAAGAAAAAAAAAACTGAATAATAAAATTCTAATTTTACAAACAATCAATTAGTTTTTGTTTGACAAAATTCTATATATTGTTTTTATTAATATGATTTCATATTTACTTTATTTTATAGGAAAATTGGAATTAAATAATCCAAGTTATTGGGTATTGGCGGATAATAATCCGAGTTTCAAAATTGGCCTACAATTATCTCAATTATTTGAGTCTTGGAATTCATTGGGCCGCCTTTAATTTTTCACTAACTCCGCTAGTACTTGCTGACGTGGCAGGTGATGTGGCATCATTTTTTGCTGACGTGACAGGTGATGTGGCATCATACTTGTTGACGTGGCATGTGCCACGTCAACACACAACTAACGGAGTTAGTGAAAAATTAACGGCGGCCCAATGAATTCCAACACCCAAATAATTGGGATTATTGTAGGCCAATATTGAAACTCGGATTATTATCCGCCAATACCCAATAACTTAGATTATATTTTCCTATTTTATACTATTATTAAATCTTCATATATATATATATATATATATATATATATATATATATATATAATATTTCACTAATTAGTTATTCAAGCATTTTGTCACCGTGATTCTATTAGTATTAAGTTATCTATCTTTTTTACCTAAAATATTAAGTTATTTGTTAAAAAAATGATTTATATATAGTATTTAATTTATAATATATATATATATATATATATATATATATATATATATATATATATATATATAGGGGAAGGGATTATTAATAACCACTCCTTAGAGGATTAACTAACTAACCACCATCTAGTGGTTGAAAAAAGCCAGATTGTACAAGATGATGCCATGTGTCTTTTTTTTTTTAATTATAAAGGGTAAATCTGTCATTTAACATACCAACATAAAACACCCCCTTCATTTTAAAAAGCCTATAACTTTTTTATACTTCGTCGGATTTTTATAAAAGTTGCACCGTTAAACTCGTCGCATTTTTATCTTTAATTCAAGTATAGTCTCGACGTTTTTTATTATCGTTTTCTCAGACGTGCGTTGTAGCACTAGTGTTACAACCACTAACACCATTGTCATAACTGTTAACAAATAACAAAAATACATCCATACATTCATAACCAGTAGCATCGATTTTCTACTTAGGTACAACTGTATATGCATATATTACAACATATATAACCTACAAAATGCATCAATATGTATATATAACACTGATACTATAACCATTAACAGTTATGTGACGATCAGTAAACATTGGTGCTATCAAGATAGAACGAAAAAAATTCAAATGCACAACTAAATATACACAGATTACAAATTGCAAAAGCATCAAGGTTTAAAATACAAGGTTCAAACACTGATGATATAACCATTAATAGTGGTGTGATGATCAGTAATACCGGTGCTACTTACAATCTGTCAGATATATGTAAAAGAACGACAAATGTACAACTTCTGATGCATAAAATACAAGTCAGCAATGCACTTAAACACTGATGATATACCTAAGAAATCCAAGATAGATGCACAAGTAAATATACAAACGACAAGTTAATTTGTAATTGCTATTTTTTTATCCTACAAATACAAACAAATTCATACCATCAATTCCAGAATAAAATCTCAACAAACACCCAATTTTAGTTACCCCTTGGGGAGCACCAATTGTGAAACATCAATAAACCCAAAAGCAAAAATCCTTTGTGAGCAGTCCTTATGAACATCATCGGTACACTCTCAAAAATTGATACACCTCATCTGTGCTCAGATTTTCTTGTAGATAATTGAGTACACAAAAAATCACATAAAAATAAAAATTTCAGAAAAAATAATTGGTACATCTGACCAAATGCAAACCTCAAAATTGGTACATCTCATCCTTGTCGATTTAAAAGGAGAGCAAACATGATTTAAAATTGGTACCTCAAAAAGTGGTACACCTCAAAAATTGATTAACTGAGCAGCCGCTGGTCTTCGTGGGTGGTGACGGGGAATTTGTGATGAGGATGAGAGGACGCTTCTTCCGGTGGGGTGTCGGTGACGGGGAATTCGATGACGGTCTCTTCGATGACGCTGGTTTTCGTCGGTGACAGGGTCTTCGTAGGCGGCCGGTCTTCGTCGTGACAGGACGAAGCTTCTTCCCGTGACGGTCTCTTCGATGACGCTGGTTTTCGTCGGTGACGGGGTCTTCGTAGGCGGCCGGTCTTCGTCGTGACAGGACGAAGCTTCTTCCCGTGGGGGTGTCGGTGACGGGTCTTCCTCAGCGGCTGGTCTTAGTCGTAACGGGGTCTTCGTCGGCCTGCCGTGTCTTCATCGCCGTACCTTCTTGACGGGATCTAGGAGGTTGCAGGTGATGATCTTTTGAAGATACAAATATGTAGATCTGGTCGTTGAGGGTTTTAAGGAAGAGACAAAGGGTGTATTTTACCTAATTACCCCTAAGTTCATCACCACCGTTTAATCAAATCTCATTATTTTATATTATATCAGTGGTTGAAGTTTAGTTATTTGGTTAGTGCTATAAGGATGGGTTATTATTTGTTCCCAATCCTATATATATATATATATATTATATATGTTTAGTTATTTGAGATATTTCATTGTGATTATAATAAATGTAAATTAACATTTAGTTTATAGACAGCTGACAATTGTACGCGAAATCTGAGAGTATATCCGATACCCAACGGTTAAATACCCGTATACATTTGACATGATTTGAATCAGATATGAAACACGTTTTTATAACCAGATATGAGATTGAAATTACTCAGACTCGACCTAAATCCAACCCAACCCGACCCATTCTTATCCCCGGACGATGCCACCTAGATAAGATATATTTATTACAACTTTTGATGCTTTAAAATTTTTGCGATTAATTAATTTCTATATTTGGATAGTATTATACCATCAGTCATTTTCTTTGTTCTGATTTTCTTTTCTGTTTTCTCTTTTCGAGTATTTCCAAACCAAATTTCATTTTCAGAAACAAATATTAATTAAAGTTTCCGCCTATACTGCGTGTTCTCCAGAGCCTCCCTCCAGGCATCTTCTCTTTCATGCTGTTTTTGTGCTTGCGTTTATCACCTCCCACTCCCTCTGTTTTCTTCTTTATGTTATAATTATCAATCAATCTCCATTCTCCAACAATGGCGGTTCAAGCTCAATACCCGTCTTCATTCGTTCTCCACCTCGACAGGTTTCGCATTGATTCATTCCACTCTCTCTGTTTTCCGTTTCTTCTAATTTTGACTCTGTTTCCTGAATCAATTGGGTTTAAATGTTAAATTGGTTTCAGAAACGTGGATGTGAGAAACAACGATTGTTCGTTACAATTACAGTCGCAAACGTTTGTTGACGATCAATCTGCTGATCAAATCTTGTTCTGTGATTTCCCAGGTGTGTATTTGAAACTGAATTGTTCGTCGATTTAGGTTCCAGTTTTCCTAATTGAATAATTGGTGTTTATATAGTTGGAAGTGGTGGTGGGGGTAATTCGAGAAAAGGGAGAGAAATCGATATGAATCAATCGATGTCTCTTCTTCATCAGCATCAGCAGCAGCAGTTTCTTAATCAAAACGTCGACGTATCCACCGGCCTCCGATTAGCTTCCCAATGCTCTGTTTTATCTTCCTTATCGGAAGAATTATCGTCACAAATCAACCAACAACGAGCCGAAATTGAGCATTTTCTTCACGCACAGGTAAAATTAAAAATTTAAAACCCTAGAATCAAAATCAAACTCAAAATCAGAGTGTTTTTTGGGATGCTGATTTGATTCGTGAACTTTTGAACTTTTGATATCAGGGAGAAGAGCTGCGGCGCATGTTAGCGAGCAAAAGGCAGATGCACTATCGTGCGCTGCTCCGGGCGGCGGAGGAGTCGATATCGGCTCGGATGAAAGAAAGGGACGCGGAGGCGGAGAGAGCCAGGCGGCGAAACGCCGAGCTGGAGGCCCGGGCGGCGCAACTTAGTGCGGAGGCGCAGGTTTGGCAGGCAAGGGCGAGGGCACAGGAGGCGGCGGCGCAGGTTTTGCAGTCGCAGCTCCAGCAGGCTATCGTGAGCCGGGGTTTTTTGTCGGAAAGGGAGGAGGAGGTGGGGAATTCCGGTGGCGGGGCGGAGGACGCCGAGTCGGCGTACATTGACCCGGAACGAGTGGTGTTGGCGAGTGGACCCGGTTGTAAAGCGTGTGGGAAACGAGTCGCCTCAGTGGTGTTGCTGCCGTGTCGGCATCTATGCGTTTGTTCCGAGTGCGACGGTGTCGTTTCCGCCTGTCCGTTGTGCCTTTCTTTCCGAACCTCTAGCATTGAAGTTTACATGTCATGATTGTGGGCCCCCGGCACAGGCCCAATGGACTGCGAAACCGAAGGGTAGATCTGGAATTTGGCTCCGGTAAAAAGGAAAAGAAAATTTGAAATGAATATTTATCCCGAGAAAATTTAATAAAAATAATTTTTTTAATGTTACTTTATTGACATTTTCTTTGGGTTCTTGAGTTGAATCTATCAATCTCCTTTTTCACACCCCACACTAAAAAAGGAACTATTGTGTTGTTTGTACTTTGTAAGTTGTAATTGAACTGTGTAATTTTTTAATTCTTTTTTAGTGATTTTAGCTTCAGCTTTTATTCTTTTACTTATTTATCCTTCAATTCAAGACTCGAATATTAATTAAAAAAAGTGTGGAATTGTGAGCGAACCTCTTGTAATATCTGTCAACTTATATGAGCCAATATGTTCTTTGTTCACGAGAATATATAGATTTATTTTTTGTTGTCTTTTATAGGACTTTTTTTTAATCAAAATTATTTTTTCATCACTCAAACTCAGAGAATGAAATTACAATAAAGTGACAGTTAAACGGCAACAAGATGCGCTGTAATCTCTTTTTTGGATAGTAGAACCAATTATACTAAAAACAAAGCTATGACTTTTTGGGGTCGAATAATTCTTATACACAACCAGTTGAACTCTATTAAGTAACCCTACTGCCTCGGGGGTCGGAGATCCAATTGTATCAAACACAAACGAGATAAACACATGTTGATTATCTAAACAAGTTTTCTCGTGTTTAGCAACTTTGCCTGATTTTACCTTAAACACACCAATGATACCTAGGATGAGACATTTCTTATAAACCAACCATCATTCTTTCAAGTATGTATGTAATGACCCGCTTTTATTCGTATCAACAAACGACATGGACCTGGTTAGGATCGTGTCTCACATCTCTAACACGTTAGGTGCCGGGGTTATAGCCATGGCTCGGTTGTTGAAATGTACTTGAGTGAAAGAAAGAAAATGAGGAGAGATTTGGGGGAGGTGAGTTTTTTTTAAAATTTCGGCTAGAAATAAAGGAGGCAAGACAAGACAATGCAGCAAGCAAATGAAAATTGTAAGGCAGGCCAGCCAGCCAGGCCAGGCCAAACCACATGACAAATGGATGTACAAATCTTTCAGGAATTCAGGCCCATGTCAAATGGGTTAGTTGCACTTGCACAGTACATGAGTACAATACCCACATTTATCATTATTTTTCTCAACTACCCGGCCTTCTGCCCGTTTCTGTTTTATCTTCTTTCTTTTTTTGTTTGTTGAAATATCAAAAAATAAATAATTTCTAAACATCTTTTCTGTATATTTGTATGTTTTATTAAATATTAAATGTAAGCATAGTATAATTAGGTTTCTTTTTAAACAGTTTCAAATCGTCGAATGGGACTTTTTAAAACACCCACCCGATTAAATTCTGAGGATCGCCAGTTCAGGAGGAAACCTTAACAATGTATTAGGACTGGTTACTTACCCCGGACCTACTCGTTACAATAAAACCCCCTTCTCCCACCCCTCAGACCCGGGTCATAAGTCCACCTGGACTTTTACACGAGTTGCGGGATGCAAGAGTCAAAGTGACGACCATTCGGACACCAACCGACCCATGTCCACTAAACCAGGAGGTGAAGGAAATATATAGTATAATTAGGTATCCTAAATCAATGGTGGTGTTTGTTGAACATAGCAAAAGAAAAGCAACGAGTAGGTACCGTGTATGTGTTACGCAAGATCATTCTATATTTTTTCTAAAGTATCATAATGCATTATAAACTTATAGGGTTGAGAATGTAGAACCAAATTCGTTTGAGCCGTCCTGATTCTAGCTTATATAAAACAAATATAAAAAAACTCAACACAAATGTAGAAATAAAACATAAAAAAACCCAAAACATGTCATTTTTTTAAGGTTTTTGAAGAGGGAAAATAAAGTAATCGACAACAAATATCTATCATACCTTGTTGGCGATTAGAAGAAAATAAATATTACACATCTTAGCGGTTCTAAAAAATAAATATAAATATAATTAAAACAATCACCAATGATAGTTGGTCACATCACCTACCTATTCTCAAGCCATTTTTGTACGGCCGTTGATTATTAAAAACACAAAAACCAATCACATGAAGCTAGGTCACCACCATTAATAAACCACTATACATGAACTATTTCTCGTACAATTGTATTTGAGTGATTATAGAGAAACTCAGTGAGGTTAAACGTAGTGGGGCGTTTTCGACCTCGATAACGCCTCATAACCACCGTCCATAACGCCCCGACCATTACCCCCCGGCGTTATGGGGCGTTATGGAGGTCGAATTCGCCGGGGGGCGTCAGGGACATAACGCCGAACGATCGAATTAAAACCAAAAAAATAGCCGTTCAACGGCTATTTTTTTAACCGTTAACCTTTTTTTTTTTATTTAATCTAATCATATTTAATCACTATATATACCCCATATATTTTATAAACTTTCACAAACATTCACAATGAATATGGGTAGTTGGAAGACCGAAGACGACGTAGCGGTGGCACAATCTTTCGTTAACGTCACACACAATTGGAATAGTGGACGCCCGCCAAACGAGTTTTGGCCTGCCGTGATTGATGACTTCAAACGGCGACGTGGTGTGGAAGATGTAAACTTTAACTTTATCAGGGCGAAATGGTGGGCCTTGCAATCGAATGCACGAACTTTTAATGATATCTATGTACGACTCGAGCGACAATATGGCGCGGAGGGTAAACACTCAGTGCTGCAAAGGTCGTTGAGCGAGTACAAAACTGAAATTGGCAAGAGCTTTGTAAACGCAGGCGTTTGGGCTTTTTTGAGGCCATACATCAACAACCCGGAAGATCCTATTTTCACGTTTAATCGTTATACATAGGCGTTCGTGTTTTCTTTTTAAGTTGTGATGTTTTAATTTATTTTGTTGTCTTTTATTTTGTTTTTAATGAAAGTACTTTTTTAAAAAAAAGTTAAAAATAATAATAATAAGGTAATGATGATGGTGGGCTTTATGGGGCTTTATCCACTACACCATAAAGCCCCATAAAGCCCCTTGCCCAGTCAGCGTCCACATGGCGCATAATGCCCCTTGTGGGGCTTTATGGGGCTTTAACCATTACGGTTAGCCTGAGTTTATTAAAGAAATCCAATTTCTATGGTCGTTTTGTCTAAAACGGTCGTTTCAGACAAAACGAGGTGACGTGTCGCGATGACGACAACCTTAAAATTCAGGGGGCCCCATTTTCCACAAATTGTATTGAGGTCGTTTCGTTTGAAACGGTCGTTTTGGGGTCGTTTCACATGAAACGGTCGTGGAAAATAAGTGAATATATCAATTTGATAGGTGGATATAACTATAGCCTTGTATTTTCATCTTTAGAATAATATAATTGTTCGCATATTTAATACATATGAACTAAAAAATAGTTTTATAAAGTTTAATCAGAGGGTTCAAAACTAAAAGGTTGATTCAAGATTTCATGTGTTGGGTACGTGGAAACTTGGAATATTTCCTTTTTATTTTTATAAATTATATAGTTACGTATATGTTATGACTTATGAATCATCTTTATTATCTTAAAATGCAAACTATCAAATTTATAAAGAAAATAAAAATATATTTGATTATCTTCAAAATGTAAAACCACCAAACAGTAAGACTAACCGTTTTCTAAAACAATAATATTGATTCAATCTAAGGTTTTTTTTTTATTAGGACAGATGGAACAAACCAAAAACACCTTGACATTTTTAAGCTTTTCAATTGTTCTCAGTTGAATATCTATCGACAACCAAACGTGATGCATTCAATCACATTTAAACTAACATATAATTTCAAACTTCTATAATTTTTTGATTAAACCTTCAATTTTCTTTATATGTATATAGATATATAGATAGATTAAATTCAATGAAAATGTATTTTGGCAACTTAAAGAAGTTATGATTGAACTTTTGTCATGTCAAGTATTATTAAAGTTTAGAACGTGAATTATAATTAAACTCAATTATTATTTACCTTGTTTGTCCTTTCTCACCGCTTAAATAAATGAAAGAATAATTTCATATAAATATATATAACTTGTAATGTAATATATATTATAGATAATAGATGCTTAAAACTTATTAATTGATTAATTACCTAAAATACTCTTATATTAATATTAATTTAGGTTTCATTAGTTCTTACGAAAATGTATGAATTAGTTTTACCATTTTAAAAAAAACGTTTTTCAGGTACATTTAAATGTATGAATTAATTTAAATTAGGTTTCATTAGTTCTTACGAAATTGTATGATTCCTTAAATAAAAGATTTATAGAGACTTAAATGTGTTGAAATTATAATAACAAGATTAAAGAGATAAGGATGTTAGAGATAAAACTTGAAAAGAATAAACAGATAATTTTTCTCATATAAATGATATTCTAAAAAAACAAGACACTAAAATAAGAGATCTTGGATTTAAGTCTTATCTTTGAAAAAATAAGAGTTCCCTATGGGCCTAGTGGGTTTTTTTATAATCTTTGAATCATGTAATCGAAGAATGAAGATAATCATGTGAGTCGATGACCCGCCAATAATTCAAATTTGCCATTTAAAATTTTAAGTTTGAAACCTAGGTACCAAATATGTTAATTAACAATCCCATATTAACTAATTTACTTATAAACTACTCCAAGAAAGCTTCTATTTTTGTTCATGTGGCCATGTGGGAGCTTTCTTTCTTCATAGGATTGCTTGAATCCCACCATATGTTCCATATATCAATTTTATAGTTAAAGATGATAATATGATTTCATTTACCACTTCAATATGCCTCTCTCTTTATTTTTAAATTCGCAAAATCTATCGTCGTGAAAACGTTAAACGTTAGAGCTGACTTAATTAGTTTTTTTTTCGAACGGTAAATATATCGAAAACGAAAGCCAGACCACAGCAAGGCGCTAGGCCAACAAACCAAACAAACTTGCATAATGAAGTTTACCCAGTTATCCCAACGTACTGACAGAACGAGATAAACATCGATTTATGATTAGTTATATTCATACCGAAAAGTAACATACACGACTTAAGTCAATATGCAGGAAAGGCGAGCAACAAGTTGCGCCGCCAACATCGGTTCGAAAACCATAAGTAACTCCAAGATTTTATCTCCATAAACACACGGTGAATCGACGGAGGCTTGTTGTTGAAAATAACGTTGTTCCTTTCGACCCAAATGCACCAACACCCAACCAAGATGATTGTGTTGATCGCCTCAGCCTTCCCACCGGATAAGCCGCCATCCTTATGAAACGCCAACAAATCTTTGACGGAGAACAGGAGCGGATCAGGTATCCGGCACCACCTCGAGACGAGATGCCAGACCACACCGCAAAAGGAACACCCCGTGAACAGGTGATCGGAAGATTCCCCTCCTCCGCACATGAAGGTATTTAAAATTTTTATCTTTTTGTTTTTAATGTTACTAATTCATACATTTAATGGCAAAACTAGATTGACTGAAATAAGAAACGGCCTTTAACACAATATATCTTGATGTTTGTATGAAGCCCCATTCTTAAAAGTTATTAGTCCAACTCCCATCGTAGATTGTGGAAAAGATACGATTCTTATATTAGTTGGGTATGCGAGTGGGGATTTAACTAAAAAATTTGATTGAGGTTAAAAAAAAAAAAAAAAAAAAGACCACACAGTACACACCCAAAAAGACTTGGGCCGGATACTACGTGGGCCTTAAGAAGAGATAGTAAAGTAAGCAAAACCCATAGGAACTCCAGTTTTGTCTCCCCATTTAGTCTGAATATATTTTAAGCCCATATGCAATCTATTGGGTTTGGGTTGTGTTAACCCAGTTATAGCTTTTCCCCCATTTTCAATTTAATACAAAAGTAATAAGTAAATAGATTATTAAATATAGCTTATTATATAATTATTATTAGTAAATAACTTAATCAAACTCACCGTACTAATACGTTCATGACAACCTAGAAAATTGTACAACTATTTTAACATACATGCTATAGACTATAGATTCAAAGGGATCAAGTTTTAGAGAATTTGATATATGTATTTGTAATTCAATCTTAAATTATTAAAAATAATAGAAAATAATGTGACTGTGTTATTTATCGTTTTTCTCACAAAATACAAAAGCAAATACAAATAGGTTAGTTTGATTGTTTGTTTATGTATATAACTTGTACACTTTTAGTCATTCGTATGTTAAGGATGCATAAATTAAAATATCAAACGAATTAGTTTGATGGTTTTTTATGTACATAACATATGTATATGTACATAAAAGTTATAAAACAAAAAACAAATAAAGTGTAAATGTATTAGTATAATAATATATGAATTACTCTTGATAATAAAAACGAAAGCTGAAAGTGTTAATGGTCACCAATAATATAAAATCCAATAATTCCAATTTGCTGAAAGAAAAAAAGAACTAATCGCTAATTAAGATTTATTTAATTTCATCAGAAAGGGTTAGAGTATTCCTATTTTCTTGTGAAGAATCTTTTCACATTATTTATTATCTGTGTTTTCACCATTACACGTTGCCACAATCTGCAAACCACGCAACACCACCCTTTCTCTGCTCCACACGTGTTGCAAACGAGAGAATAATATCTTTTATTATATTTTATTTTAGTTGTTACTTTTAATATACATAGAGTTAGGGGTGTAAACGAGCCGAGCCGAGCCCGAGCTCGTCTAAGCTCGAGCTCGGCTCGTTTAAGTTTAACAGAGTTCGAGCTCGAGCTCGGCTCGATTCGAGCTTTATTTCTGAAGCTCGAGCTCGGCTCGTAAAGAATTATTTAAGCTCGAGCTCGGCTCGGGCTCGGCTCGTTTATTATTAATTACTATTTTTTATATATTTTAATAATTAAATCTATATATATTTAGAAGTATACTTTTTTATATAGATAATAATACATATTATTTACTTATTTTATCATAATTTTCTATATAATAATCATTATTTTATTTAACTATATATAAAAAATTAAATAAAAAATTATAAGTAAAAGCTCGATAAGGCTCGCGAGCTGGCTCGAGCTCGATATGTAAAGCTCGGGCTCGAGCTCGTTTATTAAACGAGCCCTATTTCAAAGCTCGAGCTCAGCTCGAGCTCGGCTCGAGCTTGTTAAGGCTCAGCTCGTTTCGAACTTTTTATCGAGTCGATCTCGAGTAGCTCACGAGCGGCTCGGCTCATTTACATCCCTACATAGAGTGATAGAGAGGTGAGTTACAATCAATGTTTTTAAGACAGACAGTCGAATCGGTTCAACCGCGAACCATTACTACCGGTGGTCTAGTTGATCATCTTTGGACCGTCTTCGAATTAACCGGATGGTCAGACCGTTAGTGGGTGAAACGCCTGAATCGAAACAGCAGTTGGGCCGGATTGTTATATCTTTTTAACTCTAAGCCGATCTGGGTGGGTTAAACCCATTTCGGTGATACGTGGCAACATGGAAAAGGGGGTTTGGATTTTGCGTTTATGAGAACATTTATAACATGTTCTTTATTTCCAACATTATAATTTCATTAAAAATATTATTTTTTAAATTTATCTAACACATTCTAGAAATCTCATTGCGACATTTCAAAAGAAGAAGCCGTCCCTTCCGATGATTGTGAATGAGATTAAGTATGTTAGTTATTTGTGTGTTAAAAATAGAGGAAAATTGGGGGATCTCAGTTGGGAGGAGTGGAGTAACTTTACTATGTAAGTGTGCGTGAGTTTTTCCTTTCCATGTTGTAGTCATTTTTGCCCCCTAGTTTCTTAATAGGGTGGTGGTTTAATAGAAGTTGATGTTCAAAAAAAAAAAAAACATTTTAGAAATGTCTCACACTCATTTCTTATATATCTATTCAATTAAATAATATTTTTATTCCTGTTTTTAGTATTTTTTTTCTACCACTCATAAATCATATAAAATAATGAAAATATGGGTGAATAGTGGTACAACAAATTTGATAAATGAGTTTGATTTCCCCGGTGTATATGAGGATATGAATGGGTTGTTATAGATTTTTAAATGTTTACTTAGAGTAAGAGTAGTGGACCACGCCTCTATTCTAACACACAACATGGAGGTGTAGAACATCGCCCCCTCTACTCTACCACGCAAATATGAAGTTCTTGTGTGTATATGTCCCATGCGAATTCCTCAAACCAATATTTTTATTTAACCCCCTAATATTTATATACTATCACCTTATGGTCTATTAGGTGGTTGAGTTGGAGTGATTATGATGTGACACTTAATGAAAAAGTGAAAGAATAGTCCATAGATTAATCTTAAAATCTAAGAACAAGAATGGGGAATGCTTCAAGGAGCTAAACAAGTGATGGAACTTCTAATCAACCAACGTGACACTTAATGAAAAAGTGAAAGAATAGTCCATAGATTAGTCTTCTAACCTCACTTGAACTTCTGGCTACATGACCAACACATTCCAACGTGGCTCTAATTGCATTAATAAACAACATAGTTCCTGCTTGTTCGGAATCGCTTGAAGATGAATATGAGATTTTCACCTTTTTGAGAGAATTTTGATTAAAAAAATTGTTGGCTAGACAGAAAGTGAAAATATATATGGAGTTAATATATGTAGCTAAGAATTTAATTATATTTGAATTGAATCGTTGGAGCTGGCCTAACCACCAACCCCCTTCGACCCCCACTGTGACAATCACGAAAAGCCCAACCCCCCCCCCCCACAACGCCTAGGGGTGGTGTTTAAACTAGGAAATTTTCGTGAATCACAAAACCCATCATGGTCTCACTACACATAATATTTTGGTCACTTTATAAAATTTAGTTAATCTACGTCTAATCCTGGTTGATTTGGTGAAGGCATCCATCATAAGCCTATCACGTGATCATAGTAAACTTATGATAGAAAGAAAAAAAAAACACGAGTTAGATATAGTAGTGGACTCAGGACTGGCATTTTTGATGCCTAATTATTCTGCAACTCGAGCTTGAACTTTTAGTTCGGGCCAGATCAAGTCACATAAATGATGATAACATGTTGTAATCAGTAAAATTAAAAATACATCAAGGTGTTTGAGATAATCATGACCACGATATACACCGTCCGGCCAATAACCATTTAAAAAGAATACAAGGATTACTTAAATGAAATCAATACTCAGGTTTTGTTTTTCTTTTCCTTAGATGCAACATGAATAAATTGTTCTTTTCTAAGTTTGAAAATTTAGAGAGTCACCTCAGAGAAATCTTGATGTTGGTCGAAAAACTATAAATTATATATAAACATAAAATATATAATATTTGCATACTTAGTTAATAATATAATAGGTCTATCTCTGGTTACATAGAATTTATTAGGTTGTTTGTAATGGGCGTGAAAGAAGGCCAAAACGCCTTATAGTGCCCGACAAACTGCTCCCCGAGACGCTATGGGGCAAAATATGGTTGGTGGCGCACACCGCTCCTCAGAACGCTATAGGGCAAAATTCGGTTGGTGGCGTGACGGTGATAACGCATCCCCTCCCACACAATCTCAAATCTGATTGTGCCATGTATTTAATATGAAATTTTAAAAGAAAAAATAATAATAAGAGGGGGGGGGAGGGGGTTATGACTATATTGACCACACACCTCAAAAAGAATTATGACCGAATCGTACATATCATATAACACTTCTTTAAAAAGTCACATAACCTATATATAATACTTCAGTAAAAGTAAATAGTGGATCACTTTTCTAAATATTACACAAAAAACCACAGAGAATAAAATTCCACCTTGTGTAGAAACTTTCAACTAAGATTGTCAAAACACATAGAATATATACTCTAATCTTGTCTTGGTGTTATTTGAGGTATCCTTCTTTAGAGGTTAATAAACATTTGATATATAATAAAGTCGAAATATAAAAATACTACAATAATATGGAAATTTAATTAATTCAGATGTGGTACTTTTTGTGCGAATAATGACAAAGTTAGGACATTTTTCATATTCTAGGACCACTTTATTATGAAAAATTCTCTCATCTCAATTTTCTCATTTATTGAGTTCTTGACTTAGACATGACGCGTATGACGTGTGACAGGTTGGAACGGGTCGAGCTTTTGTGTTATGAGTTCCTATCAAAGTCTTGTTTGAAAACTGGAGGTGCGGTATTGATACAAGTCCCAACTTGATTGCAATGTTTAAAGAGCAAACCTGACTAAGAGGTTGCCGTATGCGTATGGTTAGCATCGTTTGACTTGATAAATGTATTCTTACGTTTTGTTATATTTTAATGTTTTATTTCTATAAAAGGTTGTTTATAGGACTTCAACCCTTAACTTTTAATTAACATGCTATCGGTCATGTTTTTACTTTCAGTCTAATAAATTGTATTTTAATAACGTAAAAACTTAGAATAACAAAAATAAATGTTTCCATCCACCGGCAATTTTGACCAGGTAAAACTAAAAATAAAAAGCTATCTCAATTATTTGGTAATAATTTAAGTTAATACTTTATGACCGAAAGTGACAAGGTCGAGATTTCAAGATGTATCGTGTCCTACCGTTTACTTTTAAGTATTAACATGGAAAAGTTGTGTTTAATTTTATATGATACAAATTTAGGGTTTAAACTATAAAATTTGTATTTTTGTATTTTAAGTTAATTACCACAAATAATTTATCTATTTATCATAAAACGATCGAAAGACTTGTAGTAATGGTAACAATATTTTAAAAAGTAGTGTTCAAGTTTTAAGTCACATTATAGAAAAATATTATTAGATTTTAGTAATCTAAACTATTATTTATTGATCGATAATAAGTTTAGATTCGGTTTTTTTCTCTATAATAAACCTACATTTTCGCGTATTGAAAACAAACGGACCACCGTTAAAAAGTTAACATCTCCAAGAAAAAAATTAACTATCTGATAACTGAGCATCACGTTGTTTATTTCTAATATCCGAAAATGTACGTTTATTAAATGGAAAAAACGAATATGAGATTAATTATCGATCAATAGACAGTAGTTGAAATTATTAAAATTCAATAATTTATAGAAAAATATATATAAATTTAGGATTAAGGGATTAAGATTATGTGCAATTTCTAAAGCAACATGTACAAGCTTAATGTGACATAAAATAAAAAGAATATAAACCATTAATATCTTACATATTCAGTCAAATAGAAAATCATACCTCAATGAGCGCATATTGACACTCGTATGGCAATGTGCGCCAATAAACATCTAATTTATTTTAAAACCTTAATGTTATTGGAAGTCACTCGATAATCAACACTAGCAATCAAGGAAAGTACATCATGTATCGTAAATAACATCGTTTTTCGTTGTTAAAGTGTTATTATAACTATTCATAACATCGTTTTTCGTTTTTAAGGTGTTACTATAATTATTCCTAGATTCCTATCTTATACTATAAGTCAAAAAAATATTTAAAAATAATAATTAATACATTTATAGTTATTCTATATGTAAGATGTAAGATATTTAATATTATTTTTAACATTATAACACGTCATTGTCACTAATCACCTAATTAGCTATTTAAATTTTCTTTGTTTTATCAAGTGACTTTAGATTAGACTGCACATATTAAATTCGACGTCAATTTGATTATGATATATCCCTATTCCAATTATTTCATTCAAAACCCGTGAGACAATAACTACATGATTCAACGTAAGCAATTTATAAATTATTGTTTTTCAGAAAAGGATGTTTCTGTAAAATATAAAATAATAAATTGAGACGGAGATAAAGTAAATTTGAAAATTTTATTTTAGTAAGATTATGGGGGGTTTTTACACATATATATATATATACCCTTCCTAATTTAATTTATTACATATATACCAAAGCTTAAACTTTAATTACATATATCCCTTCCTAAACCATATATATTAAATAATTACCCAAATCAATTTAAATTTTTTATTAAATGACTATTATACCCTAAATAGATATTTACATATTTGTCTTTTTTAATATCATTAATTACATATTTATCTAAAAAACCAAAAAAAGAATCTCACATTCTAATTTCATTAACTATTCTTATTGACTTGTACGATCAAGAATAACTCTTTACGGCAGAGTGAGTCCTAAACAGGACTTGATTAAGCCTCTATGACACGCATACGACTCACTCGGGTTTTTTCGGGTTTTTATGGGTCGTGGTGTTAGATACTCGAATGAAGTCGAACTAGGGTTGCTGGTTTTTTTTTTCTAGGTTCATCTTCAAAGGAAGAAGACGGTGGCGTAATAGGTAACGTCATCGTGGTCAAACTCTCAATTTGTCAACTGCCAAGAATGTCACATGTGTCGTGTACCTATGATATTATTATTTGAGTTAATCTATGGACGGTGACTAACAGACTTAATGTCATTTAACTTTAATTTAGTTTACCTTTTTATGTGCACCGTAACTGTGTGTGTATATTCATTTATTTCTTTTTATACTAAATGGGATACGTATAATTAAGGTTTATATTAAAGGATATTTATGTACTTTTATTAGATAAAAGGGATATATATTATTAAGGTTTATAGTTGAGTATATATGTAATAAAGAAGTTTAGTAAGAAGATATATTACAAAAACCTAATTTACAACTACATATCATAGTATCCCTAATTTATCTAATTAAATTACCTAAATCCATTCGGATGAAGCCAAAAACCTTAATTGCAAGTGGAGCAACATTTAAATTCGACAGCTCTGAGAATTGAACTCAATTGGACTCAAATCCTTACCCAATTGTATGTTACTATTTTGTAAAATTAAGTATATTTTAAAGAATATTTAAATGTTACTTTACATTTCACTTCCCTTAAGGTGTAAGTAAAATGTTCATGCAGAGTTTGTAACAAAGACAGGGAGCAGAAATATGAAATGAGATCTTTCGACACGTATCGCCAAATCTTGAATGTGATATTATACGAGGAAAACCTACTTTCATAAATAACATAAATGAAGAGGGATAAAATATATTTTAAGTAAATCAAATTTATGTTTTTAAATCTATTTTCGAAGTCTTTACTTTTGCTGAACGACATGTTTAGGCTTAGTGGATTGCATCTTTATATACTTATCTTCAATTTTAAAGAAAACCGGTTATTTACAGAAAAACTTTTGTGTCCAGCCCAAGGAACATTTTACTTTACACCCGATTTTGAATCCAAGACTTTAAGCCAATGGTTGAAGTCTTTTATTTACTTTCATTGAAAAAAAAAAATCGTATAAACAATAAATTTTTTTAAAAATATATTACAAACATAATGGTTGTTAAAATCAAGCGACTAGCGGAAGCTACCACTAGACACACATAAAAGATTGTCTCGTAGAAAGTATAGAACACAACAATAAGACGTGTTTCGGTTAGCTTGAGTTACATTCATAGGTTGTAACTAAGGACCTAGGGTATTTCTTATTAGCTTCCAATATCAATATTACAATTACATAGCATCGTATTTATAAATAGAGATTAGGGTTAAATTCGGCGGTTGAGGCGATGTCATACGATGCCATTTGTTGCTCCATGCCTGGTATCTTGATGATGGTACAGTTATTGGGGATACCAGGGAGGTGGCTAAGGCCCTCGAGATCATTAAAGAGAAGGGGCCGCCGTTGGGGCTGGCGCTAAATATTAGGAAGACGGAACTCTTTTGGCCTTCCTGTGATGGTGTGAAGGTCCGGCCTGGCCTCTTCCCTGCTGACATTAGCAGACCCACTAACGGGTTGAAGCTCCTTGGGGGGGCTGTTAGTCTTGATGGCCAGTTTATCCAAGGGTTAGCTGCGAGGAGAGCGTCAACAGCCGCTGATCTTATGCGCCTCCTCCCCGCGATGGGCGACCCGCAATGCGAACTCCTTTTGCTTCGCTCGTGCATGGGTGTCGCCAAGCTTTTCTTTGGCCTAAGAACTTGTCCCCCCCACTCATATGATGGCGGCTGCGGCTGGGTTTGATAAGGATTTGCGGTCGGCCGTTGAGGATATTGTCGTGTGTGGGGGTCCCTTCTTTGGGGACTTGCAATGGCGGCTAGCTTCTTTGCCGATTCGGCATGGGGGGCTTGGGGTCTATTCGGCGGTTGAGGCGATGTCATACGCCTATGTGGCCTCGCGTGCCCAATCTTGGACGCTGCAAGACCATATCCTTCGGGAAAGTGGGGCTTGTGGTATGGGCCCTGACTACGAGAATGCGCTGGCTGGTCTCCATGATATATTGCCGGGCTTTGATCTGAGCGGTTTCACTAATAAGGACACCGCCCCACCGAAAGCCCAACAAGTTTTGGCGAATGCCCACTTTGGTAAAACCTTGCTCGAGATGGAAGCCACCTATGAGATGACAGTTAGGCAAAAGGTCGTTTGGGAATGCCTTCGACAACCACATGCGCAAGATTTCCTCCATGCTCTCCCTATTGACGGGTTGGGGCAACACATGTCGGCCGTCGAGTACCGGACAATCCTCAAGTATCGCCTCATGGTCCCCTTGTTCCCCGTTGATGAAAAATGTCCCGTCTGCAACAAGGCATGTATGGATTCATTTGGAGAGCACGCCGTGCACTGTAAAGAGCTCCCGAGATTTAAATATCGACATGATGTGGTTCGGGACGTTCTGTTTGACATTTTCCGGCGGGCTGGAATCTCGGCAAGGAAGGAAGCCCCTGTTAACTTTTTGTCTGACCCCTTGGATGGGCGCTCAACCCTCAGGCCTGCCGACATACTTGTTTTTGGATGGCAGAACGGGAAACATGCCTGTGTCGACTTAACGGGGGTCTCTCCCCTTGTTGGGCTGAGGGCCAGTACCTTCGTGGCGGGGCAGGCGGCGTCCAGAGCGGCTGCCGGGAAGGTGAACAAACATGAGAAAGCGTGCATCGAGAACCAACATGTGTTTGTTCCCTTTGCCTTTGATACGTTTGGGCATCTTGAGTCGGAGGTGGCTGCCATGTTGCGCCGGATCCAGAAAGTTATGTACGGAAATATCGTGGCCTCTAGATTGAAAAATGTGGTATTCATACGTCTAGGGTTTGCTATCCAAAAGCGGTTGGCGGCGCAGTTTGTTGCTCGCCTACCCTGTATGGTGACTTGAGTCTTGTATATTGCTGTTCTTTCAAATGTTGTATGATAGTTGGGATTTTATTAGATCTCATTTGAATAAAAACTAAAAAACGAAATAACAAAAGAGATCATTTATGTTCATATTTGGTTGCACGTTATGTTCTTTGCACTAACTGACATTAACTTTCTATGTTAAATCAAGGATATTTTGGATTTTTTTACTCTTTAGGGATTATTCTAGTAAATCAGTAGAGATGGGAGACTATTATTCTTGTGATTAGAATTGAAAAATGTAAATCATGCATTAAGACATAGTCTACAATGAAAGTTTGACAATAGTACGAGTCATTGTCTGACATTAAAGATAAAACAACTATGTGTTACTTCTTAATACTCCAACAAATGAGATTCAAGCAACATATGAAGGTTGTTTTTGGGTAAAGCATAACTTGACTTCAAAAACAATATCATAATAATGTTAAGGGGTTAGAGAATTGAACTTATTTAAACTAGCACTATTGATTGATTTTAAAACCTATTAACTTTATAGAAAATATCATAGTTCAGTATAAATAAAGTGAAAAGTATTTCTCTAAACTTTATTCATGATATGTAATATAATACTTTTGGAAATGAAACTGCCCGCGGGCAAGTGTCACATCCTCGCATTTGGGGAACAATTCTCCATCAATAGCACTCATAACTTAGGCATAAAGTAAGGCAGCAAGCACCACCGCAAGTTGGGATATTCTGATGTAAACGGTCTATTTGTCTTATTTAATAGTGACGATTAAGTCACCTAGTGCGCAAGCTCGATAGATTTAATTATTAAAAGTACATTAAATATCGTTTAAAGAAGGCCATTGCAAGATTTTAGTCATATATTTTGCACAAAATTGTGATATTGAGGTATCACGAGATATTTGCTACGATTGTTGGAGTCTTTAGGCTGGAAGGGGTACGGTTCTAATGTCTGTCGATAATTAGCAGCTTGTCATATGCCCATTATCATAATTAGGAACAAAAAAATCATCTCTAGTTTATTGTTCTTTCTCTCTAAGTCATTTATGTATTATATATATAGATGGTAGGACTATTGTAAATAGTGTCTACATAGAAATAAAGATAAACTCTAGTTGCAGCACGTGAACGTAATCAATCGAACCATGTTAATTTCTTATCCTCGTTTGTTATTCTGTAATTTCTTGATTGTGTGCGAGTTGAGATTTGATCCTAGTAATATTTTTTATCCATGTGACAAATTGTGATAGGTTAAACGGCAATAAAATCACAAAATTTTTGAGGTATGATAATAAAATTGTGATTTTCTCAACTATTAAAAATAATATTAAAAATATGTAATTCATGTCTAAAGTGACGTTTTGATGTTTTAAAGCACTTATGATTTACTTTCTGTCTTTTCATGATAATTTACTATGATTTTAGTCATTATGTTTTGTAATATATTATTATTTTTATTTTTATTTTATTCATGACAATTAGTTTTTTTTAACAACAAACATCAAACCCGATCATTCGGGGTTACATCTGACAAATATGTTATCCACAACATTCGTGAAACGCTAACAGTGTGGTAAATCTAGACCATCTGTGTTATACCATATCCTGGAGAAAACTCACCTGACTGATGAAAACCAGGTGCCTCAAGGCTCGAACTCATGACTTTTTGGTCAATGAGTCACCTATCATGGACAATGTACCATTGGAACAAATCTCAGGGACAATTAACTCAACTGGTGATAATCGAATGCCTCAAGGCTCAAATTCATGACAATTAGTTCTGTCTCAATTTAGTTGGAAAGAAGCTTAAGTTAGTTTTCATAACTTACGTTAAATATATAATATAACAAAAAAATATAGTTAAATATGACCTTTTTGAAATCTAGATAAAACTAATACTGATTAAGAGTATATTTTTGGGAAATGTTAGCTTAGAGTCTTGGATTAATTGATTTGTTGAGTTTTTTTAATAGCAATCGTTTCCACCTATAACATTAACCTTACATTTTTTAAGAATATAATTCCTTGCTATACCATTTTGCTACAAGCTTATGGTAATTGTTTTGTTAAATTGATACGGACCTACGGTCAGTTTGATCACATCTTCTTTGGATTAGAGCTATATGTATCATCAGAATTTAATATTCGTAATATCGAAGGACTAAATGGGATGTTTATTAAACTAGAGGGTAGAAAGTCAACACAGTGAGAATGACAATTTTGATGAAAAAGAGGTGAGAATCGTCTACTTGATGGGGTCCCCATTGGGCCATGACGTAACGTTTTGATTTGTCAAAATTTGGGACCCACGAGACGTTGAAGTGCGGTGGGGTCGGTGGTGTCGTAAACTCGTAATGGAAATGGAAAGCAACAAAACAATCGGACATGAAATTGTGAATGTATGACTTTAGTTAACCTAATTGTATTAGGGGTTGTTTGGTTCGTCTGTTTCATTTGATACTGAATGAATAAGCTGTCTGTATTGTAAAGAAGTGCTGAATCTATAAGGTGCTGAATCATTATGTGCTGTTTGTTTGGACATCTGAATGACTGTATAAAATAACTATTGTTTAATTATCTATTTGAGCAGAATAATAAATGATAAATAATTATTAAGGAAAAAAAATAAACTCAAACTATCATATAGTATCCAAATAAAACAAATATGCTTAACGATTCATGAAAACATAGTAACAAAATACAAATACAGCTTATTCATTTGGCATCATTTGAGAAGTTATATTGTCACGCAAAATAGCCATATACTCAAACCATCTGTAGAAGAATTAAGCATCTATCATCAACCAAAAAGAATATTGAACATCAAAGATATATAATATATTCATCCATATAACAACACAGATTCAAACACATACGGAAACCCAAATTAAACTACACAAATTCAATCTTTTAAACTACAATGATTCCTCTTTTGTTGATCAACTAGTGAAAAGAAAACAAGATCCAAATAACCTACAAGTAACCCTTGTAATGGCAATCGAATCTAGAACTAACTGATAAACCTTAAAATGAACATCAAATCAGGTATCCATCTATATTTCTAAATTTCTTTAAAAGAAAAATGAAAACTAAAAAGACAAGATATCCATAGCCAGTTTCAGCAACCAAAAGAGGGGCAGGGCAAATTAATTTCTCACTCATGAACTACAAAGAGGATGGTGCTGCTATTCAAACTAAACACATTCATGTGTAGAAAATCAGTGATATAATCCATACAAAAGCAATGATATAATCAAACACATAGATAATCAAACGAAATTTAAGTAAAAGAAAAAATTAGGGTTTACCTTTTGAGAAGGGGGCGGCGCGAAGGAGGATGCGACAGAGGAGGAGGATGCGACAGAGGAGGAAGGACCGTCGGAGAAGAAGGAGGAACCGACGGAGGAGGCGGAGGCGGAGCAGCGGCCTGGAGGCGGAGGTGGGTCTGGACAGCGTGAGGAGAAGAGGAGGGTTTCTCCCGTTTTTATTTCCTATTCTGAACGATTAAGGAGGATATTATTGGCTGAAGCATTAAGTTAAAATTGTCTTTCCGATTAAGACATTTTTGCCTCAACCAAACAGTCTTTCCGATTAAGATATTTTTCAAAAAGATATTTTCTCCATTAAGAAGCTATATAGCTCCAACCAAACAGCCCCTTACTCTCAGATATCATCTTTTACGTTTATATTTACCTATCTAATATTTACCAAGTGAATTACAAATTTGTCTTTTATGTTTATAAGTTTTGTAAGTTTTGATCTTTAGTTTATTAATAACACAGGATGTTCTTTATATTACATAAATTTTATTCAGTGTTCTTTATCTAAATTTTGTTCGTTAGGACAAAAAACACTTAGTGTAACTTTTGTACGATACAAATGACACTCGGTGTAAGGTTTGTTAAATCAAAACACACTAAGTGAAACTTTATGCAATATAAATGACATCTAGTGTTATTAGTGAAGGTAAATGACAAAACTTACAAAACGTACAAATTTAGGAGGCATAATTTGTAATTCAAGGCTAGGTTCGCCCCTGCCCGGTGGTCAAAACCATTGGTTCCGTCATCACAACACACTTTTAGTTGTTTAAAAAGGTTACTTCAAAACAATCACCATACGTCTAAGCTAGGCTTGTTCTTGTTTCGTGGACCGATCAAGGGGCTTATATTGACTCGATATTCCTTTATATTTATCTTCCACTCGGATTTACACGCTTTGATACAAGCTTCACATTATTATATATATTTTGTGTGCAGAGGCATATTTTCGTACGATTAGTTGATTGTGTTTTGCACCAGTTAGACTTAATGAGTTAGTTGTGTTGTTATTTGTAGTTGTAATGGCCAGAACTAACGTTAATCGGTTATTGAGGCAATGTTATTTCAGAAGTCATTGATCCCCACGATCTAAACGTTTTGTGTGAATCTTTCTCTTTAGAAGATATTTAGGGAAAGGGGAAAATGTTAGATATTTTTCAAAATATCTAAACAAAGTTTCCTTACTCTCGTTTGGTCACTATTTGAGATAAAGTCACTATGCGTCTTAAGTTATAACTCATAACTTCACTCACTAATGATTATATAATTTGTCATACTTATACTAAGAATGGCCTAAGTGCCGCGCTTTTGGTCGGCGCCCTTAGTCGACGTGGAGAGCCCGTCCGGTGGGCAACGATGAAGGAGGGGAAAGGGCAGTTGCCTTGAGGGCCAACCCTTGTTTACGGGCGGAGAAGGACAATTTCGGTGGGACCACAAATCCTTTATTTTTTTTAAACCCCAAATATGGTATAATTTCTTTTTTATTTTAAGTTTTAAAGTTTTTTAACTTATATTTTATCCATCTAATTTTTTTTGTAGGGAACTCTCAAACGAAAGGAGCGTTTTGGTCTCGTGTTAGTGAAAAATTTCACGAGATCAAGAAATCAAAAGCAAATGGGAACGATGTATACTTTCGAAACAACGATAAGCTTAGTAGCAAATGGTTCGACATTAAAAGGAAAGTGGGAAGTTTCATGGCATCGTTATGGAGCTCAAACGACATCGTCCAAGTGGGTCAAGCGATGTCGGCTTTTTAAACTTAGCCATCGATCGTTATCGTGACGATCATAACTCGGCACCTCTCATTAAGCATTATGAAATTTTGAGCAAATCTCCAAAATTTAATGAGATTTTGGATCTTACGATTTCGTGCGGCAAGAAACGGTCATCCACCAATATGTAGTGTTGACCTTAACGACACGGTCAACTTGGAGGAGGAGGAGGAACCCGAGATGATGTATAGGGCTGTCCAAAAAGTTCGAAACTCGAAACTCGTTCGAACTCGCTCGAAAAATATTCGGAAAATGCTCGTTCGATTGTCGCTCGCTTTAAAAACGAACCGAGCGGCTCGGTTCGATTTGTAAAACGAACCAAGTATGAGCATAGGTGCGCTCGCTCGATGCTCGCTCGAATTTATATATATACATTTAGTTATTTATTTTATATATTTTTATTATTTATTTTATCAATTTTAATTTTGTTATGTAAGGAATTAGGATTGGAGTTAAGATTTTCCATTATTCCAAAAATTCTTTACACTTAATATTTGACTTTGGATGTAAGTTTAATATGTTAGTTTATCATCTTTGTAGCTTCCATTCTCTATAGCCTCCTCCATTGTCATTGTTTTTATTAATCTTTGTATAATTCTTTCTTATATAGAATGTCTTTTCACAAAGAATCCAATGGTATCGAGACTTCTCATGTTGAATTAAGTGATGGAGAGAGTTTTGAGTTAGTTGATGAAGTAAAAAATGAGGAAAACGTAAGTAAAGATGTTGATGCAACTAGAAAGGGAAAGCGAAAGAATAGTTCTGAAGCACATCCAAATTTTGTAGACATCGAGGACATGTACAAAGGAAAAATGGTAAAAAAAGAAAGAGTGCATTCATTATAATTATATCAGTTCATATTAGTGTTAGTTGGTCTAATAAAATAAAAACAAGACTAGTGTGTTAATTATTGGACAAAATGTGTTAAAATTGAAAACATGGATGAAGGTGTTGTGTCAAATCACCACCCACGTCACTTTCCTTTTTGTTCTGCGACGCTCGAAATTTGCTCGGTGATCGCTCGAAAAATACTCGGATCGAAAGTCGCTCGTTCGATTTTGGATCGGTTGAAAAAATGCTCGGTTCGGTTCGGTTCGGTTTGTAAACGAACCAAACACGAGAAAAGGTCCGTTCGGTTCGGTTCGGATCGTGAACAGCCCTAATGATGTATACCACACATGGTGTTGAAAGATGATGTTATCTAGTTATCGCCTACGTGACATAATAACACCAACTTTCAACACCTAATATGATAATTTTATATGACAAACGTTATTTATAGTTATTTATACGACAACACATGGGTAACAACTCTAGTCACGTAAATTTCATAACTAAAGCAAGATACACGATTAATCAACGCCACTAGGTCCTTGTTGTTCCCATGGTTTACTTCAAGTTCTATTTTTAAATCGTTTGGTAGCCACGAACCTTTCCTACTTTATTGTTACTTAACCACCCCACCCCACCCCCTATCCCACCCCCACCCCCACCCCACCCACCCAAACCAACTTCTCTTTACTCTTTATAAACCCCACCGCCTTCCTTTCTGTCTCCTCCAGCCACCGTCTCCTCCCTACCTCCGCCGTCTGTACCCCCAAATCACAAAACAAAACTAAACAAATGGAGTCTTCAACCACCAGAAGACCTTATTTCCTCGAAGAAATCAACGGCCTTGCTTCTATTTCCGACGGATTCTCCTCCTCCTCGATTTCCAGACCCCTATACTCACCCAGAAAAGCCTCCCTCAAAAACCTCTCTTCCTTTTCTTCTTCTCCAAGATCCGGAAGATTCTCCCATGGCAGATTCGAAGAGCAACCGCCTCATTTCTTGGACGCTTGTTTTCTCTGCAAAAAACCACTCGGCCATAACAGAGACATCTTCATGTACAGGTAAAATTACACTAATAATTTTGATTCAACAGTTCCAAAATTAAAAAAAAAAACCGTGAATTATTTCTGATTATTTTGGGGGTTTTATCAATCAATCGTGTCAGATCTTGATTTTGATTTGATTTTGTTTTGCAGAGGGGACACGCCGTTCTGCAGTGAAGATTGCAGAGAAAAGCAGATCGAAATCGATGAAACGAAGGATAAAACGAAGAATCTTTCGGCTTCGATGAGAGCTTTGAGGAAGAAAGAACAGAATCAGAATCAGAATCAGAGTGAATCTTCGGCCAACGGAACTTCCAAAAACTACCCTTTCCGTTCCGGAGCTGTGGTGGCTGCTTAACCTGTAATTTCATCGTGAAACGAGGGATGAAAGGGAAAGTTTTGTCCTATGTGACTTGATTGGGAAAGAAGAGAGCGACTTTTTCTTTTTTCTTTTTCTAATTTATCTCCGTTGAGTTTTTACTTTTTACCCGTGGTAAAAAGGATGCTATATAGGACAAAGAAAGGTGAAATATGGTGGCGATGAAGTACGGTACAAGTGCTGAATGCATAAAGTAAAATTGTACTTTTTTTTTCTTTTTCTTCTAATCTTGTAGTACACTCACTCGAGTATATATGCGTAATAGTAACAAGTCCTTTACGCAACCATTTTTGTGGTGTGTTTGGCACTTTCTGATGTGGGGAAATCGGGTACTTTTGTTATTATCATAATTATTAGTTTACGCTTTTATGCAAACTAATTAGTACCCTCGTTGTTACTTGTAGCGTAGCATAGTGATAAGAGATGGAGATCTAAGTTTTAAACTTAAAAATGATCTTATGTTGTAGCATAGTGACGAGAGACAATGTTATTTTTTACGGGGATCTAAGTTCTAAACTTAAAAATGATGAGTAATAATGTACTTGGTGTGTATAAGCTATTAAAAAAATTTTAGTACCCTAAGTTATATACAATTTAGCAAAGTTCAATGATTTTTGGAGGGTTGAATACTTGAATTGTTGAAAAAAAGTTAGAACCCTCAGTTACAATTTAGCAAAGTTCAATGATTTTTAGACGGTTGAATTGTTGAAGTCATCCCATCAAGGTTTTAAAAACCGGTTCGACCGGTTCAACCGTCACCCGGCCACCTAGCCGGTTTTTTAACATCCGGTTTTATGGGTTTAACCGGACCGGGTTAGACCGGCCCGTTTTCCGGATTTGTCCGGTTTTTTCCGGTTCAACCGGTTTTTTGATTTTTTTTTTTACTTTTTTTTTAATTATTTTTTAAAATTTAAAACTTATATTTTCTTATGAAATACATATTTGATATTATTTTTGAGTGGATTATAATTGTATTTTAACTACTTTTGTTGGGGTGTACAAGTTTATTAGCATTTTTATAAAAAAAATATATATGAATCCCTAACCGGTTCAACCACCCGGTCTAACCGGTACGACCAGTCGAACCGGTCCTGAAAGGTTTTCCGGTTCAACTAAAAACCGGTTTTTAAAACATTGCATCCCATCACTACTTTCATGATTTCAATCGGTAAACTTTTTGGTTTGCAGGATTTCAATCTATATTTTTTTTTTGTTGATTCAGGAGGGTGTAAAAACCAACCAATCAGTTTTATCTAAATTTTGAAGTTTCTAAGGGTGCACCTAAGCATCTCTTTTAAATTAGACGAGCCGATCTTGAGTTTAGACAAACTACCTGGCTTGATTACCTCGGGAGTATATTTGGTTTAAAGTTAAGGAAAAATGGATTTTTAATAATGTTAACTATTATCTATTGGCTGATAACAATTCATATTTCAGTTTTCTCTACAACGAACCCCTTTTTTAATAATGTTGAAAATAAACAGACTGCCGTTAAAATGATATTATATATGTTAAAATAAATCACTTTTGATGATTAGACATCACATTGGGTTTTTATTGGCATGTTTTTGTATGACCATACGTATACATAGATTTTTTTTAAAGGATTTTTGTATGTTTTAAGGTTATGAAAAATGTTTTTTATACGGTTGTAGAAAAATTTTGTTTAAATGGTTGTTTCCGAAAACTTTTTTCACAGACAAAAAAATTACACATAAGACGTCACTATGATGTCCAATCGTTAAAAGGTAAAATTTTCGAATCGTTTTAACGGTGGCCTTTTTATTTCTAATATGATTAAAAATGGGTTCATTATAGAGAAAAAGTGATATATGAATTATTATCGGCCAATATATCGGCCAATATATAATAATTAAGATAATTAAAATTCAATATTTTTAAAGTTAAAGTTTTATGCCACTCACCAAGTTTGTGCCAAATATGTCGTACCAAATCCATTATGTTTTTGCGAGCGAATTATACAAAGGTTGTATACAAAGGTATAACAAGTCACTAGCTATTTGATAGAATTTTATTTTAAAATAAAAAATAATTTAAATTTTATTATAATTTATTAATTTTTTTACATTATAAAATTTATACATTTAATATTTAATTATATAATATCATTAATTAAAGTCCTTAGTATTTAATAGAAGAGGGAGTTGATATCTAATATTAGAGAGTGGCGATTTTTTTAATAAAAGTAAATATAAAATTAACGTATAATATAGATAATTTTTGTTTATTATATAGTAGATTATTTGTAACTTGTCTAATACATTTAGGTTACTATTAAAAATATAATGCAAGTTTTTCTTTAAAATTATTCAATCCTAAGGATAAAAGTTATCTTTTTAGTTATATTAGGATATTCATAATGATCACTCCTTACTATGCGATGTGATGACATGGAGTGAGGGGAAGTGAGAGGCCGTATAAAATTGAAGAATTGCGGTTACCGCACACCTTCATTCACCTATAACCTATTTCTCTCTTTCTCTCTCTCTTTTTTTTTCTTTCTAATTTCTTGAGTTTTTAAATTTAACTGTATTTTTAATACAATAAAAAGTAAGTTTAAGATATGAATGTATCAAAATCCTTTAGTTTCTAGCGAACATGCGATACATAGTAGTTTTAATATAAAGATCATACGATTCATACATTCATACCACTTGTTATTATTATTTAAAAGTACGTCAAAATTCAGATGTAAACGAACGTCCAGAAATAATTTACTATTCACCCATTCACCTAAATATATATATACATCGATAATGAGCAACCGAATGGTCAAGTCATAGCAATAATGCAATAACATATTAATGTCATGAATAAATAACATGTACGATTGTTGAAGTTTCTAGACCTCTATGTCTTTAACGGAATGGAATAGCTTATAGTTAAAATATTTGAAAAACTAATGTTTATTTAAAATGCTTTATAAAATAACTATATTAGATTTAAACAAACAACTCCAAAAGGCTACCAACGGCTCGATTTTTAATATCAAAATGTGAATAAAGGAATAACCATTTTTTATGTTAGAATTTAGATAATTGTATCGGATTGTATCTTTTAGGTTAATGTTCGTTAGTTTAATATTTTATGCTAAGTTGTATATGAAGATACTTTAGTCATTTTATTATTAAAGAATTATTCTTGAAATTAATTTAATTTATTGAGTTAACTTTTTTTTTCTTAAGGCTGTGTTTGGCGCGCTAGCTGAAAAGTTAGCAAACACAGCCGCTAGCTGATAAGTTAATTGTTAGCTGATAAGCTAGCTAATAGATGATAAGCTAGCTGTTAACTAAAAAACTAGCTGCTAGCTGATAACCTAGCTGATAAAAAATAACGTTTGGTAAAAACTAGCTGATAAAATAGCTGAAAAAAATATAAAATGACATTAAAGTACATGTATATAGATAAAATAAAATTTAAAAACAAAATACAAATTTTTTTTTTTGAACGGGGAAATATAAATAAATTAAAATTTAATAATAGAATATATTCGATTAGATTTATGTTTTTAAAATAACACAATTTTAATTATTTATACTTAAAATAAATTTCTTGCATCCCATAAGTTTTATTGGGGTAAACATATTTTCGGTACATATTATTTTATCATATACACATTTATATATGCATAAGTTTTTTTTTTTTAAACTGCATATATGCATATGTGCACGATGATGAGAAACACAATATACATTTGTATTTGTATATTTTTATTTTCCTTACTGAATAATTAATCTTTTAGATATATAAAGAATAATGTCTACAACTGGGTTTTTATACATATTTATCTATTTATTTTATCCTCCACCATTAGTGGATGAAAGAATCGGTAAAATATAAGAAATTTTAGGAGATTTGTAAAATATAAGGAGGGATAAATCTGGAAATATTTTAAAAACTACTTAAAACGCTACTCCAACTAGCTTTGCAAAAGCTAGCTTTTTGACGTTACCAAACGAGACTTTTTAAAAAAAAACTAGCTTTTAAAAAAAATCTCGTTTGGTAATGTAAAAAAACTAGCTCATAAGCTAGCTTATGACGCGCCAAACACGCACTAAGATTATGCTAAAATTGCCACTTTAGTCTATTTTCTAAAATCTTGTATGTGATACTCTATGATTTTCATTCTTGTCATTTTAGTCCAAGACATAAGGTGTACGACCCTCAACCTAAGAATAGTTGTAGTACTCCAGCCGCGGAATGTGCCTTTGCTTATGTGGTTGAAGCCACAATGCGAGAACACCAAGCCCATCGAGATAGGGTCGCGTTATTTAGCTCCCCCGCGGCTCCCAACCCTTAGAGTGTCATCATCTCTTCTCCTATTTGTATCTCTCGAAAACATTACTCTATCTCTTACTTTTTATAATATAATATTAATATAAAAGTGATAGGTAGTATGGTGGATGTAAAATGTAAAAAAATGGGGTGATGATATGATAATGAGGTGGCACATAAAAAAATGTGTGGTTGTAATAATGTGATGAACCCACTACAATCACTCTAAAAACGTTAGGTTCTACTCTCTGTAGACAAAATGGATAATATTTAGTTGTTTAAGAAAAATGTCCAAATCATTAATACCGTTAGTTAAATTTTGTTAACTTACATGTTGGTTGCCACTTAGGTTGAGCTTAGTGGTAAGAGACAATATTCTCTTTGATAGAGACCAAAGTTTAAAACTTGGGAGTGGTGTATTTGGTGGATAATTTAGCCGTTTAGGAAAAAAAAAACTTACATGTTGGTTAGTTGGTCATGCTAATATTTAATACTATATACTCCTTCAAATAACAATAAATAGATGGTTTTTTTTTAATACAAAAACAGTGACGAATCTTGAACAAAAGTTCAGTGGGAGTCGGACTCAGTAAATGGGGACTGGACTCGGTATATAAATTTTTTCGAAGAAACAAGGTATAAATTAACAGTACATATCGAAAAATGGAAGGGACCGGGGCCTGTCCCGACTCTAAAAGACTCTAAGAAAGCTCCGCCCATATATGATAAAGAACTATAAAAAATATATATGCATAAAAGTGGACATTTTTAGAGAAACGGGAATAGTACATAATTTCCAGGAGAAATGAGTTGTAATCATGCTAAAAATTCAACTCTATGATTATGGTCCCGATAGTGTCTAAACAAATGAAAAGGGCGAGACATGACTCGACCACCAAAACAATGAGTACAGCTAGCTACAATTTATTTATTTTTAATGATTGTTCTGATTTGTTATATGTAACATGATGTTTTTATAACACCCTAACAGAATGTGGATTATGTAGATTATTTAATTTATTAACATGTTTGGTTTCTTGTTCCTTTTTAATTCTAAATCAATACAAAGAATTTGGATATCTAGACGCCTGAATGTCCATAAAGAAACATCCTGATGGTAAAACGGTGGACCTTTAACGTCATATCTTTATAGACTTTTTTTAGATGTTACTGTTAAAAAAGTTTTAACACGCTTTTTGTTTAAGGCATCAAACTCCCATTAAAAGAGAGATTTTAAGGTTGGCGTTGTACAAATAAGTGAAATAACTCATATCTTGGGCTTGAGCCCACCCAGTGACCCAGATCTGCCTATCCGGATCAGCCCATTAGTTTGTATTAGCTTTTTCAGTGCCCCATTAATTTAATGGGCTTGAGCACACCCATAATAGAGATGCAAATGTCAAACCGGTTTTTCGGTTTCAAATCGGTTTTGAACCGAAAGTGAAACCGATCAAAACTGGTTTTGATCAAACTGTCCAAACTAGTTCCAGTTTGAACCGCTTTCCCCCATTCGTGAACAAACCAGTTCCGAACCGGATTGTTCGCATGCATTTTAAGACTGTTAATATAGTCATTTTAACCCTAATCTTTTGTACATATAGCCCATGGTGTGTTACAAACATTACCCTTCTTCTCTATTTCTAAAAAAACACTCAAACACACTATTTTTTCACTTCAAATAGCAAGTTCTAGTGCTCAAAGTAATGTCAACGTTACATTTTGACTTTATCGAGTTGAACAACGGTCTCGAACAACTTGTGTTTGTTACCTATCTATCTTAAACAACTTGTGTTTGTAATGTTTTAGGTTTGAATTCAATAGAAAGTATGTTTTATTAGTTTATATAATAATTTAAATTAGAAATAAGCGGAGGAACCGGTCCAAACCGGTTTGGACTAAAAACCGGTTTGGATGGTTCGACAAGTTTCCCTTGAAAACCGATTTGAGAACCGAACTGGTTTTAACCCAAACCGGTTTCGACCCAAAGCCGTCAACATGCAAACCGGTTCTCAAACCGAAATGGTTCTTATATAAAACCTGTTTTTGCACCTCTACACCCAAACAACCCCTATGATTCTCATATTAAATGCACTACTACTGTTAAAAAACAATTATTTTGTAGGAAATGGTTGTTATCCATTCATAACGTGAATGAGTTAGTGATACATTTCTTTTTAAACAATAATTTTCTTTTGTACACCAGAGGGGTTGAATGATGATCTTTGAAAAGATAAACGATTATCTAATATTAAAATATCACTAAGCTAAAAGATCCTTTATTTTGTCTGTAATGTCTATGTCGTCTATGTCTTTGTCATGGTTTTTGTTATGTCGTGTTGCATTTATTTTCTTGATACAATTAGACAATCAGAAATATATAGACGGTTAGGGAGGAGGGAGTGGTGAAGTTTTGAGGTAGATGAAGTTGGAGGAGAACCAATAGGAGTGTGCCACGCAGGAGAGAGAAAAAGTAAGGATTTTGAAGGATTTTGAAGGATTTTGGGAAGGAGTGATGAGGTTTTTGAGGAATTCTAGGTGGGTTTATTTTAATGTTTTTATTTATTTCTTTTTATATTTTATAAATTAAAGCTTGAATTATTTTTTATAAAATACTAGATTTATTTAAAAAAACACTACATTAATTAAAAAAACATTATTTTAATTGTTATTTGAATAATAATATTTAATAGCCAACGGCTAGATTTTCAAACGGTTGTATTTTAATATTTAATAATCTTATGTTGTATTTCAGTTTTAATAAATATCTTAAGTTGTGGGTTTATTTTAATGTTTTATTTATTAAAAAACAATACATTTATTTAAAAATAACATACTACATTTATTAAAAAACAATACATTTATTTAAATAAAAAAGGACATCACAAACATTTTAGTTACTCCCCGAAGTTGACGCCCGTTGGAAATGCTCCCTCATTATTGTCCAAACCTCGACGTGTTGAAAACCCTTTTTGTCATGAACTTTGCGGTATTCGTGAAACGCCTTAAACATCAAACCCGATTCAAGATCCGCTAGTGTAGCTTTTCGTTCAATCTCGGAGTACACAGCTTCGAACTTGTTGACTTTGTCGTTCAGTTTCTGCCACTTCGAGTTCAACTGGTCTTTGGTTTTGTTGGTACCACCAAGTTCTTTGTTGAAGTGCTCAAGTACTTGACACCAGGACCTAAGCGGTTTTGAGTGACTATCTTTATCGTTGGAGACGTGCACCCAAGCGTTAGCTAACGCAACCTCTTCGTCGGTAGACCATGGTTGATACATTTTGAGGTGAAGTTGGAGTTAAATTTTGAAGTGAATGAGTATTTGAGATGAATGTGGGTATTTGATAGGTAGTGGGTATATATATATATATAGTGTTAAATTTGAAAAAAAAAAGATTTTTTTTTTTAATAGAAATAGCCGTTCACCAACGGCTCTTTGAGCAGGCCCCACCACCACACTACTCCGGCGAAAACTAGTTTGAAGGCTTCGATTTTGGCGGCGCCGCAGGCCTGGCGGCGGTGTTCGCCGGCGACGCCGCCGGCGCCAGCGGCTAATTGTGCACCACTCCCTCCTGCCTTAGGTTTAACTGCTGTGACATCATCTTTTAACAGTTTTAGCTGAAAAATAGGTCAACTGACCCACTATTGACAGCAATTGAAATTTACCAAAAAAACTCCTCCAATTGCAAAGTGGCAGTTTTTTGTGGACTTTAAACGATGAGGATGGTGCCACATAGGGTAACCACCCATCACTATTTTTTAGCTAATGAACATGTCCACTAACCCATGATCCACAGCAGTTGAAGTACTTAAAATAACCATCCAAACCGCAAAATTGCAATTATTAAAATTGGTCAACAGACTAGATTATCCGAAAAATGAATTTTAAACGATGAGGATGATGGCACGTTAGTAACCACTCACCACTGTTAATATATATATATATATATATATCTTCCTACTCTAATAAATAATTACAACTTTTGACACATGTCAACACTAGATTCATTCTCAAAAAAGTTTCCCTCAAAAATCTACTCCCTAATAAATTATTTTTTTATTGAAAATTATATCGTATTTTATAAACATGTTATATTTTTATTTATTTATATATATGGAATTATGACAATCAAATATTAATTTGCATCTTATTTTTATTTCAAATTATTTTTGAAACAATTATTGTTTTTGTTTTAATAAATATTTATAAATACCAATAAACACTTACTTACCAACAAAAGTTCGTGTTGTATTTTTTAAATATACAAGTAGAGACATAATCTAAATATTATTTTTTGATAAAGAAGGAAAAGTCACCACTACGATATTATGAATGATAATTTTAGTTTTTTATTGTAAAACATTGTTCCGGTTATAAAAAAAGTATGCATAAATTATCAGTTATATATATTTTTTACTAATTTAACCCGTATAACATACGGGTTCTATCCTAGTATAATATATATTGCTAAAATAAGCTTGCCAACAATAATGAGATATGTTCCCGTAGCATTTCTTAAACCAATGAGCGGTCGACACGTCTGCTCGATCCAAAAATATCGGAGATCAGTCGTCATTACTTTTCCAGCACTAAAATTCTCAAACCAACAACGCTAACACTTCAACGACATGTACATCACGATCTAATACTTGTACCCCACTTCCAAATATAACAAATTGTATTCTGGAAAACGAAATTGTCAACTGTAATGCTACATTTTTCCAATTATTATCGCCATCAACGACTTTACCATATAGTATAACTGCACAAACCTTCGATCTGAAAAACAAAAACCCTGTGCAAAATGGAAGGTCTGGTGAAAGGTCTGCTCGATGTGGCATTAGGCGGTGATCGTGGAGGAAACCAGAGAGACGAAGAAGATGGAACTGATGAACAGCGATCCAGATCCACTTCCTGGGCGCAGGTTTGTTATTTGTACCTTCGATTAGGATAATTCTTACTTGTTTTCGAAGTTTTTGTTTGCTTATGGATTAGTTGATTTGCAGGTTGTGTCCGGTGATCAGGATCATGAACAGGACAATGGCGGGAATAGTAATCGGAGGAATGAGGTTAGTATGAAATGATGAAATCCGAATTGAGTAGTTACTTACGATTAGGCGAATGAAATCGAGATCCAGAATATGATTTTTATGTAGGAAGGGGATTACGGGAGGAAGCAGAATTGGGGATCTGATGAATCAAGGAGACCTGAAAAGGTAATTGTTAGCCTGATTGTGGTGAAATTTCATCGTGTTTTGGAATCTGGAATTGTTTGCTTTTGTGTTTGAAGTCTGAATTCAACGTAGATAAACACATACTAATTCAATTGTTAGTGATTGAATTGCTTGAGTTTGATGTAGTATTTTTTGTTCTAAACTTGGGGCACTAAGATGAATCTCGATCAGGGATGGATATGTTCAAGTTTTGTTTACAATTGAACACATTAATTTTCTTAGATCTTAGGGTTTAGGAATATTCATTTAGTTCACTAGTAGGAAACTCGTGCGATACGCGATACACGACACGTGACGACAATGATAATTTGGTTCGAGAAATACTCGTTTCTATTAGTTTATCTATAATCTCGTGATATATCCCATAGTGTCTATTAATTGATTATTTCCCCTTTAGTTATACGCACCAAGGAATCAAACAATTTAAAAATATAATTTTCTTATTAAGAATGGAAGTTTCTTAATTATCATTAAATTCTTGTTTAAATGATCATATTAATCCCTTAATTTCTTAATTTTTTAAGTAAATGACAACTCTGTCATCCTTTTATGTCTTATAATCTAGTATAGATAGATGACAAAACTATTTTAATTACTGTTGTTTGACATGTGATCTTCACATGAATCAAATGCTTTACTAGTCATCACATAATGTAAGAAATATATGAAATGCAGGCCACAAATGAGGGATATGAAGATGGTAGACAAGGTGGTTATAATCAAAGCCAGTCTGAAAAACAGGAAGGTGATGATGGCTGGGAGACAGTGGGAAAGAAGCCTCCAAGAAGGCAGCAGCAGGTCTGTTATCTTTAAGCTCATCAATCCAGTTAAAGTTAGTTAAATGATATTTAGTGTTTCTGGTATGAATCGAGTCAAAATTTTACAGGTTCAGAAAGACAATTGGAGCGATTTCAAGCGACCTGCAAGTGAGCAAGTGTATTCTAATGAAGTGGAAGATAATTCTCACATGGAACCGACAGAAAATGAACTTAACGACCTTGGTAAAGCCTGCAATAAGCTCTGGGAGCTCGATTATAATCGATTAACACCAGGAAAA
Source organism: Deinandra increscens subsp. villosa (assembly GCA_039602395.1). Taxonomy (NCBI): domain Eukaryota; kingdom Viridiplantae; phylum Streptophyta; class Magnoliopsida; order Asterales; family Asteraceae; genus Deinandra; species Deinandra increscens. The sequence continues at coordinate 4,358,068 of JBCNJP010000021.1, read as the reverse complement.
GATTATGAGATTGATTGTGGTGAGGGAAAAAAGACTTACCAGAAACAAGATATGGCGGAAGGAAGCCTGTTTACACGGCTAAGTAAAGATGTTCTAAGAAAGCCAACACTTTCTCGATTTTGTTCGCTTTTAGACAACTATAACCCACATGAAGGGTACAAAGAGCAAGTCACTTCTCAAGAGAAACAAGAACAGGCTGCATTTATTGAAGAAATTTGCAGAACCGCGCCAATTAAGTACCTTTATAAGTACTTATGTGCAAAGCGTGTTGTTTCTGAAGATTTTCAAGAATTCAAAAGGCTGCTGACTAGTCTTTGGTTTGATTTGTACGGTCGAGGGGGTACATCTAGTTGTTCTTCGGCTTTTGAACATGTATTCGTTGGTGAGATCAAGAATCGTGGCGAGCAGTCTGTTTCTGGCTTCCATAACTGGCTTCAGGTTTGTGTTCTTGATCTTAGACATGAAACTAACTGTCAAAACACATGTTATTGTAATGAATCTGTTATTTTCTGTATGTAGTTCTACATGGAAGAAGCAAAGGGGAGAGTTGATTATCAAGGCTATATCTTTCCTCGAAGGCGCGGAGAGACTGTAAGTTGATATACTATTGAATACTAAAACCATACTAAAACCAATACACAAAATCTTGGAAATTTTAAGTTATCAGCTTAAAAGTTGTATTACTTCTAAATCTGATCAGAATTAGTTCTATCAAACAATGAATGCAAAACCAATGATTTGTTTTGAAATGCAGCCTGATTCGGAGACGCAGTTGCTGACACTCCAGTTTGAATGGAACGGTGTGCTGAAATCGGTATCTAGCACGATGATAGGAGTGAGCCCAGAATTTGAGATAGCATTGTATACGCTATGTTTCTATATGGGAGGTGAGGATAACTATGTTGAACTCGGTCCGTACTATGTTAACATCAAGTGTTATCGTCTTGGTGACAAACTTGGATCTGCTTTTCCCATTGCAGAATCTTGAATCATTGGATGATATGTGTAATACAAGAAACAATTGTTGTATGATAAACCCAATATGATGTATGTTCTTATTTATTGTCTGTGGACTGTGATTTTCATTTATTTTTCTAAGTGTATTGTTGAGAGGCTTACAACTTCTTATAACTAATGTGTTTAGTATACATTCAAATGAAAAGAAAGGAGTTTTTGATCATCCATTTAACTTGTTCTTATGTTATGTGAAATTACTACTTGGAAACAAACAGGATTTCTCATTCTGTAATGTTACAAAAGGAGATAGAGATCAAATGCAGGCGAAAACATGCAGACAACAACCAAGAAACGAAACAAGGAAACGCAGGGATAGCTAGATCGCTATCGTCTCCTATGTGTACATGATAGCAAAAGGGGTTCTAACCAAGTATTTCCCTGAACTCCAAGCCATCGCGCCTTCACCAAACGAAACATCACCTTCCACATCACTATTACGGTTAAACGTTAGTGAATAACTTAACTTTTGGTTCACCTCGGTGAATCGCAAGGTAGCGTTGTGAACGATGAGTTCTATACCCTTTGGAATCGAAACATTTGTCACCGATATAGTGTAAGTAGAATTAGCCTCGCCGACGTTTGTCACTGTCCTTGAGTATGTTTTGTTTTCCCCCTTTGCTAATGTCGTCGTAAACGAAGGATAGTTCAGTTGTCCTTCGGGAATAGTTTTCAAGCACGAAACCTTTTTATTCACAATGATTCCAATTTCTTGAGTTGTGTAGCCGAGCCCGCATAGATAAGGAATGTAATCTTCTGGTTCAATGTCGAAAACCAGCCCGGGTTCATTAGCTTTGGTTGGGTTTACATGGCCTGAACCTACGGCGAATATGTCTGCAGGGAGCCCTCTTTCGTCCTCGATAGGCTTTGTCGTTTAGGCTAACTTGATAGGCAGTTGTCATGATCGCGGATTTGATAGCCGCAGGTGACCAAAGAGGGTGAGCAGCTTTCAACAATGCTGCTATGCCTGCAAGATGTGGGCAAGACATTGAAGTACCGGATATCACATTAAACGTAGAGCTCGTTTGTGTGATGTTGTCAACCGAAAAAGGCCATGCCGCTAGAACGCTAACACCGGGGCCGATAATGTCCGGTTTTAAGATTCCTGGGCTCGCCAAGCTCGGCCCCCTAGACGAGAAAGAAGTCACTGCAGGAGCCGAATCGACCCCGATTACCGTCCCACGGAATAACAAAGTGGCGGTAGGAGACGCGGTTGAACTAATATAAGTCTTGATCGCGACCCCGGATTTGTAACCGACATGAGATGCGGGAAGGACATGAGCATCGGCGAGAGTGCTATCGCCATCCGATTCCTGGTTTAGCAGAATCATCGCGGCACCTCCGGCATCCAGTACCGTTTGGCCTTTTGCGAGGCGTGCGTTTACACCTCTATCGCACACCACCACCTTCCCTTTCACGTCGACATTGTCCAACGATCCCTCTATACACAACGACATGTTTTGATCGCCATTCGACCCGGGGTACACCAAAGGCATGTATGTTTGAGGGAAGTCTTTAGGTTGGAATAAGGTTTCTCCATCTAACAAAGCCTTGTTTCCTAGAGAAACAGTTGAAACTATTTGCCTATCAAGGGTGCTAGCTCCTACCGTAAGAATCCATGGAGCCTCGTTCGACAAGGTGGAGTTGAACGGACCCGAATTAGCCGCGGAACACGCGACGAAAATACCCTTTTGTATCGCGGTAAACGCACCTAGAGCGATCCCGTCCTGATAGAACGGGAGAGACTCCCCGCCCAACGATAGCGAAAGCACATCCACTCCGTCTTCAACCGCGACATCCATTCCCGCTAGGATCGCGCTCTCCCTACAATCGTCATCCGTACACACTCTATACATAGCCACATGTGCAAGCGGGGCCATCCCGACCGCGGTCCCTCTCGCGTTTCCAAACACGCTCGCGTTGTACACAAAGTTCCCGCCCGCGGTGCTTGAGGTGTGCGTGCCATGCCCGTCTTGATCAAACCTCGTATCGCTGCCATTTCCACCTTTCGTGAGATCACGCAACCCGATGAGTTTGTTATTGCATCCGTCGACTTCGCATTTCCCTTTCCATTTCGCGGGTGGTGGCGACACCCCGTTGTCGTTGAACGAAGGATGGGACGGAGTCGTCCCGCTATCCAGAAGCCCGATTATGACCCCCTTTCCGTAGCTCGAACCGCTCCAGAACCCCAGGTTCTGGTGCAAGCCCAAGAAGTTGGGAGTATGAGTGGTTTGCTTCGAGTACATTCTTTCAGGCCTTGCAAACAAGAACCCATCCATGTTTTCCATCGCCTTCACGTGCTCGGCGGATAGTTTCGCTGCAAACCCGCTTAGCACGTTATGGTACGCGAAAACCATGGTTGGTTCGTCGTCGTCGTTTGAGCCGGTGGTGGTTTGCGGTAAAAACGACTTGTACCAGTTTTCGCGATCTTGTTTTTGAAGGGACTGTGGACCATTTGACGAGTCTAAATGGACGATGAAGGTTTCGAGTTCAGCGGCATTGGCGGTTAAACCGATGGTTAGAAGGAGAACCAGTATAACTAAAGCCATTGCAGCTAGCTAGCTTGCTAATGGTGTTAATTAGTGGTTAAATATATTATGTAAGTTGTTGTGAGGTTTTGGAAATGTATTTATAAGAGGGGGAATGGGGGGAGAGGGATTCGGGGCGATCGGTGAGCGGCTAAATTGTGTGCATGAGAGACGAAATGATGCCGGATTTTACATTGTAAATGTCGAAAATCTTATCATGTGGCCGGAAATTTAGTGTTTATGTGTTATATTTTCGGTTATTTTCTTGTGTCTTCAAGTTTAAATGATTATTGAAAGCTCATTTCGAGTTTAAAAATGGTGGATGATTGGGACGTAAATGTTTGTTTCTTCATAAATTCATCTTCACTTCGCTTCCATGTGTGTTTTAAACAATTTGGGTTTGACAAGATCATATAATTAGTTAATAGGGATGGAAAGAGTCAAACCAGAATAAAGTGGGAATGGATGAAAGGCACCAATATCGCGTAGGATTAGTCTTGTTGAATGAATCGAAATTTTGAAATCTAAACTCGAATTCGAAATAATCATATAATTCGAATTCGAGATAGGTATCTCATTCGAACTTGAATTTGAATTCGATTCGAATTTTATTTACAAATTTTTATTTACAAATTTGAATAGAATCAGACCCGAATTCGAACAAATTCAAAATTAATTCTGTAAAAATTACAAATCTATAAAAATATAAAAAAACTAATAAACACTCAAAAGATAAATGAAAAATAATTATATTTTTAACATTCAAAGTTGAAACGTCCAAATTAGACAAAGCTTAACTTAAAATTCAAAACATTCACTTCTAAAACAATTTCATCCGATTATTATTGTCACAGTTACTTATCATTTAAAACACCAATTTAAGCATTCCTAAAAAAACACAAGATTTATTATTTTATTATACACTATGTTAGTAACCCGTGTACTACACGGGCTGAATAGAGATTAATTATATTAGATAAATACAAAAGAAAAAGATAATGATCAAGAAATTTGAAAATTATGATTGATATAATATTCCTATAACATTTACGAAATTATCATGTTTGAAAAGTTGTTAATTACTTTTCATAAAAAAATAACTAAAATTATTAAGTAAATTAATCAAATCTACATTAATTTATATCAAAATTTTAAAAATAAAAATTTAGTTTTGACAAAATTGGTAATTAATCTTAATTGATAATTTACTAAATTGGTAAATTGATTGTGAGCTTGACATGTGAGCTTGACATGTGGAGCCGATGATGTGGACCATTTATAATTGATACAAGTGGTAAAATTTTAGTACTTTATTAGAATTATAAGATAAGATTAGGATTAAGATAAGATTCAAATAACAAATAAATTATAGTATATAATATCATTAAGTCATTTGAAAAATGATAATGAATGAGTGAATCCACATAATATCAAACTTTTTTGGCGTGCATTACAGAGTATATGTTTTCAAATTACAACTTTTTAAATGCTTAAAAAATTTTAATAATTTTAAATAGGTAAAAATAAGTAGTTGTCTATGTAAACTAATTTAAAAATATTTGTATAAATGCCTTTATAAATATATGTTTAATATATAAATATATATATATATATATCTAATTTTGATTCGAGTTCGATATCAGACATCAATTCAAATTCGAATTATGAATTTTGAATCGGTGATTTTCGAATCGAATTTAATTTTTGAATCTGGTCCGTATACTGAACACCCCTACGTGAGAAGCGGGATAGATAGGAGGAGGGCATCGTGTGATTAGTAATTTAGTATTATAAGTTTTCTTTAGTTAGCCAATTTAAAAAAAAAAAAGGTTTGATAACTGTCATCAAGTTATTAAACAATCCGGTCAACTTAGTTGCATTGTCTACACCGAGAAGATAAGTAAGATATCATATCCATTAGTATCGTACCCAAAGTTAGTATTATAAGTTTCGCTTGATTGAAAAAATTATAATATGAAGATTTGATTGATTGCCAATTAAACATAGTTAAGTTATTGATATAATAAAATTAATTAATATAATACCTTCGTATTTTTCTCACATTGATTAAACTTAAGTGAAATATTTATTAGGGTTAACTTAAAAGATGAAAACTAAAATTAAATACATATATAATGGTCATTGTAGCCTAGTGGTAAAGGACTAAGGGGCAATGTCTCTTTGAAGAGAGACAAAGGTTCAAACTTTGGTATGGTATTGGTACTAAAATAAAATTGGCCGTTTAAAAAAAAACACATACTTAATGAATATTTTCTAGTAAATTAATCTAATTTCATATTTTAGAAATTATAACGTTAAAAAAGTATATCAAAAAAAAAAAACACAAATACAAAATGAATGTGAAATGACTTTAAAAAACATAACAACAACAACAACAAACCCAGTAAAAATAAAAACACAAAAAGACTAGTAACTATTAAAAAATATCCTAAAATATCATAAAGAAAATCAAATACAAAATAACATAACATGTGTCATCCAACCATTAAACCATGTGGCTCAATAATATGACCAACTATACCGGAATCACTATACCGGAATCACTATACCGGAATCGTAGATCTAAGAGAGACGAAAGTAAAAAATAAATTTGTGAAACCAAGAGAAGATGGATCTAGAAAAAAAATATAAGATGGAGAGACAATGGAGCACAATCTCTCTATCTTCATATATGAACGCGTGCCATTTAAGCAAGAGAGTGAGTTAAGCTGGGTCACAACACACCGCCCATCTTAACAAATTAAAAAAAAAACGTGTGAAGCAATAGTGATAAATTGTGAGACTGCCACGATAGTGGAAATGATATATAAGGTAATATCAATCATCTTCTACAGGATATAACATTTAAATAAACATTCATCTCAGCAAATAATACAATGTTTGAAAGCATAAAACAATAACTCTTCAAACAAAGATCAATGCGAATAATGCAACCACGAACCCATAGATGGTTGGTACCGCCAATTTGGGAGATGTGGATGTCGCTATAGGGCTTGGAGCCGGAGCCGATGTTTGAGGTAGAACCGTGATAACAAGCTTCATGTTTCGTGACTCGCAATGCTTTCCGACACCACAGATGTACCATTTCCTTCCCGGGGTCTGAAGGGGGATGACATCGTGTCCACTTGTCATGATCCCATTGGAAGCTGACGTGCTACATTGTTGGAACTCGGTTCCGTTGACTTTCACCACAGTGTGGACACTAGCCGGATAGTTGAATACTACACGCGTCAAGAGAATTGTAAAATTACATTGATTAAACGTCTAGAAAACGAGAAATGTAGGAAACGATATATAGCAAACAAGTAAATTAACCTAAAAAGCGATCGACAAAGATATATTGTAACTTACCAAGGGTATCTCCAACGACGAAAACTTTATCTTTGGCCCAAGTTTGATAATCAAAGTCGAGTGTCCAACCATTTTCATCCCCGACAATGTATTCCTTGGCAGAGATTGAAGTTGCAAGGACCAAAAATGTCGCCATGAAGACGAGGTTCAAACGTGGGGATGTAGCCATTTTCAAATGAATTATGGGCTTTAGTTTTCAAAGAGTATTATGTATTTGTTTCAAAAACTCAGTAAATTCCTTAACAAGAAGATGAAATAATAGGCAGAGATTGACGACTATTTATACAAATTTGGAGTTAACATGGAAGTGGAAGGTGGTAGGGTATCAATAGTGCTGGCTGTAGACGGCAATTATCTAAAGGTATTGTGGATTTGGTCTTAGTTGTGTGTCTCATTGCCGCAAACAAGAAAATGCTATATCACTTGTTTTATGTGGGTGTGGGTAGTCTATTTCAGAACTTTTTTTCTATGGTTGTTTTTTTTATTGAAGCGGACTAGTGCTATTTGTAGCGGACGTGATATGTCATACATATAATCCTATTCACCGTCACAAGGGCGATAGGAGTCCAGGGGTGATACGTGTCACCCCTTAAACCTGTACATGAAGTAGAAAATTTTTGATTTATGGTTTTTATATACGTGTGTTACCCCTAAATATTTATTTGTGCGTGTAATACCCTTTAAGAAATTTTTTAATTCCCCCCTTGGTTGCCTCCGGGACACTATGAGCAAAAAATATGCAAGGGGCTTTTTGTACATAGTGCTTCATGAAAAATTCAACTACGAGTCAAATTTAACCACTACAAGAAATGTGAGTATTAGCTGTAACGTCATTAGCGACCACAAAGATGTTTAGCGGCGACGGTCGCCTCTAATTATCCCCAATCTATGTGCACTGCCAAGGTGATATTTCTAACCATTGCTTGTAGGATAGATCTGGCGGCAAAGGTTTAATCTGGCATTTAGAATTAGCGGTGACAAGTCGCCGCTAATGCCCTAAATAAAATTAGTCGGGTTTATTTCCCTCCAGCACTTGTCTTCTTCTCACTTTACCCACAATCGACATCGCAAGCCTAAAGATCTCTCCCACCGTTCATGACACCATTCACAGCAAGCCTCCTACTCGACCACGGTTCACGACTTTCCGCCGTCGACATCTACCTCCGATAGGCACCGCTAAGTATTAATTTGCTACGTTTTTGGCTTTCGAATCACGCTGGTGAGAATGAGGCGGACGAGAGAGATGAGGCTGACGGATGATGATATCGTCTAAATAGCTAGTTTATATCAAATAACTATAACTTAGCAAAACAACCTTTATGTAATTAATTTCACTATGTATATATACGAAAGTGTTAACGTATGTATGTATTTATTGTAGAGGCCTATAGTTTTCATAATTTACGTATCTGAAAAATTGGAAACGAAGAAAATGCAAAAAAAAAAACGTTATACGGTGCAGAAAGCATTAGCGGCGACAAAAGTATATTAGCGGCAATGGCGAAGGATAGTGATGTCCGGAGGGGGCGACCACCCCCCCCTCGGGATTAGGATATGTGACTTTTCGCCCCCGTGAATTTTCTGGTGAAGCTTCGCCAATGATTAGCGGCAACCTTGATCAATAGTGACAACTCCCGAAGCATCAGCAACGACATGTCGCCGCATAAGAAAAAAACCGAGTATAGTGGGATCCGGAAGGAGGACATTACCTCGCAGCATCAATAGCACACAACTTATAAACACAAAGGGGAAATAAGAAAAAAATATGAGAAAAATCGAGCTTGAAAAAAAATACATCAAATGGGATTTGAACGTGGAAAATGACCATGGAACAATTAGTCTAATTGTTCAAGAAAAAGAATGTGTGTGTGAAAATTTGGTCACTATTGTGTCACAAGAAGGACTCTACTTTTCATTTCAAATAAGGTTGTAAATAAGAAGCAAATTCATATATATTTAGTATATCAAAATAGCAATCAACATTAAACGGATACAGCATTAAACAATGATACATCTCAATAAATAATACAATGTTTAAAAATATAAAAACAATAACCATTCAAACAAATATCAATAAAAGACCGCCGAATAATGCAACCACGAACCCATAGATGGTTGGTACTGCCAATTTGTGAGATGTGGATGTCGCTATAGGGCTTGGAGCCGGAGCCGATGTTTGAGGTAGAACCGTGATAACAAGCTTCATGTTTCTCGACTCACAATGCTTTCCGACCCCACAGATGTACCATTTTCTTCCCGGGGTTTGAAGGGGGATGACGTCGTGTCCACTTGTCATGATCCCATTGGAAGCTGATGTGCTACATTGTTGAAACCCGGTTCCGTTGACTTTCACCACATTGTGGACACTAGCCGGATAGTTGAATACTGCAGTGTCAAGAGAAGGGAAGATATCGATCACATTGATGAAACGTCACGAGAAATGCAGGAAATGATACCGAAAAAGTAATTCACTGCTACAAAACCGTGTATTAGCAGCCGGACCCTCCTGGTTTTTAATACACGGTTCTGTAGCGGTGATTAAAAATATATAGAGTCGTTATCCCTAGCAAATCAATTTAAAATGTCGTTTAGTAACCGATTTGCGACTGATTGACGGTTACAAATATATATTAGCAGTGAGAGATATATAACTTACCAAGGGTATCTCCAACAACGAAAACTTTATCCTTGGCCCAAGTTTGATAATCGAAGTCGAGTGTCCAACCATTTTCATCCCCGACAATGTATTCCTTGGCAGAGATTGAAGTCGCAAGGACCAAATCGTTGCCATGAAGACGAGGCTCAAACGAGGGGATGCAGCCATTTTCAAATGATCAAATTTGGGATTTTAGTTTTTAAATAATATATGTTTTAAAAACTCAGTAAAATTTCTTAACAAGAAGATGAAATAAAAGGATGAGAGATTGGCGACTATTTCTCCTATTACACAATTAGGAACTTTGGCCTTCCGTTTTCTATTTACACGTGTACGTCCCCTTCGCACGTGATTAACATTGACTTCCTTATATATGATTTTTCGACTCTATTTACTTTGTCCCTTTTCCGTAACCGGCCAAAATGCATATTCTTCTTCATCTTGCTCACTTCAATCCCATCCAATCTTCACTATAATCCTTCGCAACGGCTATTCATTTACCAATCGATGTCATAATTTTGAAGACCCCATTTTCCTCTTCATCTTGCTATCTACGATCCCAGGTATGTTCGATCAATAATCCTTTCTCAATTTAATTATTTCGCAGTCGGATTTTCAAATTACCGTTGATTTCATTATTGAAATTGCAAGTTTGTACTCTTATATAAGGCCTGTGACTGCATGTTCTTATTTGCTTTGGGTTTGAAATTCTTGATGTTGTTATTTCTATTTCATGAATTCGTTATCGCTTTACTTTTTTCAGAGTTCTTTCATCGACTTCGTTATCGCAATATAGATGTGCATTACTACTTTTCTTGGGTTTTAAATTACTGCATGTTGTCTGATTTGGGTTATTCTTCAGCGATATCATGTTTTTGCAAGATAGGAATCGACATTTTCTCTGAGATTTTTGTTTTCTGCAATTTTTTTTATGTGTTTCATAAAGATTACTTCATATAAACACTATGGTCACTTCAATTTCTTGAACGTCGGATGGTAGAAGTAATGTGCCGTCATTGTTAAGTGCATAAAATCTGGGCGTGGTTGTACTAAAAATTGTCTTCATAGGGTAGACAATGCTTAAAGTGAAAAACAACCCTCAAGCTTCCTAATGAAAGAAATCTATATAACAAGATTAACTTCCTTTTGTAAGGTACTTCTAAATCCATTCTTGATCATCATCTGATTGTTGCTTTTGGCTTCCAAAATAATGGGTTAAGTGCATGTGTTCACTATCCTAAGTAATTTAGCGTATGCATCATGAACAAAGATTCTTGAACTTACAATCATTAAAATCTGAAATATATAATGATTAGTGTCTGCCCAACTCTATCCACTATCGAGAGATAGCATGACTAAGCTGCTTAGTATTATGTGTTATGTTTTATCACTTCGTTTCGTTATCGATTTCACATACTCTAATGGCTCATAGCAACATATTGCTTCCTCATTGCCTGGCATCAAATATATATATCATATATGTTATCCTCTGTATGGACTTCAGTTCCAAATCTTTCGCACACATGACCTCAATCTGTTGACTTGTAAGTTTATTTTAGGATTTCTCTCTGATTTTGGGTGTCTCCTATTTTTTCTCTCTGAATTGTTTAATTTGTCGTTGATTCATCACAAGATCTTCTTACAATTTGCTCTGCACTCTATTTCTAATTCTCCCTTTAAGTCTACTATTTCTATCTCATTTACTTATTATTTATAAATATAAACTCCACTTAATTAAAGTCACATGTTTGTTGATGCTAAAAGTTGCCACCAAATCTACTTTCCCAATAAACATTGGGCTATGTTGATGCTAAAAGTCCCATGTCTGTTGATGCTAATAGTCTAATATCCGTGTCTATTATCGTCTGATGTGTATTTGGACACTCTTAGTATGCAGGTTTAAACCGTGTTGCTGTTGTGTTTCAGCATTGCTTTTTGCAAGTCTCTTATTTGACTTCCCTTTGATTGCTAACTGTGTTAGTTAATCATTTTTGTATACATCAAGAAAAAATTACGGATAAAAGGGAAATAAAAAGCATTTGCAGGGTAGTTAAATATCATGTATCTTTATTGGTTGAGTGAGAACTTCTTGATCAGAAGCAATATTGTTGATTTTTGAAAGAATGTTTAGGAATTTATCTAAAAAGCTATATATGGATTTAAACTTACAACCCGCAGATGATAAATAATGCAACTTATGTCAAATTTATAATAAGGAACAAATGCATAAAGAAACCAAGTTTTAACTATAAAACGCCATACTCATTTTCTGTCTTTCAATTTTTTTGGTTAACATACGTCATTTTCTGTCTTTTAAATAAGAATTAAATGTGTCAATAGGTTTAACTAAACATATTCGCAATTCAACATGAAAGAAACCTCAATCGGTTCTGATTAAACCCAAAACTATGAATTTTGTGTCAGGTTCGTGTTTTGTTTTGAAAGCACCCCACAAACCAAAACGACATATTTATCTAAATGTGTTTACGGGTTCCACCCGAAACTTACAAGGATTTGTTTTGACTAAACCCAAATCAACCACAAGTAAAAACATTGCCTTTGTAAAATATATCATGCTCCTTCCAAAATTTTTAGCAGGCCCCTAAGCGATAATTCAACGAACCCAAAAAAAACCAGGTCCCTTTTGAAAATAGAACATGTAGGTTTAGGGCTCCTCATGCCACTTATCCAAGAAGTTTTGATCTGATTCTTTCTTTCAAGAATCAAATATTCCCCCAGTTATGACCAAGCATTTGATCAGTTAAACAATAACCCATGAATCTTTTTTCTTTTGTTTTTTGATGCTCTAATGACTAGACAACACCAATGTTATTGATTTTGCTAACTGAAACTCGAGATCAAGTAATATGTCTGCACCTTTGTTTGCTGTTTTACATCCTCTGATTCTGAAAGTTAGGTTACATCAACCTCATTTGTGTTATGTGTAATAGGTTAAGATTCATATATAAGTATTTCTTTATGTCTTTGTTAAAAAGCAAATAAGTTCAAAATAATTTACTTGAAGATAAAGATCTGCACTTTGCAAAGTGGATTATAAAATGCGGCATCAACAATTTTTTAAAAGGCGTAAAAATGACATAGATCCTTTTTGTTACATGTTTCTCAGGTTTTAATTATCGACTGATAATTGTTGACCTTTCAGTGGCAGCTGTTCTTTGATTAGATGTAAATCTATCATGTGTTTGTATTATTTCCTATTACCATTTTGATTGGTAATTCTTATCTCGCTTTGAGTATTTAATACCTATTTATTTTATGACTTAGTATAATAAAGTATGTCCCGTATTTGTTTTAAAATTGCATCTTCTTCCGGCGGTGTTATTTGAAGTGTGTAATTTTAGAGTTTCTCACTATACATTGTTCTACTCAATGTCAAGTACTATTACAACGGATTATAATTTTAGAGTTTCTGACTATACATTGTCGTACACAATGTCAAGTACTATTAAAACGGATTCTTATCAGCCTTTTGATCCACTTTTGGCGTTATTCTCAGCTTTATATATGTAATCATCTAGAAATAAGGATGAATGAAGCAAATGTCATTTGTAATTTTTTAGGGTTCTTTTAATCTAATCAGGTACGTCAAGGTTGAACTAATAACGTAAAAACAACTATAATGCGCGGCAACGCGCGCTATAGGACATCTTGTTTATACAATTTTGGAATTAACAAGAACTGCTGGCTATAGACGGCAACTAACTAATTAACCGTATTGTGGATTTGGTCTTAGTTGTGTGTCTCATTGCCGTTTGCCGCAAACAAATACAATGTTGTTCTATTTGACCAGTTAAATCATATTTCATTATTATTACGCGTACAAAACATATCTTTTATAGTTTATGTAAGTTAACATCTACTTCTTTTGAAAGTTTTAAGTATAATGAAGAAGAAAGTCATATTTTTTATGACAAATGTGTAAAGAATGCCGTCCATAGCCGGTTTCCCTATGTATTTCTACATTCATTCCAAAACCATATAAATAATTGCCTCTTCTATCTCATATTCTCACTCAAGTAAACATATTGTAAGCTAGCCATCTCGATCTGATCTTAAGGCCGGTTAAACATATTTCGAGAATGGCTGCATCCCGTTCAACCATGGTCTTCGTCGCAACGATTCTCTTTCTTGCAACTTCAATCTCCGCCACTGAATACATTGTTGGCGATGAAAGCGGTTGGACTCTCGACTTTGATTATCAAACTTGGGCCAAGGATAAAGTTTTCTACGTCGGAGATAAACTTGGTACGTGTGTTATATTCCTATATATCAGTGTTTTTAAAGACACCGGTCTGGTTATGAAGACATTGATTTCTAGCTACAAATATATAGTTACTTAAAAAAAGCTGATAATACACTAACACAAATGTTATAATTTTGTTTGCATAGTATTCAATTACGCGTCTGGCACTCACAATGTGATGAAAGTCAATGGCACCGGTTTCCAACAATGTACGACAACTTCATCCTCCAATGGAACGTTGACAAGTGGACGAGACGTCATCCCTCTTCAGACACCAGGAAGGAAATGGTATATTTGCGGTGTTGCCAAGCACTGTGAGTTGAGAAACATGAAGCTTGTCATCACTGTTCTACCCCCGCAGATGATGTCTCCGGCTCCGAGCCCATCTGCATCCCCATCCGCATCGACCACATTGTCGGTCTCAACGATGTTTGGGTTTGGGGTTGCATTGTTTAGCGGTCTTGTGGTGTTCTTGGTTGTTTAACATGTCTTGGTTATATGTTTTAATGGTATGTGTATGGTTTCAAATGTTGTATCGATTTGGGGGTGGTTGATTTATTAAATATGTATTCGTTCTTTATATCTAGGTGTTTGTGATGATGATTATTATTAATTAAGCTAATATAATTAGTGATCTAATTGTGTCAAGACGTTTGTAAGGGGAGGGGGTATGGTTGCCTTGTGGCTTCAAGGAGCCATGCTCCCCAACCAATCATCATGTGCCAACTCATTTTTCATGTTTTTGAAGCCTTGTCAAGCCACACCACAAGGTATGGTTTGCCTTGTGGCTTGGAGAAGCCACCGAAAAATTAACTTTTTTTTTTTTTTTTGATTTTTAACAACTTTTAATAAACAAACAACTTTTATATAAAAAAACAAACACTAGCATTACGAATACAATTGAAGTAAACAATATTCATTAAAACAAAATATTCATTAAAACAAAAATAAAATTACAACTTACAAAACATTCACTAAAAAAAAAATTACAACTTTTATTAAAAAAAAAATACAAATCTAGGGTTGAGGATTTGCGTCCAAACGGGGTGTGAACCACGGAAAGTTGTTTGTGATGTCGTCAACAATCTTCAAAAATAACCGTTTAGACATACGGAATCGGTCTTTAAAAATCCCCTCGTGGTAACGGGGATTTTCGGCAAAATAAAGATCCACCAATCGTTGGTGACCGTTTTCACGATCACGATAAATACTTCTCCTCCGTTTAGGAGCGGAAACCTCTTCTTGTTCTTCTTGTTCTTCTTGTTGGATGACGTTAACACATAGGTTAAGGTAATTCATCGCGTCCTCGTACGAACCATCGGAGCTGCTTGACGAAGTCCCAATCTCGGGTGGTGGAATAAAGTCGGCCTCATCGTAACTCATTTTATAAAAAATTTGGTAGAGAGAATGAGAGTATGATGTGTGTTTTATAAAATGTTTGGTTGTGTATATATAGTGAAATAAGAAAAAAAAAAAAAAAAGAGCCGTTGGCTCTCAACGGTAAAAAAAAAAACGGTAATATTCACCCGGCTCCCCCCTGCTCCAAGAAACCGCTCCATCTCGAAAATTCGGAGCCGCGGACTAGAACCGGGGCACCCGGTATGGCTGCCGGCTGGAACCGCGCGGCAGGCATGGAGCCGCCTTGCGGTAACCCAGCCCATACCGTCCCCCCTAAACTTTGTTAAAAGCTCGAAAAAAAAAGCTCAAGATTAAATTGAAGCTAATATGGCTCAGGTCAAGCTTCATATGCCTAGTTTAACTAAGCTCTTATGTTTTTACTTTAGCCCATTATTTAAATAAATAATAATAATAATAATAACTGTTTAATATAATAAACTAGATGTGCAATACGCGTGTTGTTACACGAAAGTGTTGTCACACGAAACAAACAAAATCTTGAATCTAGGACCCAAACCCAATTTTGAGAAATTCACCAATCCACATATGATGTGTGAACAATGACAGTTATGTACCATAGTCAATAGCATTTATTGCCTTATGTTTAGATAGGAAAAAACAAGAAAAAAAATCATGAATATTTTGATTATACCAAATGGCATCACCACATATTGTCACGTGGTTACTACTATAGTACCATTCATCTAAGTTATACTTTGTTATAGGTAGATAATACGGAATTATATTAAAATAATTATTCGTTAATAATATATTAATTTATAATTAGATAACAGATATTGTGTTATATGTAAAATTATAGTTATAAATACATGTAAAAGTAATCATATATATACAAACAAAATAACTAAATTATCAATAAATAATAATCAAACCAAGCTAGAGCTTGAAAAATCGAGCTTAAAATTGGATATAAAGTTGAAACAAAGCCACGTTAAAGCTCTATTCTGGTAAGTTAAATAAGCTGACCTCAAACTTGACAAGCATGGTAAGTTATATAGACGAGTTTCAAATCAACTTAGCTCTCCGTAGTGAGGCGTCGTCTCCATTGATAGCGCCCCCACCACGCCCCCACACCATTACACCATCAGATATCCCCCCACCCCACCCCCCATGTGCAACACGCTAAATATAACCATTCTACAAGATTCATTCAACTTTAGCAAGTTATCATGACCCTGACAGTTTTGACACGCAAAATAAATACACAAACTTATTTTGCCCTATATAACCTGCCCACTTTACCACCTCATTATCTATGATTAACAACCTGTATTATCTGGACACAAACATCATGTTTTGGTCAAAATTAGTATTTTTCTAGTCACACATTACACCAACATTAATTAATCAATAGAAAAGGCAAGGTTTCAAGCTATTTAAAGCATGAAAAATCACTTATATACAAACAACTCACTAGCAGACAAAAGAAAAACAAAGATTACCAGTTTCTTTTCCATATACTATTGTTTTTGTTAGTTGCAGCCTGAACTTGCCATTGGTCCGTCCTCCAAACTGTTGCTTGCGAAACAAGTAACTTGGTTTGAAAATAACCCTAATATCTTAAACTTCTATTGGGAATCCAATTAAGTAATGATTAACCTGTAATGTTACTCTAAGCCCCCCTGGAAGACCACTTGTAGTGCATAAGCTACTCCTTACCCAAAATAACCAGTAATGTTACTCTAACAATAACAACTCTTCTTCAACTGCCTGCAACTCCCTAAGCCGTTTCTTCGCATAAACTGTCACTATTATTGTGGTAACAATTGTTAAAATAAACCCACAAACCGTGAGTATAATCTGAAGGGGTCCGAGTGATCTTTGATCTTTTGAAGCATCCGCCAATGTTCGTATCATTATACCCCTGGAAAAACAAGCAAACAATACATATTTTTTTAGTTGCATGCAGACATGTAGACACGTTCATTTCAGAACCAATAAAGTGTTGAAAACTACGAAAACCACCTTAAGAGAGAAAAATAAACAATTTCTTTCTTATTCTTCACTAAAACAAAATGTATATGTGCTTATGTGGTTCTCAAGTTTCTTAGCATAATATTGTTCTGAAATGAACGCTTCTCGTTGCAAAGAAACTGTTTTTCGCACAAAAGATTTAACGAAAAATCTTACGTGTAAATTGCAACAAAAATTTCTGGCACAATCCCCACCAATGTTCCAAACAAGTAAGGAACAAACTTAACATCAGTAGCAACAGCACAATAATTGTATATCATGTACGGAAATGGAGATATCCTTAATAACGTAACCGCTCTAAACTGATCATACCAATTTCCTTCGCCTGCTAATCTCAAAATCGAAGCTTTTTTTGGATATCTATCTAACCACCACTGCATAATTAACATCACCTTAAATGTCCATATATTTATGGAGTTATAATGATACAGGGATAGTGGGATACTGATAGACTCACTTGAATCTTGTGGTAAAATAGGGAGCCAAAGAAATAAGGAAGTGATACACCTATGCTAACGCCACACATTATAAGTAAAAATCCCAAACCGTAACCAAAAGTCATGCCTGCAACCCACATGGAGGGCGTGGAGGGTATGAATATGCTTGGGAAGATTGCCACTGATGAAAATATTAAAACTGCTAATACTGGTTTACTGAATGCCTCAGTCTCCCAGTTTAAAATGGGTATAACCTCCTGAAAAAACACGTGATTGGATCGAGTGGTTACTGTCATAAACTGGAATTAGATAAGCTAATGCTAATACTAAAATACTAACTACTAAGTGAGTGTTTGAATGTTTGGGATTGATTGTTACAGCTATTTATGCTTTTTAGGAAGATAATTCAGCTGTAAGAAATTGCCATACAGGAGATGGTATTTGGATTTGCTTCTGTTGTAACCAAAACAATAATGAGACAGTTTTCGGCTGCTCTGCTAATTATTTAAGGATTCAAAGAGAGTGTTTGGGATTGATTATTTGAGCTTAAAAGTGCTTTTAGGCAAAAGTATTTATTGCCTTGTAAGTTTTTGAAAAAAGAGTTTTTAAAAACGTGTTTGAATTTGCTTTTATGGTATGATTGCTTTTCTTATATGTAAATCGACTAAAAAGGGTTATGTGAGAACAAGGTTAAATATGGTATTTGCAGTGTCAAAAGTCCAAAAGCAATTAAAAAAACCAGATTTTTTACCCTTCTTAAGAATTTAAAATGAAAAACACTTTTCAATTTCAATTTGCCAAACAGTTTTTTGGCTTATAATCACTTTTGAAGCTCAATCCCACACACTCCCAAAATCAAAATCAGATAAGCTAGCTTCAAATCTTCAATAAGCAACTCCTAAAATGCTTTAATTTGCCCTAAAATTAGCAGATAATCAGTTTTAATTGGTAGCTTTGCAGCTAGGTCTCTGGTTATCTCAAATCATAAATCATCCTCCCTAAATGATGCATTTCTGTTCCACAATCACTATTCAATTCCTCAGATTTTCGAAATTCCTGAAGGCGATTGATTGCAATGATGGGCGAATGGATATATCGGGGCGTACCTTGTCCATTAGAAAGGGTCCGATCCATACGAAGAAACAAAAAGCCAAAACGGCCAAAAAGATCAGCAGAACAACAAATTTCCCCCACCACCAAAACGACCACCAGATGCTGATAAAGTTCCCCGGCGACGACGGAGAAGAGGAAGACGGATTCAAACCACCGCGGCGGCCTCCGCCGTCACCCCAACCTTCCGGTGACGTCACGATCACGTAATCAGGTTTAGGGTCTTCAATCCCAACCTTCAATCTGGAAATTCCAGCATTGTTTTCGAGCGTCATTCTGATTGTTATAATGATAACAAATCAGAAATCAAAATCGCATCGAATGGAACTCCTGAAATCGGAAGGGTTTTGAAACAGCCCCTCTCGATTGGAAGAATGGAGAAACAGAATTCTGGAAGAATCTGTTATGTTATGTTAAAGGAGAAAATGGAGGAAAATTTGGATCATAAACAATAACGTATATAGCTTTAAATGACCATGAAAATAATCACGATAAATATGTTTGTAAACATAAATCAGTTGAATCTATCTATATCTATATTTATATTTTTATCATAAATAAAAAAATTTATCATATTTTAATTTATAAAGAAGAAGATTTGTCATCATCATAAAATTTTAAATTAAATTAAAATTTTAATAAGTAATTATCATAATACTAAATTTTCAAATTAAGGTTTATTTAATTTAAATTAAGATCAAATACTAAATATGAATATTAAGTTTTATATTGTATTTCATATATATTATATTTTATTAAAATAATATATTTTATTGCATATATTTTGATACATTTCTATTCGTAATAATATTTTAATTCAATATTATACATGTAATATAAAATATTTTATTCTATTTAATTTTATAATTCTTTTCACTTTAATTAAATTTAAATTCAAATTATTAAGTATTTCATTTCAATATAATAAACAAAGTCCTTTTTTTTGTGACTAGATTTTTTTTAACTGTAAACATCTGGTTACCCGGGGCCTGGGGGGTCTCATCATGGCAAACGATGATACTCACAACATTTTACGACCGCAATCCGTGCGAGTAACCAAGACCCTCTGTGTTGCACATCTATCCCAAATAAAACCCACTGCCTAAATTCCCACTGTCGTAAAACATCTGACTAACCTATAATTACTGTGAAATTTTTAGATAGTTACAAAAGGATATAATTATTGTAGATTATAATTGTATTTATAGTTTTTTTTTTTAAACTCAACTGTGTAACACACGAGAATAAAAAAATTATAACAATATAATAATATAATTTACTATGAGACAAAATACCACATTAACAAAGAATACTCTAGTCTTTTATTTTGAACAGGACCCATTGTAACGATGGAATCCAATGATTAAAGACCGTCTTTTTTTTCTCTCTATCAATATACACCAACAGCCGGTGAAGAAAATCGTGTACACTATAAGGACTTTATTATTATTATTTTTTTTTTCAAAATCTTACCTTTAGGTGTGGATGTACTCATGTAAACTATAAGGATCGTAGTCACGGAAATACACCGATTTAGCAACGGGTGTAAACTCAATGATTTTTTTTTTAAGAAAAAGTTTATCCCAATATTGTTTCTTTAAAACCCACGCGTCAAAAGGCTTCAGTTACGATTCTCTTCCCTAAAATGTGACTCAAAACCCTTAAGAAGAACAACGCTTCTTTTCATTCCCTATCCTCACGAATTCACCCATGACCCCTTCTTCCTTCAATCCTTGAACTTGTTTTTAATCCCTTCCGGAGCAATCTACCTTGTTTTTAGGAGTTTTTATATTTTTGTATTCTGGTTTGAACCTCTTCTCATATTCTGCCTGAAAAACTTCATCATCAGTCATTAGTTAATCAAGTTTTATAAATTTAAAAGCTTATGCACAAAAGGTGTTACTAAAATTGCTATATTTTTATATACCACACGCAAACCACCTATCTCTTGGCCGCTAGAACCATTTTTCGTCACGTGGATAACCTAAAACGTTTTCCGATTGAAACTAAAACAGAACGAGGCTTAGCCTGGTGGTTGAAGCTATGCCTTGTGCACCAGAGGTCCACAGTCACTATGGACGAGTGGTGTGACATGTTCCCGTTGCATGTTAAGATCCGACAACCGGGGTTGCTTGGGTTAACCCGATTGTAGGTTTTGGTCCGACATGTTCTTCCATTCAAATCAAATCGCTAACCCTCTAGAAGGAAACACTATTATGTATTTATAGTAGATATTGATAGAACTTTGGAAAAGGCCATCGAGTTTTTAGTTTGCTTTAGTCCTCGTGAAAGTGTGAAAGCATGGCCTCGTATGCCATTATTTTACCCGACATGTCAACCCAACCTTAAAGTTCTAACATCGAGATTGATCAAATAAACATATTGAAAAAAAAATTCCATAGAAAAAAAGTCTTGGATCCGTCACTCCATATCGATCCACCAAGTAAACCAATAATCTTCTAAAACTATTCATTTGCATGTAACAACTAACAACAGTATAATGGGGTGTTCAAAAATATCCGAGTCCGAATCTGTATCCGTATTATCCGAAATTCCGTATCCGAATTATCCGAAAATTTTGGATATCCGGAATTTCGGATATCCGAAACTCGGATATCCGAAAATTCGGACTTGGACTTGGACAAGAATTTACAAAATTTTCGGAAGTTTCGGATACCCGGTATCCGAAAATTTAAATAAATTAAAATAAATTTTATATTAAAGAAATAATGAATTATTGAATACTTGGACTATGTTTATTTGTTTTGTCGTTTTTTAGGTCGAACTTATGTTTATTTGTATTTGAAGACTTGGACTATGTTTATTTGTTTTGTCGTTTTGTCGTTTTTTTTTGTTAAATTGTGTTTTTAAAAAAAAAAACTGGATTTTCGGATATCCGTTTTAACTATCCGAGTCCAGTCCGAAATTTCGGACTTGGACTTGGACAACGAAAACTGATATCCGAAATTTTCGGATACCCGAAATTCGGATATCCGAAATTCCGGGTATCCGAAATTTTCGGATACCCGAAATGGGCTTTATCCGGATGATCCAGGAAGAAAAAGCCCATAAATGAGGTGAGGCAGCCCAAGTGGAGTAGGGCAGAAAGGTTTAAGAACCTGCTGTTCATCAACCGGTCCATTTTGGGATTTTCCTGCATTCTGATTCTAATTAGTCGGTTCCATACGAATTGGGTGTTGCTAATTCCGTTAATTTGGTTCGAATTATGTGGGTTTAAGAAGCATCTGTTTAGCTCAGCCAACTGTCAAAAAAAATAAAAATATGAGCATCAACTAAACTCGTTTTCAGAGTTGCAGTCAAGGTATTCAATCCATAAATCTTCGTTTTCTCTGTAGTATACGTAATTTCTGTCTTAGGGTTTTGAAGCAGTTCTTGATTTGAAATACTAGGTTTTGAGCATCCAAAACCGAATAATCAATTTGGTTTCCGGTTATAGAAAACCAAATAACCCGTTCAAAACCAAACAAACCGGTTAAAAGCCCACTTCGATGTATTTTAGTGTGAAACCCTAGAATCTAAATTGTGAGTGGCTTCTTCAGTGCATTTCGAAGTATTTTTATGCCCACAGGTGACTCGAATTGATTACTAAATTGATGCGATAAACATGTTGATTTTGTGATTTTATCTTACTGCCTCTGTCTGTTAGCAACATAGGTGCTCAATTTTAGAAACAGAACTTCAGAGATTCGTTTAATACTTCAAAACATTGAGTAGATACATGTATAAGTTTCATTTGGTTAGAGACTTAGAGCCCAAAAATCGTGTCTCAACCTTAAAACTAGAGCCTACATGATCTATCATCACTGTCTTCACCCGATTTGCATCACACAATTTACAGACTATTTTAGCTTTTTAAATTGGCTTGATTAAATCAAATTGAAGAACAGCCCGCTATCCACAAACTAGACTACAAAAAAAATACAGTAAAGCCTATAGCTTCTGCCTTGTGTTCAAAATGAACACTCTCCCCCTCAGAAGCTGCATTATCTTCAAATCATATGGTGAGTTTGACATATTAATGTATGTAATTTGGTTAGAAACGGTTAAACTGAATAACTCGAAAACTGAACCCATGAGCACCCCTAGGTCTGACACTGGAAAGTGATTCCTTGAATAAATATTGTTGTAGAACTAATTTGTGCATATGGAGGTTTCATCTTGCTCCTGATTGTATTATTCATCTTTTAGCATTAGGTATTTGATTTCTTCCCCTTATACTTTTTTAATTTGGACTTCCATTTTCTTTTTAAATTTTACTGATGGATTGGTTCTTATTATATATATACTTGTTCATATACTTGGCTATAATAGTTAACATAATCACCAATAACAAGAAAACCTATGTGTTTTGGACTTTTGGTGATTGTTGAAATTACTAAGGCAATTTGTTGATAATTCCTGCTGTTCTTGCTGAAATAGATGGCCAGGTGGGATGAGATACTCTCCCTCCCTGTACAAAACCCTCCAACTTCGGAATTCTCCGCATGTGATATTGTATGGTCAAAGGTAGAAGGTTATCGTGACAATATGGATAGACTTGCATTGGTTCCATTTGCTAGAGTGGATGATTTTGTTCGCGGTGAATCTAACAATAAAGACTGCCCTACAAGATTTCACGTAGAAGCCAGGAGACGCCGCTCTCCCAAGACGTCTTGCAAGCCTAAAGTTGATGGTATTCTTGAATATATTTTGTAAGTTTCTGATTATCTGGATAGTTAGAGGTCCAGCAATTTGTGTTGGAAGTCATTTGCGTACGTTATTTTAAAGATAAAATAATATTATTACCTACTTTTACCCCCTTTTAGACCTAATTTGAGTAACTTTTACACCCATTTAACAAAAGTTCTCTCATGTTTTCACAATAATGTCTGATTTTTTTTTTGTCTTTATATCCATTAATTCTTTATACTATTAGATGTACCAAACAGTCAGACTTCTGATTATCTGATTGTTACAACTTCAAGCACGTCGAAACACTAGTTTTTTTTCCCCCTTTAATAGCCCCTTTTATTGAAAACTGATTATTGAATTGCATATAGTCACTTTCAAAATTTTCAAACTCCACATTCAACTATAAATTGTAATAGTCAAACGTGTTATTATTTCTTGTTTTTTGTAGGTATTGGTGTTCATTTGGACCAGATGATCATAGAAAAGGAGGAGTAGTTAGACCAAGCAGGAGTACTTATGTACCCAAGAAAAAATCTGCTGGTAGGCCAAACACAAAAAGAGGGTGCACTTGCCACTTCATAGTCAAACGATTAATAGCCGAGCCATCTGTTGCATTAATCATATACAACCAAGATAATCACGTGGATAAAAAGGGATTGCCATGTCACGGACCATCAGACAAGAAAGCTATTGGAACACGTGCCATGTATGCACCATTTATCTCAGAGGATTTGCGCCTACGTGTCATGTCTTTATTACATGTTGGAATTCCAGTTGAAACAATTATGCAAAGACACAATGAATCAGTTGAGAAACAAGGAGGTGTTTCTAATAGAGATGATCTTTTGACCCATAGGTATGTAAGGATACAAGAAAGGAATATTAGACGATCAAGTTGTGAACTTGATGAAGATGATGATGTCAGCATCAGTTTGTGGGTTGAAAGCCATCAAAATTATGTGTTCTTTTATGAGGATTTTAGTGATAATGATCCGTTTTTGTTGGGTATTCAAACGGAATGGCAGTTGCAGCAGATGATTCGGTTTGGCAACGGACGCCTTCTTGCTTTAGATTCAAGGTTTGGAACAAATAAACTAAAGGTACGTTTGGCCCATTTTATTTATAAATTAGGTCGATTTGGGTTGTATGTATCTCAAACAGACCAAATCCGAAAACATTAGCTCCTAAAATTCTTTTGGTAAAAGATTTTGGTTTTCATTGTTATGATGTTTTTTTAATCATAGTTAACACATTATTTATTGACATAAAATTGTTTATTTTCTTACAAACTTTATGCAGTACCCAGTCCAAAGTCTTGTTGTTTTCAATTCAGCCAACAAAGCAATACCAGTAGCATGGATAATATCACCTAGTTTTTTGACATCTGGCAATACACATAGATGGATGAGAGCTCTCTTCAATAGAGTTCGCACTAAAGATCCTACATGGAGATTAGCCGGTTTTATAATCGATAATCCTTTATCAGATATCCTCTCTATCAGGTCTGCTCATGACTATAATTCTTCTAGTGACAGTTTAATATATGCTAAGATTGAACATCAGCAGTAATCAGAAGTTGAAAACTGGACAGGTCAGGTGGTTTGGATAACGGGTTAAAATGAGTGCTTTCTAGTATAGCTTGAGTTGACCCAAAATTATTTTGTCCAAAATCTTTTATTTTATTTTTTTTATTTTTTTATTTTTTTATTTTTTTATTTTTTTATTTTTTTATAATGAGAGTGTCATAAAGTAGCAATTATATTGTGCTGGTGGTTCGTTTGGTAATTACAACTCTTTTGGCCCATTTTAATGAGTGTGTCGTAAAATACCAAAGTAATAGTATTTAAGTGACTATTTAATTTCTTTTGGATAAAATGATAGGATGCATAAAAAATATAGTTTACGTGACTTTCAACCCGTTTGACTGTTTTGACCCGTTCCTTTTCAAAAAAAAATTTCCGGTTTTACCTCCTTGACTCATTAGAGAAATACATAGCACAAATCAACCTAGTCAAAAGTAAATGGATCAGAGTTGCCACCTGCAATAGTAATATAATCCATATACTACATTGATTAGTAGTCTCCTATTTGCACCTTTTCCTTTTCTTTTTCTATTGAGTGCATGATATTTTTGAACATTTCAGTTCAATGAACATGTCCACCAACTGCTCACACTTTGTAAGTTTTAATTTTAATGGCATTAAATGTTTTTTATTTTGTCAGGGAAATATATCAGTGCTCTGTATTGATTTCCTTTTGGCGTGTTCGCCATGCATGGCATAAAAACTTGATGAAAAGATGTTCAGATATGGAGACACGAGCAAAATTATCAAAAGCGCTTGGTCAAATTGTCAAAGAAATTTGTAAAGAGTGTGGAACAATCAAATCCTTTGATAAACTCATGGAAGATTTTGTAAATTGCACAAATTTCATGGATTACTTTAAGGCAGTTTGGTATCCTAGAATGGGTTAGTAACAATTATCATTAATTTTTATTATCTTTATTTTTCACTAGGTTAGTAACCCGTGTACTACACGGGTTGAATTTAGGTTCATAGTATTAGCTAAATATAAAAAAAAACGATTAAGAAATTTAAAAATTATAAATGACATAATTCATTATAAAATATTAATTGATAATTTAATACATTAAAGATGACAAATTCTTGATTTGTTTACTTAAAAAGACTCAAATTATTGAGTAATTTATCAAATCTACATAATGTTTGCCATTTTTTAAATGAAAATTTTATTTAGATAAAATTGGTAATTAGTATTAATTGGTAATCTACTAAATTGATACTTGAATCTGGTTTTGACACGTGGCACTGATGATGTGGACACCTTAAAAAGAAGACACGTGGAAACAATTTTATTGCTTTATTAGGATTAAGATATTTTACTAAATTCTTTTCCCATCAGGGTCTTGGATCACTGCTTTGAAAACACTACCACTTGCAAGCCAAGAAAGTTCAGCCGCCCTTGAATTCTATCACAACCAATTAAAGATCAGGTTGCTGAATGAAAACGATTCAGACATTTATCAACGAGCCGATTGGTTGATAAATAAACTGGGTACTAAAGTACAAGCCTACTTCTGGCTTGATGAGTACGAGGGCAAAGATGACTTTTCACGCTACTGGAAAGACGAATGGGCAAGTGGTTTAACCGCTTGGCGGAACTCAAGATCCATTCCCAACACTGATATTGTCACAGAAGGTGAACGGGTCAAAGTTGTTGACCAACACAATCGAGATTTAGCTCATGTTATATGGAACCCGGGGTCAGAATATGCTATTTGCAGCTGTGATTGGGCAGAAAAGGGTAATCTGTGCGAGCATGTGTGTAAGGTTATTCAATATTTTCGTGAAAAAGGTTTGGGACCGCCGTCTGTCAGTCTGATGCAGTATAATCAGGGTCTGATTAATATGTTAAAATGCCCGCCTGCTAATTCTTTTATCCGTGACCATGCTGTTTCGTTAGCCGTTTGGGTTAACGAACAACTTAGTGCACAATTTGGAAAAAGTGGACAGAATGGTAACTTGGATGGGAAGGAGGAGATGGTGAATTCTGGCACACTTATGGAAGTCGACTCGGAATTATGTTGAGTATTTTGCGTCCTTTTTTGATGGACGAGAAAACCTCAGCAGCATGTTAGCTGCTCGTCGCGGATGTTAGCGGGTTGTGAAGGACTGATATGCCAATATGGTAGAACTGATGAGTGTAGGAAGTGGCCGCATTGTATATGTTGAGTGACTAATTGTAAGTTTGGATACATTGGCACTTCACGTTATACGAAAAATCTATTTAAATTGTTTGTTCGTTTCATTTACCTATTTTTATCTTAGTTGATAATCATATACTTTAAAGACTGAGGGTGGACGGTGTGGATCAAAAGCTTTACTCTTTAGATAATAAATAAATAAATTCAAAGCAAAAGACAAATCAGGTACTCATATCATAAAAAGTCTCGGATTGAACTATAAGAAACAAATAAACAGCATAGATAGATGACGGGCTGCAAGAGACACAACGGTCTCCGTCTTGCTGCAACCACATCATTGTTCTTATACCATGATAACTGATGTTCAAATGAAACAAAAACTTCATTGCCAACCGGAAAATTCATAGATCGAACCACCACCATAATCATTCACAATCACATTTATCAATCACCGCCACCTCTTTGATTTTCAGATCTGCAAGTGAATAATGGATCGATATCCCCCAATTAAGGGGATTGAATATTATATAGAAGTGATAGTTACAAAGTGTACACAAAGAATGAAGAAATTACATAAATGATACACAATATATAAATCTAGACTAAAGTAGTCTTAACACTAACGGTGGGGATAGCAACAATATTCTTGGTCGACGATGAAGGGTAGATGGTGCTGGACGACAAATGAAGCAAGACGATGGAATTTCACGAGAGAAGAATGCAAGCTGATAAATTGATGGCTTATTAGTGGATAGTGGTGGAGAATGAAAGAGATAACTTGTCGGCTTCATAAAATTTAACCAAACGTATCATGCTTAAACATCCTGTACAATTAGCAATAAAAAAAGAAACATCAATAATCTCTAAACCAATTGTTTGAAGTGATGTACACAAAAACTGAAAACATTAAAAAAATCGAGGTATCATGCTTAAACATCCTGTACAATTAGCAATAAAAAAAGAAACATCAATAATCTCTAAACCAATTGTTTGAAGTGATGTACACAAAAACTGAAAACATTAAAAAAATCGAGGTTTCGGTTGTCGTTTATGAAAAGGAAAAATACCAAAATAACCACTTTAACAATCATTTACCCCAAAATGACATTTGATCCCCCCCCCCCCCCTCCCTCAAAATAGCCATTGATACACGGTCACCGACGACTATAGAGCTTCGGGACGACCGTGGAGGTTCTCAAGGCGACCCTATATATTTTTTTTAATTTGAGACGTCCGTGGAGGTTCTCGAGACGACCGTCGTGATCAGAAATATGATGACGTGATGCATTCTGATTGGCTCAAAAGCTACGGTCTTGCGACCCTAGACTATGGTCGCCAAGACGCCAATGACCCTTGGTGGGAGACTATCTTGAGATCAAACTTTGTCAAATAACTAATTTAAAAACAATCAAACAAGTGTGGTCAAGAAGGCTAGTTTGGTATTTTTCCTTTAAAAATATCAAACATGTATTTCATTCGGTTAGGCTTTATTATTCAGAAGGGGTTGGCGACACAGCTTGTTGCCAACGTCTCCCTTATAATTCATGTTGAGTTGTAACCGTTTTAAATCTTAATGAAAGTGTTAAAAAAAGTTTTTGAAAAAGACAATTGAGTACGCACAGTTTGACCCAGCTACAATTAAATCCAAAGGATTTCAGTTTCAGTGATTCTTGAATCAATATTGACGATGATCCTCAGGAGCAGCAGTGTCTCCCATCTTCAGTCTCATCATACTCAACGCTCTATCATCCCTTTCCCTCCAAAATCTTCTTCTTCAGGTAATCTAACCATACCCATTTCCTATTTCATCAAAAATTCCTTCTTACTTTACTCTTTGTAGATTATGCCTGCTTGCTTTCTGAAAGCTTTTGAACTTGTGAATTCGCAGAAAACAGTTCAATCGCCTTCCCAATTCGTCCCAACGCCCTCCGTTTATGTACATCGTTCTTCCCTTTTCCTCTGCTTTTTATTAGAATGATACACCAATTCGATTCCGATGCTTTTTATTCAGCGATTTGATTCTGATCTTAAGATTACTGTCTTTATTTAAAATGATCGTTTTCGTGTTAATCGGATGTCAGTTAAGGGCTCCAGATTCATAGTTCATAGGCGTGTATCTGGAGCGTCTCCTGGACGGGTTGACCCGGATGAATCTCCAAATTATGCATCAATTTCACCTCAGGTATCAATCCAGTTATTACTCCTTTTTGCAATTTAGGTTACAATTATCTGGTGATTGGTACCAAATTTTAGGTATTTGACTTAAAATGGTGCTTAAGATGTTTGAAAGGATCTATCAGAGTTTAGTGGTGGTTATAACTTATATCAAAATGTGCATATGAATCTTTTTTTTTTTTTGGCCTCCTTTTTTTTTATATCAGGGATGTAAAAGCTTACAATAAATGTGTTTTTGCCATATTATTCATGCTTGTAATGTGACAGATGCTTGAAAAGAAGGCGTCTTTTGTGGACGTTTTAAAGAAAGCCAACTCGATATTGCCTCAAGTAGTTATTGCTACTACAATATTGGCACTTGTCTATCCACCATCTTTCACATGGTTTACTAGCAGGTTAACTAATACTAATACTCCCTTATTTCCAATATAGTATTCCTTCAATATGATGCTAAATCTTCAAGGGGACTAAGCGTCTGATTCCCGTAGAGGTCTCAGATTCGAATCAAGTTTCAACTGGTTTACGTCTTAATAATAATTACAATAATGTGGACCTAGTTCTATATGTGTCTTAAGACGGTTGTATGAAAAAAACTATAATGTTTCAGGTATTATGCCCCGGCTTTAGGCTTCTTAATGTTTGCAGTCGGGCTAAATTCAAGTGAAAAAGATTTTATTGAAGCATTTAACAGACCTAAAGCTATTATTGCCGGTTATGTTGGCCAATTTGTTATTAAACCGTCTCTTGGTTATTTGTTTGGCACAATGGCTATGACATTGTTCGGCCTTCCAACTTCCTTAGGTAATATTATCTTTTAGCAATTTCTTTGGTATGTATATGTATGCCTAATGCCAAGAATTTTTTGTTCAGGTGCTGGGATCATGCTTGCTTCCTGTGTTAGTGGGGCCCAACTGTCGAATTACGCCACTTTTCTAACAGACCCAGGGATGGCCCCACTAAGCATTGTTATGACATCAATATCTACTGCTACTGCTGTTTTTGTGACCCCGTTATTGTCATTATTGCTTATTGGAAAGAGGTTGCCTGTTGATGTAAAAGGGATGATTTCCAATATCTTGCAGATTGTAGTTTCACCCGT
Organism: Deinandra increscens subsp. villosa; assembly: GCA_039602395.1. Lineage (NCBI taxonomy): Eukaryota > Viridiplantae > Streptophyta > Magnoliopsida > Asterales > Asteraceae > Deinandra > Deinandra increscens. Next base: position 4,327,604 of record JBCNJP010000021.1, on the reverse strand, counting down.
TGCTGCCGGCTTGCTTCTTAATCGGTATGTATGCACTTGATGGGTCGGGTTGGATTGGATTGGATTGCCCCCGATATCACATTTTTCCATATTTTAACTGCATTTTATAAAGAGTGCTTATGTATGAGACAAAACCAATATCATCTCATAATAATCTAAATGTTTGAATAAAACAATATAATACGTTGTATGCATTAAAAAAGTCTTAAGGTGAGTTTCACCAGTTTTCCCTATGTGGCGAGTTCCCCTTTTAGCTAACTTTTTTAAGATATTTATTTCGGAGTATCATGAGAATACACATTTGACCAAATGTGTTTACTAGAATAGCCATTTCAATTTTTTTTAATTATCTGTTTGACTGTTACAAATATTTCAATGACCCAAGGAAAACAAATCACCACAAGACATGGGCAGCATCTGCACTAAGTGGCGTAAAAGTGGTAGTTTTTTTGCACCAAATGTCTAATTGCCGCAAAAATGATAGTGCTTTGCGTCAATATGGCTACTTTTTGCGAAACAACGGTCCATGTGTCTAGTATTGATTGGGTTTCCTATTATTAAAAGATTGTGCACAAATCAAATTGATGAATCTAAATAAATATACACCAATGGCTATTCTGGAATAAAATACATCTCCAATCGATCCGTTAATTAGTAAATAGTTGAAATTTCCATATTCTCAACTTTTAAACTTAATAAACCTGTAATGAAGTTGTATAAAAGTCAAACTCTGCTTCTCTTGTATCTGTTTCTCATACAAGCGTTTTCTTTTTGTAATATACAGGTTTTTGCCACGAATATCAAGCGCCATTAGACCCTTTTTGCCACCATTATCAGTTTTAGTGACCTCTCTTTGTGTCGGGGCTCCTCTTGCGATTAACATAAATTCCGTTTTATCACCTTTTGGGATATCCGTCTTGTTGCTTGTTATCTCCTTTCATTTATCAGCTTTTATACTTGGATATGCATTTACCGGCATTGCTTTTCACAATGAACCCGATGTCAAACCTCTTCAAAGAACACTTTCTTATGAAACAGGTTCAACATTTCTTCTTAATGTATAAATGGCTAAAAGTTATATTTATTGTTCACATGGATTTACAAACTATTTATATTATTAACCACTCACCCTTGAAATGAAACTTTAATTTTTATAGGTATGCAGAGTAGTTTGTTGGCCCTTGCCCTCGCAAATAAATTCTTTCCAGATCCACTTGTCGGTGTACCTCCTGCGATATCAGTAAGTTTGTTATTTACCTGTCAACTAACTTGGAATAATCTTAATCACTTTCTTTGTTGGGCGAATCCTGCTTCCTTGTACATGAGGTAAACGATAAGTCGATAACCTTTTTGTTTTTTGGTTTTATGCAGGTTGTAATCATGTCACTAATGGGGTTTTCTCTTGTAATGCTTTGGTCCAAGAAGAAAGTATGAGTTTCATGAGTTCATAACCTATCAGTCGATATCCCGTTTGCTTCTGTTTTCTGCGGTTAAAATGAGTAACAAATAACACTTATTTTTACACCAAGTTTAAAGAATTGCAGTGATCTTCTATGGCGTAGAGTCGTAGATAATCGGGTTGAACATCTAAAGTTTATTTTCTCGGTGAAATCACCATTTAGGAACACAATTTTTGCGATCATATGGGTGATTTTCGTGTTCATGATATCTTTATTAGTTATTAGTACACTTTCTTTCAAGAAGAGAAGCATTATAAGTTTATGTTTTCTTAGTATTCCCTTTGTTTCAAATAAGAAAATAGACAATTGAAGTTGATGTATATATAGACTTTGAGATCACAAGTGAGAATCTTTGAGAAGAACTTGGAACAATAATCTCTTCTACATGTCATAATCATTTGTTACCATGTCATAATCATTTGTTACCGATGGAAAATTTGGAAATTTAACTTATTTTTTTTGTTATTCAAGCATTCATAACCTATTCTTTATATTTATCTCGAATTTTAAAATTTAAAGATATTCTATATTTTCCTTCTTCATCTCAATATGCTTCTTCATCTCAATATGCATATCGAAGCATATCGAAACATTAAAGGTTTTAAACTTCTAATTTAGTGCTTCTTTTAATATGGAGTTTCAATTTCAAATCTTCAAATTTTAAAGAATGTATAACATTAGAAAAGATTATAAAAAAAAGTAGAAAAAGATTAAAAAAAATAATAAAAATGAATATAGAGAGAGGTGAAGAATATGATGTGAGAACTTAAATAAATATTAATATAAATTTAACGAAGAATGATTTTTTTAGATATGAAAATAGAGAATAAGATATGAATGCTTATAGGGTGTCTAACAAGTATTTATGTCCTATATCTGGTTTTGAGATAGATGACGTTAGTGAGATAGATTTGATTGTAACGAGGCTAAAATATTAGGTGTGAAAATGTAAATTTTCAACTCTTAAAATAAATGAGTTACTTTTTATCAAATCAAATGAATCAACATGTTATTTACTCTAGTTTTTATGATATTTTTATATTGATATCACTTAATGTACGAAATCTCCAAAAATCCCCACAATTTAATTTATTTTGAAATTTAAACTAAAAAGTTATTCTTAGGCGTTGTGCCAATAATATTAACATCTTTAAGCATATAAAGAGAGAATGTAGAAGGCTATCACGTGCTAATTTTTGTTTAAAAAAGTAAGGGTATATTATAAATCACACAAAAGTCACGCCGTTATATAAATAAACGTTAAGAAACATGAAAGAAACCGAATTATCAAAATATAAAACTACGAGAAAAGGCTAGAAACTTATATCGAAATCCTGATAAAAATAAGTACATAGGAATGATATCAAAATATAAAACTACATGAAACAACTAAGAACTTTTATCCAAACACGACGAGTTTAATATATAAGTTTGTGATGTAACGGATACAGTCGTGTAACATGACTTTTATTTTATAGGCTCAACATTGTAAGCGTTATATTTCTAATTTTAATTTTGTAACGTAGTCTTTTTGTATTTGATAATAAACTAGTCAGTGACCCGGGTAAATACCCGAGGCTGTGATATAAAAAGAATTATACGAAGTAAAAGATAAACCTAAATTGAAAATAATTAAAAATTAAACTAAACAATACATAAATAAAGCAAAGAGCTATAAATAATAGAGTAAAGTTAGACCGATAGCTTCATAATTCAATTGCCAAACCAATATTTATAAAGTATAAATAGATACCAACGAAGAACAAAAGTACAGAGTATAGTAATTTGAAATCAAGCTTTCATAATGTTTATTTCAAGAAAAATCTTGTTTCGTAACTTTGTTTTAATTCAGTGGACTTGTCCTTAGAATTGATCTTTGGTCCATTGTATAACAGAAAAGATAACAATAAGAACACGTACTTAATAAAATATAACAATTAATTAATGGATCAAATATATTCATATTCTTTCTGGCAGTGTGTTTTCTAATGGATGCAACCCCTAAAATTCTATTACACTTTATCTCTTTTTTCACATAAAATGTCCAATTTACCCTTTCATTTTTTAAAACAAACTCATCCAAATAATAATAATAATAATAATAATAATAATAATAATAATAATAATAATAATAATAATAATAATAATAAAAGATCAACAACAACGATCTTTAATCTCTACCCCCTACAAAACAGCTTATCTGGTCTTTAATCCTCACCCCTACAAACCAGCTTCTCTCCACTCTCTATTCTTCTCCTTTCCCTCCTCTTCAATTCATGTAAACTTCCAAATGTCATAGAAACAAAAACATAATTTAGAACTATTGAAGCTGAAAATGTATGTGTATTTGACTGTATGATAACTATAAATGAGCAAATTGACTAAAATAAAAGATGACAGTTATGTAAACTTGCAAATGTAATTTAAACACAACTTAATTCATAGTTGTTGAACCTTCAACTATGTGCGTGTTTGACTGTATGGCATCAACATTTTACTTTTTTATATTTTTGAACATATATAATATTTCTTATACCTGATTTAGTATAACTTACTTGAGGTTTGACGCGCAGAAGAGATAATTTAACAACTTTGTCACTATCCTCAAGCTTTCAAGAATATCCATAATTGCTAGTTTATGTTGAAGCATGATCTTATGATCTTATAGAGTTTTATAAACTTCAGGGGGGGCTGAATGAATAAGTATGAAAGTACAGGGACTGGTTTTGCCTAAATGGGTTAATCTTTGTTAACCGACTGCTTAAAAGTTTGTTAGGCGCGTCATTAGCTGAGTTGAATATATATAGGTGTAGATTCGATCAGTTGTATCATCTTGTTCATCTTGTTCATATTTTTCCTTTCTCAATTGTAATCGTTCATCATTAATAAAGTTTTGCCCCGTTTGATTTGATTCAATTTCATCTTGTTTTTCGTCTTCGATTTCAACAAGTGGTATCAGAGCCACCGATGGGCTCAATTCCGCATTCAAGATCAAATTGAAGGTTTCAATCGAACAATCTGTGCCACGATTACGTCGATACAGGTAAGCGAAGGTTTAATGGTGTCAACGAAGTTCGAGGTCGAGAAATTCGACGGCAAAAACGATTTTGGGCTTTGGCGGGTGAAAATGCGGGCATTTCTCGTGTATCAGGGCCTTGCTGATGCTTTGAAGGGAAATGCCGGAAGACCTGAAGGCTGGGAGGATGCCGATTGGCAAGAAGTGATGGAGAAGGCCCATAGCTCCATAATCCTGAGCCTAGGTGATAAGGTCCTGCGTGAGGTTGCCAAGGAAGATACTGCCGCTGGTGTTTGGACCAAATTGGAGTCATTGTATATGACAAAATCCCTCGCAAATAGGCTTTATCTCAAAAGGAGATTGTACACTTTTCAGATGGATTCAAACAAGACTATGGAGGATCATGCTGATGAGTTTAACAAGGTAATCCTGGATCTTGAAAATATTGAGGTTACTGTTGAGGATGAGGACCAAGCAATATTGTTCTTGTCCTCATTACCTCCATCTTTTGAAAATTTTGTTGATACTCTCTTATATGGGCGTGAAACTCTGTCCATGGAAGAAGTATTATCTGCATTAAATTCAAAAGAGCTACAAAGAAGGCTTGAGACTAAGACAGAAAGTGGAGAAGGCTTATTGGTAAGAGGGAGACAAGAGTATAGGTCAAACCAGAAGAAGAAACAGCAGCCAAGATCTAAGTCCAAAGGAAAATGGAGATGTTTTATTTGTGGCTCAGATAAGCATCTTAAAAGAGAATGTCCTATGAGAAAGAATAAGAGAGAGTTTAGCAATAGTAGGAATCAGAAATCAAGTGATGACTCAGGAGATGGGTATGAGAGTTCTGAGGTTCTGATGGTAGCTAACTCATGTGATCAAGATGTGTGGATTTTGGACTCAGGTTGCACATATCATATGACACCTAATAGGTCATATTTTGAAGACATTGTCATCAAGGATATGGGAACTGTTAAACTGGGTGACAGCAGGCCGTGCAAGGTAGCAGGTGAAGGTAATATCATTCGTAGTCTAAATAATGGCTCTACATTAAAATTGATGAATGTAAGATACATACCTGATTTGACTAAGAATCTTATATCACTTGGTACTTTTGAAAAGGATGGTTGTTGTGTAAATCTTAAGGATGGTAGAGCTAAAGTCATAAAGGGGTTATTAGTTATCTTGACAGGAACTAGATGTGGAAATAATACATATTCTTTAGATGGTAGAGTCCAAGAATTATGCAATGTGGCCTCTAGTAGTTATGATACTAATCAAGAATCAGTCCTATGGCATAACAGGCTTGGCCATATTAGTGATCAGGGACTGAATGAATTGCATAAACAAAATGTGTTGGGAAGCTTTAATGGGCAAGGGGTTGGTTTCTGTGAACATTGTATAATGGGCAAGTCTCACAGGGTAAGATTTGGGAAAGGTAAACATGTGTCAAATGGCATTTTAGACTATGTACATGCAGATCTTTGGGGACCAACTAAAACTCAATCTTTAGGAGGTGGTAGTTACTTCTTGTCCATTGTAGATGATTTCTCAAGGAGGGTATGGGTATTCATACTCAAACACAAACATGAGGCATTTAGTAGATTCAAGGATTGGAAGGCATTAGTTGAGAATCAAACAGAGAGGAAAGTCAAAAAGGTTAGGACTGACAATGGCCTGGAATTTTGTAATAAAGAATTTGATGAATTTTGCAGAAAGTGTGGTATTGGTAGGCATTTAACTGTACCTGGTACACCACAGCAAAATGGGTTAGTAGAAAGGATGAATAGAACTTTATTGAATAAAGTGAGATGTATGTTAATTAGCTCTGGTTTAGCAAAGAGGTTTTGGGGAGAAGCAGTTAATACTGCTGCTTATTTGATAAATAGATCACCTTCATCTGCAATAAATTTGAAAACTCCTATGGAAGTATGGTCAGGAAATAAGTCTGATTACAGTAGTCTTAAGGTGTTTGGATGTTTGGCTTATGCACATGTTAAGCAAGGTAAACTAGATGCCAGGGCTATACAATGTATATTACTTGGATATCCTGATGGTACTAAAGGTTATAGGTTGTGGAGGTTGGATGAGGGGTCACCTAAAGTCTTTGTTAGTAGAGATGTAACATTCAGAGAAGATATTTTCTACAAGGATATAATTTCAGGTGATTTCAGGTCAGATGTTTCACATGGTTTGGAGACAAATGAAGTTCAGTTTGAGGTGGAGCAAGCTAGCAATAAACAGGTTGAAAAAGAAGCTGTTGCTAGTGATCCTCAATCAAGCTCAAGTGCTTCTGAACTTGAGAGTACTAATGCAACCCAAAGTAATGTAGAGCCTTATAGTTTGGCAAGAAGCAGGCCTAGAAGAGATATAGTTAAGCCTGTAAGGTACAGGACCAATGAAGAAACAGCTGCTTTTGTGTTTACAGCAGCTGATGAAGAGAGTGATTGTGAGCCTATATCTTTTGATCAAGCTATTAAATCTAAGGACAGTGACAAATGGTGGAATGCAATGCAGGAGGAAGTGGAATCTCTTCATCAAAACAATACCTGGGTATTGGTTCCAAAACCTGAGGGGAAAAAGGTTATTTCTTGTAAGTGGCTTTACAAAATTAAAGAGGGCTTGAACACTAGTGATAAACCTAGGTATAAGGCAAGATTGGTTGCTAAGGGGTTTACTCAAAGGGAGGGATTGGACTATAATGAAATATTTAGTCCAGTGGTTAAACATTCTTCCATAAGATTAATGCTTTCATTAACTGCAGTGTTTGATTTTGAACTAGAACAACTTGATGTTAAAACTGCCTTTCTACATGGTTTTTTAGATGAAGAGATTTATATAAATCAACCATTGGGGTTTGTTGAGAAAGGTAGTGAAGATAAAGTGTGCTTATTGCAGAGATCACTGTATGGGTTGAAGCAATCTCCCAGGCAGTGGTATCTCAGGTTTGATCATCATATGTTGTCATGTGGTTTTAAGAGAAGTGAGTATGATTCTTGTGTATATTTGAAGGAATATGCACCAGGTGACTTTGTGTACTTACTTTTGTATGTTGATGACATGCTTATAGCATGTAAAAGCATGAGTCAAATAGAGATCACTAAAGATCTTTTGAAGTCTGAATTTTCTATGAAAGAACTAGGACAAGCTAAGAAAATTATTGGAATGGAAATCACAAGAGACAGGCCTAATAGGATACTAAGGTTAAGTCAAAGTACTTACACAAAGAAGGTTCTGTTTAATTTTGGAATGGATGAGTGTAAACCTGTGTCTACACCATTTGCACCTCATTTCAAGCTGTCATCTCAGGATAGTCCAAAGACTAGTGAAGAAATTGAGTTTATGAGCAGGGTCCCATATGCTAATGCTGTGGGGTCTCTAATGTATTTGATGGTATGTTCCAGGCCGGATATTGCTTATGGGGTAAGTGTGGTTTCAAGGTATTTAGCTCACCCTGGTAAAGCACATTGGCAAGGGGTAAAGTGGATAATGAGGTACTTAAAGGGAACTGCTCATAAAGGTTTGGTTTTTGGTGTGAAAAATGATTTTGATAGGGAAATCAGAGGGTATGTTGATGCTGATTTTGCTAAGGACCTTGATAGAGGAAGGTCTATATCAGGGTATGCTTTCTTAGTTCTTGGTAATTTAATTAGCTGGAAAGCTACTCTGCAGTCAGTGGTTGCTTTATCTAGTACAGAATCCGAATATATATCTTTGACAGAAGGTATAAAGGAGATGATTTGGTTAAAAGGATTTGTACTTGAGTTAGGTGTTGAGGTTGATAAGTTTGTGGTATGCTGTGATAGTCAAGGAGCAGTGCAGCTATCAAAGAATAGTGTATTTCATGACAAAACTAAGCACATTCAGGTAAAACTTCATTTCATCAGGGATATAATTCTTTCTGGGGCTGTTACTGTAAAGCAAGTTAGAACTGATGTTAATGGTGCTGATTTCTTAACCAAAGGTTTACCTGGAGCTAAGTTTCAGAAGTGTATTGAGTTACTTGGTGTTGGTTAAGGTAAATTTGATTTAAAAAGTCTAAGTGTTTTCTCAATTAAAGTTTGGCTGCAATTTGGCACATCATGATTATCAAGGTCATTGATCCTCTGTTATTAGATGTTAATGCTGGGTTGTAGTTGTGTTAATTGAGTTTTTTCACTTAGAGTTGTGCTATAAGATTCTTAAGATCAAGGTGGAGATTGTTGAAGCATGATCTTATGATCTTATAGAGTTTTATAAACTTCAGGGGAGGCTGAATGAATAAGTATGAAAGTACAGGGACTGGTTTTGCCTAAATGGGTTAATCTTTGTTAACCGACTGCTTAAAAGTTTGTTAGGCGCGTCATTAGCTGAGTTGAATATATATAGGTGTAGATTCGATCAGTTGTATCATCTTGTTCATCTTGTTCATATTTTTCCTTTCTCAATTGTAATCGTTCATCATTAATAAAGTTTTGCCCCGTTTGATTTGATTCAATTTCATCTTGTTTTTCGTCTTCGATTTCAACAGTTTAAACCAAACAACACACCGATGAAGAACGTTATAGTGTTCATATTATTGTTTAATCAAATACAAAGAGAGGAATAGAGTACCTACGAACCCAGCATCCTCGATTGTGCTTATACCAAAAACCAGCAGTGCAGTTTTGCCTTACATTGAAGAACCAACTTCTTGCCATACATCATCTTCAATTTATGATGTGTAAGCAATTAAACACTGACCATCTTATTCTACATATAGCACATAACAAAATTATCAACTTTAACAATTATACATCTTAACCACATAATATGTCAAGAATTTATAATAAAAATTATATCTAAGTAAGCTAATGGCCATGTTAATATTCCCATCTTTACAAAGCCCATTCATCACAGTTCCATATGTAACTTCATTCGGTTCGCAAATTCTCTTAATTAACTTCTTAAACAAAACCTCAGCCTCAACAACCCTATCTTCTGAAATTAAACCTTTTAACACAGTGTTATAAGTAGATACAAGTGGTTTATGCTTTTGAGTACTCCTGCTTTTGATCCTAACTCAACCTATCATGCCAAACAATATAGAAAAATAAATAAAATAAAGGCTTACTTATTTTTAGTTTTAAGTAGCTTGATGTGATATAAATTATAAAGGATGCTATTTCATTTTTTGTAGTGTTTAAATCACCACTATCCATATCCTTTAATCTGATTAAAACATGTATGTTAAAGTTTTAAGTAGTTTAATGAGATATGGATTTTGATGTACTCATCACTATCCATCGTCGAAACAGTGCTTATATTTCTTGCATGGCCGGAGTCCAGTATCCTTTAGCAAAGAATATTCAATTTTAAATTACTTAAACAATATAAATTGTATTCTAACATATTTAAATCCATATAAATAAATTCATAACCTTAAGATTAAATCCATATCTCTAAGCAGAAGAGCACAACCTCATATTTTTATGGTAAAAGGAAAATGCCATATGAATAAATTCAGTACTCCACACCACAAATTCTCTGCTCCAGCTAAAATCTTGATTAGCAAATTCCAACAAATATAACATATCATAAGAATTAACTAATTAATTAATTATCCAATTACTTGATGCAGGAAATTACGACCCCCAGCCTCCTACAACCTGCCTTTGAATCCTTGAAAGCATGTAAATCCAATACCAAACAATAACAGATCTGCCTTTGAATCCTTAAAAGCATGTAAATCTAATACCCACCATCAAACTTAATTTATAAGCTGTCATATTCAACAATACAAACGAATTAGCCTAGAAACACAACTTCTCCACTAAACATACTGTTTCTACCATAGAAACTATTAAAATACCCAAACTATTCAACAATACAAACCAGATATCGACTTTAACAAAAGTTCCTTAAAATGTGGTTACATAAATCTTGTGCTTCAATCATCAAAAATTTAGAAAAAAAACAAACTCACGTAATTTCTTTGTATTAAAGCCACATAAATAATACATAACAAATAATTCAATTCAAACTTTCATTGTAGAAAAGTTTGAGATGATTTAGTAACTTAGCAATTTCATACAATTTTCCAAACAACGAATTAACTAATTGAGATACTTTTTCGTATATAAATTTGTTCATTGCAATTAATTGTTGCAAACTTATGAAACTTCAAACTGAATTTCATACTTCGAACATAAAAACACAAATTCACATTATAGTCTCAAAACCAATACAAGAGCATACATATTGACTTTGCCTTTAATCTAAACATATCAGAATTGAAAACCATAACAAAACATATGTTGTAGAAGGAAGGTATATATGATTCATCATCTACAAAATCAAACTCTCCAAAAGAGACATGAAAGTAAAGAAAAAAGGTATCTCACCTGAAAGAAATGAAACACAAGAGGAAGACGTATGAGGAGCCCACCCTAATTCAAAAACATCAAAATTCTTACTTTCACTGCAAAACCAAAAAACATGAATCTTATGAAAACGATGAATTAAAAATTAAAGCACAACCTCCAATCGATGATGGGATGTATACTCGGAACCTAGAAGTCAAGCATCGTAGGACATCTGGCCATGACGAAAACGATGTGACGATGAGTTTAGATGAGTAGAATACTTACCTTCTTGACGTTGATGAGGTGAAAACGTTGAAGATTTTGATGAAGTCGTCTTTATGGCGGCTGCGAGAGAGAAAGGCTGTAAACCCTAGGTTTGGAGTTTCTTGATGTGCAGCGGCGATTAAGAATACAACGTCGATTGGAAATTAGGGTTTCAAATGAAAAAAATGGAAGAAGGCAGCGTGTATACTTGACTGGAATCCTCTTATACGACGGGTGCATATCAAAAACGGATACCTACGTCGGGTCATAAGATCCGCGTGTATTTTACGTTGTGTGCTGAAAGTTTTTTAAATGAAATTGCTGAGAGTTTGACACATAGGCAAAATCTTATGTGGCTTGATTTTAGAAGAAGAGGAATCATATGTGGCACACCTTAAAATGTGCCACCTATACCTTAAAAACTTGTGTTTAATATGTATATAGATCATTAATACTTGACAAATGAGTTGGTGTTTTTTCTGTGTTATGTAATAGGAACACATATTTTTTTTAGATAGAGAAGTATAACATGTTTTTTATTTTTTTTCACTTTCTTTACCTAATACCAGTCTTGAGGTTTAATTTATTAACGTTATCCTTACTACAATTCACATGTAGTAGATATTGTTCTTTATAATCATTAAATAAAAAAAATCAGAGAAAAGTTAACTGATGATCTCATCACTTAAATACCAAAGAAGCAAGATATACGATATTATAGATAAAACAAAGCATATGATCAATTAAGAGATTAAAATATTAAAAGCTAACAATAAAGTTATTATTATTATTGATAAGGCCAATGATAATGCTATCTTACTAATTCAAAATGGCATTATTTTCGCAATAATTTTTTTTTAAAATTTAAACTATATACTTAGAATATAAAGTTAAGCCACATTTGTCTTGTTACATAATGATAAAGATAGAACAAAAAAAGGAGGGCAATTTAGGTATTTAACACCAATCCTAATCCTCCTTACGATAATAACTTCTTCCCAAAGAAACGTTCAACTTATCTTTCACCCCTGGCTTTATATAAACCCCCACCCACCACCCCCTTTTCCTTCAAATCAATTCACTCCTCAAAAAATTTCCCCCAATTTCTTCCGATTTGCAGAGAAATCAAAACAAAACCCATGGGCTTCGACGACACAAGCTACCAACCTTCCGAACCCACGCCGTGCGCCAACGGCTGCGGCTTCTTCGGCGCCGCCGCCACCAACGGCTTCTGCTCAAAGTGCTTCCGCGATATCCGGATCCACGAGGAGCAAGCGGCGTCCGCCATAGCCGCCGTGGATAAGCTCGTAAACAAGGTCATAAGCTTCCCACCTCAAACCTCTCCCTCTTCCTCATCCGGATCTGAGCCTTCTCCGTCGCCGGCCGATGTTCCGGTGAAGCAGAAGGCGGCGAACAGGTGCTTATCGTGCAACAAAAAAGTCGGTGTGATGGGATTCAAGTGCAGGTGTGGGGATACGTTCTGTGGAAGCCATAGGTATCCGGAGAAACATGACTGTGAATTCGATTTTAAGAAAACCGGAAGAGATGCTTTGGCGAAAGCGAACCCGGTTGTGAAAGCTGATAAAGTGGACCGGATCTGAAGACGTGGACCCGGTTCGTGGTATGATTAACTGATTAAGGGTTGGTGTTTGTTTGTAAGGTGTATGTTATGTGGAATTTCGTTGAATTGATATATATGATTAAATGTGTCATATAATTGCTTTGTTTCTGCTGATTTCTTTTCTTAATCTCTTTTAAACTACCTAGATACAACTATCTAGATACGGTCGTGGTAATTGAATTTTTGTATTGTGTTTCTAAATTGTTAATTTTAACTTTTTTATAATAACTAAAAAGAAACTTTAGTTGTCTTATTCGACAATTCAAGGTTTGAAAGATGTGACAATTGAGATCTTTTTTTCTTTCTTTTCAACGTCAACTACGCTGAGTTTATCGGGACTCCTAGTTCGAATCTTATATCAAGGAACCGCGTACGGGAAGAAATATGACACCTGATGCAAATCCGTTTCCGACACGAAACGGTAGGTACAAACGATATTCTATTCAGATATGGTCAAAACTCAAAACCAAATATTGAACGGGTATGGTTTCGGGTTTTCTTCAGGGTCTCATTCTGAACCTGTTTTTTTTAACCTCTAAATAGGAGGACTAAGGAATGTTTTGGACTTTTTGTTTATGATTGGGCCAGAATACATAATATAAACTTTTAAAATAAGTCCGATATGCGCCGGACATATTTTAACGATTAGGGTATATTTGACATAAAATTCGACTTGTATGCTTCTAACCGAGTAACGAGTTAAAATAAAAAACATACCCGGTAGAAATCCTATCTAAAGGTAAGGGTCTGGGGAGGTTGAGAAGAGGACAGACCTTGGTTGCGCCCGAGGAGACCCCCGACTCGAAAAGTGCCCAAACTAAACAAACCGAGACCCATATAACCAGAAAAAAACATCAAGCGAAATACCAAGTACGACTAAAAGGTGGATATCACAGAAAGGACATGAAAAACAACACGCCCTGTAATAAGTGAGCATAGGATTGGGGTAGATCCAAAGAAAAAAATAAAAATAAATAACTAACTAAATAAATAAATAGACAAATAAAATAAAAATAAAAAATAATGACAAAAAGAAAGAATACATACTCACACAAGACCCTAAAGTATGCAAACAATCACACGTAAGAGTAAACCGGGAGATATGAGAACATACAACCCTAAAAATCTCTAACAATTATCATACATTTCCAGACTCTCATATCATTGATCATATCCTTAGATAGGTGCAACTCTAACATATCATGCCTAACATGCTATCACTTCAGTTTAGGCCTACCTCTATACCTCCTCCCTTCAACGATGAGTCTCTCCACATTCCTAACGGGTGCCATCAACGGTCTCCTCTTCACATGCCCGAATCATCTCAACCCCCCTTCCCTAATTTTATCAGAGATATGCGCAACCCCTAATTTACCTCTAAAAACCTCATTTCTTATCCTGTATAACCTTGTGTTGCTACACATCCATCTCATCATCCTCATCTCAGTTGTCTCCGACTTTTGTGCCTGAGTCTTCTTGATGGGCCAACATTATGTGTTGTATAACAAAGTCCGGTCGAATAGCCACCCTTTTTAAATTTTGCTTTTAATTTCTCTAGAAACCTTTTATCGCACAAAACACCTGACGCCGCCCTCCATTTGCACCACCCTGCTTGCACGCGGTGCGTAACATCGCAGTCAATGTCTACGTCACTCTGGATAAAAGAGCCTAGATACTAGAACTTAGTTACAACAAGTACTCCTCCAATACTCAAATCGATATCCGCCTCAGAGTGAGTCCCGTTAAACTTACAGTATAGGTACTCGGTCTTATACCTGCTGATTCGTTAGCCTTTTTCCCCTAAGGCAACATGCCACTCCTCAAGCCTCGCATTGATATCATGTTTCTTTTCCGCCCCTAACACAATATCATCTGCGAAAAGCAGCACCACGGGATGTCCGATTATACATTATAATTTTTTTTTGTGGTGACCCATGACCCATTCAATACATATGCCACATCTTTTGAAGCAAACTAAATGTCGTTCAACGTATTTTTGAACACCCTCTTGTTTATGTGCAATCTTTTGCAATACGTTTTAACAAAATATTGCCCGTTCATGATAGATACCTTTAACCAGATAATAATCATGTTTGTAAATAACTTCACGTATATGTAAAGCCGTATCTGGTGCAACCATGCAAGCCCCCCTAATGACATGGTGAAATATATGCGACCTATCAATTACATTTTTGTTGTTATTCGAATCAACAACTCTAAAAGAAGAGTGTCGTATCCACATAATGTTTGAAGTGACAACTTCTAACATAAGATTTGGATATGGATGACCGCCTCTAGTTTATTGACGTTTCTATGAAGTCTACAATTAGATCACTCCCAACACAATCCAAGCTACCAAGCATTCTTGAGGATCCATGTTTTGCCTTGGGTGCCTAGTACATTTGACGAACATAATTTAAATTTGATTTTTCATACACTATGAGTGATAGACTTCTATAACACATTTTTAGAACTTAGGAACATTTACATATATCCCCTTACTAACCCAATCAATTACATATTTACCCAAGCCTAAAACTTAATTACATATATCCCCTTTTTTATATAAAAATACCCAATTACCCTTTTAATTTTTAGAAATGAAAAAATAATAATTCTAGCAAAATTGAAGCTTCTCTTCTCCAACCTACACTTGCTCTAAAGCTCAACCCGCCACTATTAGTTCCGACCGTCAATTCCACAAAACAAACCGATTGACCTGTGAATGTTATACCCGTGAATTAAAGAAGTAATCAGCGAATGAATGAATACCCACGAATATCAAAAACATAAATATGGTCAGGATGTAGGCAGAGAACGGTGGCGTCGTAGGCTCTTACGCCGGTCTCAGCGGTTGAATGTGAACCTACCCAGATTCTTTTCTGTTGATTTGGTGCTCAGATTTTGAAAACCCGGCTTCTTATTAGATCACAAAAGCTTCGATTTGGAGTTTTAAAATGGGGATTTCGGCCGTCTTTCTTCTTCGTTGAAAGAGTAATGGAAATTTGGATTTTGGTCTAATGGGAATTTGGTTAGTCTTTCTTCATTGAATCACAAAATCTTTAATTTGAAGTTCTAAAACTAAAAAAAAGAAAAACAGAGACTTGAAAAAATGGAACTTTAATTTGGAGTTTTGGTGGAGTTGAACATGAAGGAGATGATTTAGTGGATTAGTATTTTGCCTATCTTGACTATGTTAGTTTGACTTTACGTTTGATACAAGTTTTCATAGATAACTAATGATATTTGGAGGAATATATAAATAATTAAATATTAAAAAGGGTATAATAGTAATTTAATAAATTATTTTAAATGAATTGGGTAAATATGTAATATATATAGTTTAGGAAGGGGATATATGTAATTAACTTTTAGGCTTGGATAAATATGTAATAAATTGGGTTAGTAAGGGTATATATGTAAATGCCCCTAGAACTTATACATACACTTATTAGCGGTTGACTTAGACATCCTCATATATTCATCCCAAGTGTTGGTCGCGATCCCATACGTATGAAATATATCACATATGGTGCGTTTAGAGAAAACAAATATTAACTCATGTCGCTATTTTGTCGTTACGCATAAAACAATTCCCACAAAATTTCTACAATTTTTGAAATTTATATATTATCAAATAAAATAAATTATTTTAATAAAAAAAATACACCCACTAGTTTAGCCTAGTGGTAAATGTGTATGAGTTTTCTTCTGATAGAGATTGGAGATAATCGAATGGGTGGTGTAATGTCCCCGTTATGATCCAAATTTGCCGTTAAAAAAAATAGTTTTTCATTGAGTTGGAACATTGTTGGAAATTTTGTAAAATTTCCGACCACTTTCCGACAAAATATAAATATATAATGGATTTTCTTTATTAAACTCATTTTAAGAAATAACATAAATAGTTAATGTGGGACTAGTCCACTTGGTAAAGGTTTGTTCCTCTTAGTTGAAGGTCATGGGTTCAAACCCTGACAATTATGTATTTAACGTAAATAAATATTTACCGTTCAAAAAAAAAACAAATAACATAAATAATACTTTTAAAGTTGTCCAAAAATTATCCGTACGTATTATAATTTCCGAAAATGTTACCACACCGTACGTGTAAATATATAATTACTAGTTTTTTTATCTCCGTGTGTAACACGGGTGACTTTAAAAAAAAAACTATAAATACAATCATAACATACGACAATTATGTATTTTTATATCTTTAGTAATTAAATAATTGGTTATAAAATATTTTGGAATGCAATAAATAAAAAATTGGAAGTACAAATCACTTCCATAATAATTAGGAGAATTGGCGAGAAAAATTGTTGAGGATGAATGTGGTGGTGCCACATGGCAAATTGTGATGCAAAAAACTTTTCTTTTATTATATATATAGATATAGATTATTTAATTAAACTTATTTGTGTATTTTTCTATAATTTCCGATAATTTTTTACAACACGTAAATATGTACTGGTTGTTCATCATTAAACTTATTTTTTTATATGTACACAATTTTTTCATTTATTAAAGTTTATATTTTTTCAGCTAATACATTTCATTTGTGAAAAAATAAAAACATAAATGGTCTGGTGGTGTAACGGATGACAATATAATGAAGTTGGTGTTGAAAGAGTATAGAAAATTCTACGAAATGAAATGTTTTTCCAACACTAAAGCAGAAGCAAAAGTATAAAAAAATAAAAATAAAAAAGTAAAAGAAGAAAGAAACGCGTCAAAACAAATTGAATGGTGCAAAAGTAAAAAGAGAAGAATATGTGTTGATAATAATGGACGCACAACAAGAGTCAATACTAAAAAAAACAACTAGCTTGTGATATAAAAATGTTTTTGGAAAAACATAATCAAGTCCCCGATAAATTCTTGAAACTCGTCTTTCAACAAAAAATGTTCTATAACGGTATAATATGACTACGCTTGCAATTTTTAGGTTTAATTTTACTTTAATATAAAAAGTTAATAATTAGTGTATTGTTTTTAAAGTAAATTACACAGAAGGTCCTTTATGTTATATTCGAATTTCGGATTAGGTCTTTTAAGTAAAGTTGCTACACCCGACATCCTTTATGTTTTAAATTGTTTTATAGAAGGTCCTTTATCAATAACGGGGTATCAATAACGGGGTTAATAAACATCGTTAAATAAAGGACAATTTAGTCATTTTATAAGATCTTAAAAATAGAAAAATCCGTTTTAATATTAAAATTATTAGAAGATCAAATCTGAAATCAGACAACAGAGAATGGTCGGAGTTGAAACTTGAACGGAGAAACTGACGGTTTTCAGATGGTAATTACCGGCGGAAAACGGGTAGAAATAAATCCAATGGCGACCCGGCTAATTGATTTTGAAACTGTAAGTGAAAATTTGTGAGAAGATTCTTCCGGTTCTATAAAGCTGAGAATATTCTGACGAAGGGATTGAATTTGCGGAAATATCAACAAGAACATTTTGTGGAGTTGTTAGATATCTCGAAGCCAAATACGAAATTATCCGAGAGAAAAACACGATTACGACGGTGGTGTTCTTCGGAGATCCACAATCGATAATGTATTTATCAGCAGGATTAAATTGGGAACGACGAGATAATGAAAAAAAAAACAGAGCCAGAACACTAACACCTTAAATCTCCCAAAACCCATCATAATACCCAAAATTTGGGTTTCTTTGGGTGGGAATTCAGTGGATTTTTCCGCAGCGTGCTTTTCACAAGGCACCGGTGTATTTGTTTTAAACAGAGCACCTGTGAGATGAAGATAGGGATTGTGGAGAATTGAATTAATATTAAATGGGATTTTTTGATTTTAATGTTTTTATTAAAGATTTTGTAATGACTAAATTGTCCCTGACTTAACGATGTTTTTTAACACGGTTAGTGATAAAGGACCTTTCATTAAACAGATTTAAAACATAAAGGATGTCGGGTGTAACAATTTTACTTAAAGGACTTAATCCGAAATCTGGGTAAAACATAAAGGACATTCTGTGTAATTTACTCTTGTTTTTATTAAGTAAAAGAATGACATTACATTTTGTAGTTTATTTACTCACCAATCTCGTGACGGGTTAGAGATCATATGCCACATCTTTTGAAGCAAACTAAATGCCTGTTCAACGTATTTTTGAACACCCTCTTGTTTATGTGCAATATTCTTGCAATACGTTTTAACAAAATATTGCCCGTTCATGATAAATACCTTTAACCAGATAATAATCATGTTTGTAAATAACTTCACATATATGTAAAGTCGTATCCGGTGCAACCATGCAAGGCCCCTAATGACATGGTGAAATATATGCAACCTATCAATTAGTTTTTGTTGTTATTTGAATCAACAACTCTAAAAGAAGAGTGTCGTATCCACATAACGTCTGAAGTGACAACTTCTAACATAAGATTTGGATATGGATGATCGCCTCTAGTTTATTGACGTTTCTATGAAGTCTACAATTAGATCACTCCCAACACAATCCAAGCTACCAAGCATTCTCGAGAATCCATGTTTTGCCTTGTGTGCCTAGTACAGTTGACGAACATCATTTAATTTTGATTTTTTCATACACTATGAGTGATAGACTTTTATAACACATTTTTAGAACTTATACATACACTTATTAGCGGTTGACTTAGACATCCTCATATATTCATCCCAAGTGTTGGTCACGGTCCCATACGCCATTTAACGAAGAGATGTTGTACGTTTTTCATAAGTAATAAACCTTAATGTCCTCTAGCATCCCAAGATAATCTGAAAATAACTAGCTCTCTTCCAAATCATTAGCTATTCCTATAAATAGCTCTCGAGTCACATGGAAGGGTCGCTTGAAATGCTCAACATCATAAATAACATCCTTAGCCAAATAATCAGCAACTTTGTGCCCCCGTTCAAGATTTTTGTTTAAATCGGCTCTTCTTGTCATTCAGATGGGATAATCGGTTTCTTCCTCTATGCTAGCGGATGTATCAGCTAGAACCATTTGTAAGAAAAACAACATAGGACTTCAATTATTCTCTTCTGTCGGATGAAAAATCCATAATTCTGACAGAGTTTGTGAATAGAAACAAAGGATATTGTAGATTATTGATTTTTTTGTGTGTATAAAATGTCTGTTATATATACCTTGTGTTAATAAGGGTTAATTAAAAATGTTATATTTATTTCTTCAGAAAAAAAGATAATATCAACGTTCAAATGGTAGAGTGTGACTTCTCTTACATAGTTAACCGTTACAAGTGAGAAAATGATGAGATTTAGGATGTAAAATGAAGAATGGTGTGCGAGTTGTTACTGGGGGTGGGGGGTGGGGCTCGACCACGCTCGCCACACAACGTAAATGCGTAATAGCATGGGCGATAAGGCTATTCGTAACGGGTCATGATGCCGACATGAAACCTTAAACACCGCCCCTAGACGTTTGAGAGGTTGTAGGGGGGGGGGGGGGGGGGTATCCTCCCTCCGTGAAGTCTATAACGGTTGTGATTTCGAAACTGTGGGATCCTCGTTATTTGATAATCTCAAACGGCTAATTCTTTTATTTATTTTTCACTTTTTTCTTTCTAAACTTAATTAAAATAAACCAACCCCGGTCACCTATATAAATTCACACCTTCTTTCAAAATTTTACACACATTATTTACAAATCTCTTTAAACTTTTTACCCTAGAAGTCAATCTTATCGATCTCTTTAAACTTAGCTCAAGCTATTAACATATATATATAATAACCTATAAAAATCACGTTTTTCTTATAATTTAGCTAGGAGATATTGCTAGGACGTACTGAAAGATATATAAAAATAGAGTATATTTTTTTCGAAAGGCAGCTTGCAATATTCTAAAATCTCGTTTTTTAAGATTTTGGAAAGATAGTGGTATATCATTGGAAGTTATTTGAAAAATTAATTAAAAAAAAATTATTTAAAGAAGCAATTTAATTTAATAGTAAATAATGTTATTATAAATAATGATGATTTATATTTATATGATATCTCGTTAATTAAGAATGAGAATTATTTACCACAAAGATAGATGGATAGTGAAAATAAATATAAATAAAGAATAAAGAATAAAAATAAAAAAATATATGTATATATAAAGATCTTGTTTTCCTAAGGGAAAATTAAATGAAAATATTTGAATGTTGCATTGAATATATATATAAAGATTATTATATATGTATTTCTTCTTCCTCCTTTCTCTCTCTCTCTCTCTATATTTATTGAGAGCTAGCCAGCCCCGGTGGTTGTGAAACATTATTACTATTAAATACAATTTATTTACAAAAACCACATACGATACACGATGAGAGCCATCCCTAGTTTCCCCAGTAGGTTGCCTGTCACGATGAGAGCCGCCTCCTCCTCCTATGATCATGGTCGTCGTCCCAGCAGCAGCATCGTCAGGTTCCTCTTCCACCAGAATCATCCCTCAGCAGCTGCTAAACACTTCACGATTTCGGCACAACAACGAGCCGGCGGCGGCGGTTCAACAAACGACGACGAGGACCGGCCATACATCGGGTTAAATCCGTTAAGGAAATACCAGATGAGGAAACTAAACAAATGGTGTGACAAACAATGTGTGGCCGTCGCGGTTCCGGTCTACATGGTTGGTCAAGCCGTGACGGCCGGCGCGTGGGGTCTGGTCTGGAAATCTTTATGTGACTGTTTTTTCTCCTTTCCCTTGGTAATGGCTGAATATAAAAAAGAGGTTCGTACGAATATGTCCTTTATTATTATTATTATTATTATTATTATTATTATTAATAAAGTGTTTTTTTTTTTTTTTTAATTTTTAATTTTTTTTTATATGTATTATGTACGTAACAACTAGCAAGGGTTTTCCATGCTGCAAGTGTGGGTGGGACTAGAAGAATTCAGATCTTAGGGCCCGTTCCTTCTAAGAATTTTGAGGCCCCTCTTCAGTTTAACAAAATGAGCCCATTCGAAAAATAAATAAATAAAAAAAAGATTTTAAATATATGATATCCATTATTTGTTTATTTTTTAATTAATTAATTTTTGTTTCAGATGAAGCTTCTTCTTGGAATCTACTATCCCTTGTTATTGAATGAAATAGGAACCCCCTTCCAAGTGAGTCTTGGTTATGCTGCTATCGAGGTGTCTACCTATGGTGTAAGTTATGCCATGAAAAGACTGAGAGGCAAGACAGAAAACGATTTACTAACAATGTATGTAAGCGTGTTGATTAATTATATATATATATATATATATATATATATATATATATATATATATATATATAAATTCAACGTACTACTGTTTTAATTGTGACATGATGATCAATATATTTGAGGAGCTGTTAATTATTATTATTATTATTATTATTATTTTTATTATTATTATTATTATTATTATTATTATTATTATTATTATTATTATTATTATTATTATTATTATTAATTACTAGTGTATATGCATAATTTGGTGTATGCATGCAGTATGATGGCAGGTTTTTGTACTCCAGTCATGTATTCATTGGCCGCTGGTTTGTCGTTGGATCAGAATATAATAGACTTTGCCGTCGCCTCTTCACTTATTTGTGGTTTCATCTATAAGGCCATCAATCTTGTACGTTCGTTTCTTCTTCACTTGCGCGCTTTTCCTCGTAATTATTAATTACGTACTTATTTATTTATTTATCATGCATACTAGATAGCTAATTATTTACTGTCTTTGTTTAATTAAATAGTTGCGAGGTAGAAGAACAACCAAAAGCTCATGACCGAAACTACCGATCGAGTAAGCGCTTTTTTTTTTATCATACTGCTATATATGATCGAATATACCATTTGTGTTTATTTATTTATTTTTTTTATAAATTATTTCCCAGGAACATTGCATCCCATATGCCTGGTAATATTTAAGTTGTCTTTTTTGATGCTTGTCCACGATGAATAGTTTTACTTATGACATGATACTTTGTTGAATCTTCTTACAAATTTTTGGTTTTATTTTTGGAGTATCTGTATAAACAAGTGATGCATGGTAAAATTTGATTTAGAAATTGTTTAAGTATTGCATTTAATTATGCTAATGATATAGGACTTTTTGAAAAGTTCTAAGTGTTTTATTTGCCGTTACTCATCCCCACACTTGTTTGCACATTGATCTCAATGTGCACACAACGAGAAAAATAAACAAGTTAAGTGCGGGAAATAGAAAAAAAAAAGTATAGACAGAGACTCCCCTTTTTGTCGGCTTATCCAGACGTGAATCCACTCATGGCTGTCTTTAGAGAGCCAAATCACCAAGACAGAACTTCTTGTGGCAAGAGTTTCATCACCGGCCATACAGTAAAATAAAAATTAACCAAAACAAGAAAACAAACCATCGGGTTGCCCTCCATAAGCCCCATGTTTATTAACGTGTCTTTGGCTGGACTCGACCCTATATTAAGTTCCTCTAATTAGGGCGGTGATTCAGCAAGCTTGTCACCGGCCACCATTTAATGTTGCCCGATCCAAAGCGGACACAACGCATGTGGTGAAGCACGCGGTCTCTCCGATAATACGTTGTCGATCTTGAACTACACTTTGAGAAGACGACCACACGTCTCTACGACATGATGTCTGAAATTGTAACGTTGCCTCTCATGTGAATCAGTGTGCATATATGATCATGACCCAACTACCGTTGATGATTGACGAAAGAAATTAATGATTTCGCCATTGTCATTTTTTCATCGATGAAACATTCCTTCGTCCTTGGCGAGCTAAGCAACATGTGCCCACCCAAACTTGTCACTTTGGATGCGATACTCTGAACAACACTTTGTGACTTCAGTTTCTTCATTCGACGCCTTTGTACGTACCTCCATGATGGTTAGTCCTCGTACGTAGATGTGTGTTGATTCTCCGTTGTGCGTAGTCGCGTTCCTTTGGGATCTCATCTTGAATGTTGTGAGGTAGACGACCACTAGAAGTGAGTTTGGCGGAGAGAGAGAATGAGGTTGTGCGATCACGTTAATTAGCAGAACATGCTTTGTTACTTTAGCCAGAATCGACGAGACTCATACATACATGAATGGAGTCATGCTCTTAGAATCGACAACTTGGGTAGAGGTTTCATACGTTGTTTCTTCGTACTTGGAGGGTTTGTTACATTCAAAATCTGATCTAATCTAATCTAATCTAATCTAATAATAAATAAAAAAAAGAAGTATATATCCAACTAAACTAAAGAGTTTCCTGCCACGTGTCCTACTTGGTAGCCTGCCACAATCAACATTTCATCCCCCAAAAATTGAACCCCTCTCTTTCCCCTTCAGGCTTCAGCATCGAATTAAATATAGAGCCAATTATGTCTCCATCTCTTCTCTCCTTCCTTCCTTCCTTCCTGACGATCTGAATTTCAATCGCCTCCTTCAGATGATGTGTGTGTGTGTGGCACTGTGGCTTCTTCCTTTAATTTCAGTGTGATGTTTACTGAAATTAGGGCTTCTAAAATCTCTTAGTTTGTTTGCAAGAACAAAGAAACCTAATCCCGCGCGAAGATTTACATCTGCGAGCATCGAGAAAGCGCCATCATGACAACTTTTTCCAAAGGTTAGTTTGTTCTTCTTTCAGTCTATCTATGATCCAATCAGATCATCATGTGTAGTCAAATTGATGCATTATTTTTGTCCGAACTTGCTTCATTTGGGCGGAGTAAAGAAATTAAGTAAATAGCATTCTCATTTTGTTCTTCCTGTCAATTTTAAACCAAATTGGTGGAGGTATCTTTAATCTTTCGCGTGCGTATATCTCATGTAAAACTTATGGATGCATGTTTATCAAATTCATGTTTAAGATGCTATCAAATTGATGTTTGTAACGCTAGGATTTTCCATCTCCTCATAAATTTGGGGATGAGGAGCCCTGATTCTCCAATAGTAAAATTATAAAGTTTGTTTGTATTCGATTAAAATCATAGCATCCTGTGTTTTTACAAGGTCATTCCACAATTATAAAGTTTTTTTTTTTTTTTATTTAGCTAGCCATCTTCTACTTCTGTTGGCAGGATTGAAGCACAATCTGCTGAAGGAAAGCAAAGGCTTTTCAAATCAATGAGGAACCAAAATTTTAATGATGAGTCTCGTTTTTCCAACAAGCCAAGGTTTAGGAGTATATTCATATTTATATTTAATTTGATCTCATGGCTTCTTACATTATTTTTTGTTGTTTTAGACAGCATTTATGACCACAAAAGGTGACCCGTCTATGATGTGAAATTGTGCCTGCGGTCGGAAGCATCATGTTGAACTCTTGTAGAAGGAGATACAAGATTTCTCAGAGTCGTCTGTTGAGAAGGTTTGATTTTGTTTCTTTTGTCCTTCTTAAAAGTATTGGATTAGTTACATAGTTGTTGTTGGACTCGGTTTGAGTCTGCATCTCGTCTTTTTTTGTATGTTTCCGTCTTTATTTGGCCCTGCATGTTCCATTTTGTTTGTTTGTATGTTCCTTTTAAGTTCAGTTACTTAGTAGACCTTTTTTTTATGCTTTATTCTGTGTCAATATTGTTTAACCCCTGCTGCTACTGGTGTCTCTGCATGTTCTATTTTGTTTGTATTTCCATATCTCCACTTGATGATCTTGCCTACTTGGATTAGTTACATAGCGGTGGCAGACATCCTTGTGTCCATTTCTTAAAATGTTTAATGCGACAATTATGATTAGAAAAACATTATCAAGCAAATACTAATCCAAGGATACCTTGAGCTATTTTTGTTTTTATTTTACTCATTTCACCAACTTGAGAGCAAACAACCTGGCCTTGGTTGGTATCAACGTTAAGGACTATGAGGCTCAGAAAAAGGTAGATTTAAGTAGTTTTGATTGGTCGGTTTCTTAAGTGTTAGTGAGCTTACATTCAAGGTTAATGTTTGGTATATGACTATAGGTATATCCGTATATACAACAGCAGTTTTCTTTAGTGTTATATTATGTATTTATTATGTATTGTAGAAGAATCTATCATATGCTTTCCTATATTCTCCTTTGTTTTAGGTAACTTGTCTTTAAATTACTAATAACATGATGATATATGTTTAGACGATTCACAAGGAATTATAAGTTGAGAATTTAGATGTGATAGATCAAGAAGACGCTTTAGAAGTAGAAAAGGAAAATAAAAATAAAAAATAAAAAAAACAGAGTTACTGTTTATAAACATGTCAAATTTGTTGTTATTAATGTTAAGATGTTTACATTGAGCTAGCGTGTGTTAAGTCCACCTGTATGTTTGCGAAGCCTAATTGCAAATAAATCTTGAAATTATAACCAATGTTTGACTTGAGGCGGTGAAAGAGGAGATCAAGAAACAGAGCCAGATAGATATACCTCCAGTTGCAGTTTGTTTTGGAAACAATTTCTTCATACAACTTGTAATTGATTGCTTTTAAAACGTCAACCCCGTGTAACACACGATAACATGGGATTAACCTTTGCATATTTTCTCTGATCATTCAATCAAGATGTTGACTTTTCTTTCAAATCAAAGTTATCTTTGATAGCAACAGAGATAACCGAGTAGTTCGAGCGAGTTTAAGTTATAATTCTGTTTCCAAATTTGAGTCAGAGAAGGACATAGACATGGGCAACTATAAACTCAATAATAATTGCCATTTGGCAAATATTAATAGTTTTAAAACTGCATACTTAAAGAAAGAAAGGACAACAGCACCCGAAGCAGCCATAGCTAAAACAATTTTAATCTCATTTTTAAGTGAGCTGATAGGTGAAATTTTTTACTAATGCATGCAATTGAAAATACTTGGATCTTGCCTACATCACATTTATGAGTGATTTAATATGTTTATACGTATCCAACCTCATTCCATTTTATTAAAGTTTTTAAGTTGTGTTGTTTTTAGGCTCCATTTTGTAAACATGCAGTGCAGGTTGGATGCAGCCCGTGAAATTGGTCTGTTGTTGATGTATGTTTGTTGACTTTATGCCCATGTCTTTTGTATGTGATAGTTTCCGTGTTAGATAGATAGGTGTCCTATGTATTTGCCTTTTTATATTTATATTTGTTTGGAGCAATTAGTGTGACCAGATACATCTTATGTTATTAAATGGTTTTTGATTCTTTCTGTTATAAGAAGCACCAACAGATACATCGTGGTCATCGGTATACTTGGCATTCATTTACTAAACAACAAATTGATTCGATATTGTTTTAATTATTAAAGTATGAAGGGAGATGATGAGTATTCATGTTATTTAGTATGGTTGCTGTAATTTGTTTTCATGGTGGTCTATTCTTACTGTTGATTGCTTTAAGAATGTTTTTCATTTGTTTATCACCTATATGATTTCTAATATTTTACTCATGTTCTATGTGCAGTTGGCCATACCAGGGAGTTTCATTGTGCGCTTGCATACGAGAGCACACTGTGAATGTGAGTCCGCTAAGCTATTTATCTGTATGTGCATCTGTGAATTTTCCCACAGGGTTTATACTAGGTTCTGTCTCTGCTAATTAGTCTTTTGTACAGTTGGTTTAAATTCTATTAGGTTTCCGTATGGGTGTCCCAGTTTGTTTGTACGTGCTTTGTGATTTCAATTATATTAAAATTAAGCAATGTTGATTTTAGGGTGGTACGGAAACGATCTCGAGGGGCGGTGGAGGAGATCACATAATAATAGTTAAGTTTATCTTCATTAAGATTAGATAGAGTTTTAGTATTTGTTTATTGCTATTATTTGTTACGTAAGTTGCAAGTTTGATTAGTTTACAGATAAAATTAGTTCTCCTAATATAAGTCTAGGTGGGTCTAATTTGAGTTGAATGTCGGTCAGAAAAGGCTATTTATATGTTCTGCAAGTTGTGATCTCTGCTTCATAGTTGTTCTTTTTCTTTTGGCTTCGTCACAAATATTCAACACAAGCAACGTGATCAGTGTTCAATATTCAACTTGTAAATTCAACAATGTTGTGTTTGATTTTTTGTTTCGTGTTGAGTCTGTTTAAAAGCTGGTGCGTTTTACTCTGCACGATCCATTCTGTTTGTATTTTCCATTGGACTTCAATCGTTTATGGAGTTTAGTTTTAGTCTCTCATCTCCTTCATTTAGTTATTGTTTGCATATTATTTTCGATGACTTGGAATTCATTGAGCTGGTAATTTGAAATTTAATCCTCTTCCTTTGGTGTTTACATTTGAAATAGGCCTGAGATTTGTTGTACTTTCTTATGTTAGCTATGCTTTACAAAGTTAGGTGGATGCTGTTTTGAGATGGGTTGTTTATATGTGGTTGCATTGCTTTACATTTGTTGAATACATATTATACGAGGACTGTTTTGTTTACCTGCTCACGATTACAGTTGCAATGGGACACAAAGTCGGGCACCTTAGCCGGCATGACTGTCAACAGTGTCACTGCAATCGAACACACTGATGTTCTAGCCATTGAAGCAGCACTGCTCCTGATGGCTGAAACTACAACAGCAACGGTGTGCAGAAACGACCACTGGCTCTACAAGAAGGTCAGCAAATTAAACTCTTGTTATTCATGAAAATAAAACCAAAGTCACTAACAACTAGTGTCATTACACCTCAAAACGAGCCTAGAGATAAAAGGACAAGGTGAGCAGCAAACAGCGGATCGTCACACGTCAATGCATGGTTTTTTACTGTAGATAGACTAGTGAGGCATGCAGAAAATAAAAAAAAACTCAACACTTGTGTACATGCCGCCGCATCAAACGGGAACCACAAATTTTACCATGCCGGCACATTGCGCCACAGCCAGGTAAATACCAAATCATTAACTTGAAAAGTTATATAATATAATATTTTCATGGAAGCTAAATATAAATTTAAAAAAAGCTAAACAGTTCACTATTTCAGCACAACAACGAGCCGGCGGTGGTTCAACAAACGACGACGACAAGGACCGGCCGTACATCGGTCTAAATTTGTTAAGGAAATATCAGAGGAACCTAAATAAATGGTGTCACAAACAATGTGTACCCGTCGCGGTTCCCGTCTACATGGTTGGTCAAGCCGGTCTGGAAATCTTTTATGTGACTTTTTTTTCTCCTTTCCCTTGACAGTGGCTGAATTTGAAAAAGAGGTACGTACGAATACGTCCCTTATTATTATTATTAATTACGTAGTAGTAAGTAGTAGTTTTTTTTATTAATTTATTAATAAAGTAAAACTTGTCAACTCTACTCCATGAACCTCCGCTGCAAAAATAGTTTTCTCCAATTTTCAATAAAGCTTTTTTCTTCTTCTATGCAACAAAGATATCCAATCCCCTCTAATTACTATTTTTGTACAAACCAAACCTCCACCACCTACAACTCATTGTTTTGAATCCATTCTTTATATACACCCTAACTATCCTTGAACATCTACCTCCATTCACAGTTTGTTTGAGTTTCAAATTCATCATGAACACTTTATTAACAATGTCATCCCATTCCACCCTTCTTAGACCTTCAACTCTAACCTTGAAGAATCACAAATTTGCTCTTCTCCATATCAAACCTCTAACACTAAAGATGAAGAATGCTCATCTTCATCATTGTCTCCTCTGATCGCCAAACTTCCGACCCCTTTTCCGATTTCCGCTTCTTCAACGAACCCTCCACCGCACAACAACAATGACTACAAGAATATTTCTTCCAACAAACCTAAACCTATGGAAGTGGTGAGCTAAAGCAGCTGCTTCCTCTTCTTTCTTCTTCTTCTTATTATTATTTGTTTTAATCTTTGTTCACTAATCGTGTTTTATGTTTAGTTGGCTTACGACGTACTCAAGGCGGCTTATTTTCTATACGTCAGAGCCTGTCTGATCGTGTTTACCCAGCTGATCCCGGGCGCGATTCTTTCTCGTCAACGGGAAAATTTGAAGGCGGTTTACCAACCACCTTCTTCCCACATACGGAGGATTCGCATTTGGAGGTGGTACAGTCAATTGAAGAAATGGATTAGGGTAGTCCAGGATCTTATTCGAGTGATGAGGAGCCTCATCGCTTTTTATCGTTCAGCCAAGAGGATCATTAGCACAACAATCAAGTTTGGGGTGGTTATCATTTTCACATATGCACTCATCACCCCATTTCTTCAATTGACTATACCACCTCCAAATGCGAATCATCCGTATGCGGGAAGAAGGTGGTTGGTAAACCTCCTTCAAATTTTCCCGTTGACGGGAAAGAATCGCGCCCGGGATCAGCTGGGTAAACACGATCAGACAGACTCTGACGTATAGAAAATAAGCCGCCTTGAGTACGCCGTAAGCCAACTAAACATAAAACACGATTAGTTAACAAAGATTAAAACAAATAATAATAATAAGAAGAAGAAGAAGAGGAAGCTGCTGCTGCTTTAGCTTTTAGCTCACAAAGATTAAAACAAATAATAATAATAATAAGAAAGAAGAGGAAGCAGCTGCTGCTTTAGCTCACCACTTCCATAGGTTTAGGTTTGTTGGAAGAAATATTCTTGTAGTCATTGTTGTTGTGCGGTGGAGGGTTCGTTGAAGAAACGGAAATCGAAAAAGAGGGTCGGAAGTTTGGCGATCGGAGGAGACAATGATGAAGATGAGCATTCTTCATCTTTAGTGTTAGAGGTTTGATATGGAGAGGAGCAATTTTTCAAGGTTAGAGTTGAAGGTTTGAGAAGGGTGGAATGTGATGAAATTGTCAATAAAGTGTTCATGATGAATTTGAAACTCAAACTGAATGGAGGTAGATGTTAAAGGATAGTTAGGGTGTATATAAAGAATGGATTCCAAACAATGAGTTGTAAGTGGTGGAGGTTTGGTTTGTACAAAAATAGTAATTAGAGGGGATTTGATATCTTTGTTGCATAGAAGAAGAAAAAAACTTTATTGAAAATTGGAGAAAACTATTTTTGCAGCGGAGGTTCATGGAGAAGAGTTGACAAGTTTTACTTTATTAATAAGATTAATTAATAAAAAAAAACTACTACTTACTACTACGTAATTAATAATAATTATAATAATAAGGACATATTCGTATGTACCTCTTTCTCAAATTCAGCCACTGCCAAGGGAAAGGAGAAAAAAAAGTCACATAAAAGATTTCTAGATCGGCTTGACTAACCATGTAGACAGGAACCGTGACGGGTACACATTGTTTGTGACACCATTTATTTAGGTTCCTCTGATATTTCCTTAACAAATTTAGACCGATGTACGGCCGGTCCTTTGGATTTAGGACTCAACCGAATCTGTTATATAACTTTTGTCACTCGATCATTGAGCAATTATCTTCCCCTAAGGGCGCAATACATGCAAATTAAATAAGAATTACTTGTAACTTACAAACGTGCTTATTTCTGTATATAACTTCTTGGTGTTAACCACAATAAAAATGTTTGTCGATAGTCGCAAATTCAATAGCAGTTCCTACAACTTTGGATTAGAACTCGTATTCTAGTTTTCTAATATAAAAAATCGAAATTTCATGTTTGGTATTCTAGTTTTCTAATATAAAAAATCGAAATTTCATGTTTGGATTTAAATGCGTTTAAAAAAAATCAGTGTTTTTTAGGGATGAAAAACCTGTTTCACTTTATAAAAAATTAGAAATGAGAAACTAAAATATTATTTTCACAGCTAAACAGCCCCTAACACTTTAATCTCCATCTTCAAATTATAATCTTGGTCGGAATATCCTACTCCTGAATGAAAATTTAAACTTTTTCCGTTAAAAAAAAACTCATTAAATATCTTCGAGATTTCTATGAATGGATATTGATAATATTTTAAATATTAAACTCTAATTTATATAACAAATGTGAACATGTTCGAGATTACCTATGTAGGTTTCCTTTAGTGACATAATCATTGATTTTAAATTAGACATAATTACAAACTTAACGAAAGGATAAATCGGGTTATTCGTTTTAACCCGAATCTTGGTTTATTATTTTTATTCAATCTGAAACCCAACCTAGCTAGAGTTCGAGTTTGTAGGGTTAACCGGATTAACTCAATTTAGTCTTTTACTCGACCCTTTTTATCCGAGTCCGGGTTGAATTGGGTTAATCGGGTTCGGGTATTTTCGATACCCACAACCAAAACACATACATACCAAAATCTTATGTCCCCATAATATCACCCTCCTTAAATATTGTAATATCTAACTATTTTATACAATATTTAATACAAAATATGTGGAAAACAATTATCGGTCCTGAAAAATTTCAACCACCAAATTTATAAGATAAAAGTTAATTACATGAATGGTCCTTGTGGTTTATCGATTTTTCCACATTTGGGTACTTACTTTTTTTGTACCAACATTGAGGCTAACGGTTTCTAATTTGTCATAATGTTTAGTATTAAGCCTAACTTCCGTTAAATTAAAGGTATATTCGTCTTTTACCCTTGAAGGGATTAAAGTATATATAACACTTGACCAATAACATAACACATTAAACAAAACGAAACAAAAATCCAATTTGTTCTCTAGACTCTCAGGTGGCGCAAGACCATGTGATGATAGAAAATTTGCAGATTTTCACTTAACCAAAATTTGGCAAAAGGTATGACCTAAGACCTATCCCGAACTCCAATTATGAATACGAACTTATTGCCTAAGCTAAGATTAAACACTTTACCATATTTATCATCTAACTCACCTTTACTCGCATATTTAACCAATTCGAGTCCTTTGCACATAAACTCATCTTAAACAACCAACTATCATATTAGAATAAAATATAAGTTCCATGAACTCAAATTAACTGCAAGTTCCTAATATCTCTTTCTTATCTTAAATTTGTTTTTTATTTTTACATTTGTTTTTGGTGTATAATGTCCCGAAGGGCATTTTGGTCATAAACACCAAATATTCAACAAGCCCAGTTTAATAAATCTAGATCATAATGATCACTCTAAATTTATTTAACAATTGAATAACCAAAAATAACATTGTTTTAGGTTAGAAATGTGCGGGCCGGGTATCCATAATCTTATTACATTTTACCTAATTTTACCCCCTTTGGAAGAACCCATTAATAATTTAGAAGGAAACGGGACACTTTGGATTTAGGAGTTAGGACTCAACCGAATCTGTTATATAACTTTGGCCACTCGACCATTGAACACTTATCTTCCCCCAAGGGTGCAATATATGTAAATTAAATAAGAATCGCTTATAATTTCTGTATTTAACTTCTTGTTGTTAACCAAGGACTCTACTATCGGTTTCACACTAAGCTTTGTCATTATGTGTGCATATTATGACATCCACCCATGTCGATGGATGTCTTACAATATAATTATAAATCCAAGCCTTCTCTTAATTCAATCTTACCATTTGAATCATTAAGATTGGTATTAATGTCTTCTCTTAATTCAATCTTACCATTTCAATCTTACTATTAAATTTATTTACAAAAACCACATACGATCATGGTCGTCTTCTTCGTCGTCCCATCAGCAGCATCGTCAAGTTCCTCCTCCACCACAATCATCCCTCAGCAGCAGCAGCTGCTAAACACTTCACGATTGCGGCACAACAACGAGCCGGCGGCGGCGGTTCAACAAACGCCGACGACGAGGAGGAAATCCGTTAAGGAAATACGAGAGGAAACTAAACAAATGGTGTGACAAACAATGTGTAGCCGTCGCGGTTTCGGTCTACATGGTTGGTCAAGCCGTGGCGACCGGCGCGTGGGGTCTGGTCTGGAAATCTTTATGCGACTTTTTTTTCTCCTATCCTTTGGCAGTGGCTGAATCTTTATGCGACTTTTTTTTTTCTCCTATCCTTTGGCAGTGGCTGAATTTGAAAAAGAGGTACGTACGAATATGTCCCTTATTATTATTGTTGTTGTAAATTACGTAGTAGTAAGTAGTAGTTTTTATTTTTATACGTATATATATATATATATATATATATATATATATATATATATAGTCAAAGGTTCATTGTAGACCCCTTAAAAATTGTAGACCCCGTAGACCCCTATATTGTTCTATAAAACTCAATAAAAATTATAAAACTCATTGTTGTTGAATTTGGTGTTATTTTTTTTATTTTGTTTATTTTGTCATATTTCTATCTTTATATTTTAATATAGGGTTTATTCATAAAGTTTTTAGTTTTTTCTTTATTTTTTAGTTTCTTAATTTGAAATTATAATTTTCAGTGAGTTTTATAGAACATTGATTTTTAAAGTGGTAGTGAGTTTTAAAAACAATGAGTTTTAAACTCAAGAGTGCTTTTTATAATTTGTAATGAGTTTTATAATTTTCAATGAGTTTTATTGAACATTGATTTTTTAAAGTTGTACTGAGCTTTAAACACAACAGTGAGTTTTATAATTTTTAGTGAGTTTTATAGAACAATATAACTTTTTTTTAACATCAATTATATTTCAATGTCTCAAATAACTTTCTAGGTTTTTTCCTTTTGATTTTTAGAAACTTATCGCATAAAGAAAAAACTAAACTCAACAGCAATGAGCTTTATAATTTTAGTGAGTTTATAGAACAATATAGGGGCCTACAGGGTCTACACTTTTTAAGAGGTCTACAATGAACCTCACCCTATATTAAGGAAAAAGAATTACTTGTATCCCTTGTCTTACTGGTCAAGGGGAGGTGGTAAGTCTTTGTCTTACATTATACCTGGAGGTCATGGGTCCAATGAAGAGAAATAATTTGATATAAAGAACACAACTAAACTTGAATAACTCTGGATTTTATTAGGTATAGGAAAATTACTTAAAACCTCACCTTACAATAATTCTCTCATACTAAACCCTAAGACTTGATTTAGTATTTATAATGGAAACCCGACTACGTCACCAAGTAATAGTAATTATAACCCTATGCTAATTCCTTTAATCTATTTATTAATTTCTCTAATAATTTTTTTTTCTTATATTAATTATTTTAACCGCAAGGTAACAAACATGACCTAAGTCAACACGCAGGGAAGACGGGCAACAAGCTGCGCCGCCAACCCTTTTTGAATAGCAAAACCCAACCGTATAAAAACAACATTCTTCATTCTAGAGGTTGCACTATTCCCGCGCATGACTTTTTGTATCCGGTTCAACATGGCCACCGCCTCTGACTCGAGATGCCCAAATGTATCGAAGGCGAAAGGAACAAACACATGTTGGTTTTCAATGCAAGCTTTCTCATGTTTGTTAACCTTTCCAGCCGCTGCTCTGGACGCCGCCTGACCCGCTGAGAAGGAGAATCTAGCCCAATTAGCCGGCTGGCTTGCTAATTAGCCGGCTGGCTTGCTAATGGGTTACTCGCGTCGAAATTATCGGCCAACATCCAATCCCTGACAATGGTGTTTCAGTTCTCCACTATCTTCTTCAATTGACCTGATTCGTAAGTTGGAATCCTAGATTAACAAAGACTTAACATTTATGATAAAATTCAGTCAACAAAGTCACCAACTACTCAAATATTCTCTTCAGAGTTTGAAATGTGAGGGCGCCTCATCCATCATCATCAATGTTAATTATGAGCTTCTAAAAAAATGTTAAATTATAGCAACTATATTAGTTTTTGCCTAGGGTTTAGGGCTATTAAACCCCCAAAAATCCTTTCACATCATTTAAAAAAAATAAGAGCAATGCCAGATATGAAAAGCGACGATAATGTGATAGAAGAGATAATACAATTGAAAATAAAACATGACTTCAACATACCATGGAGGTGATTTAGACCACCAAAGATGCAGAAGACACAAGACTTAAGATAGAAAATTCAAGTTGATCTATTTGGTAATGAGGCATGTAAGTTCAGACACGCATAACAATTGTTAGCCACACGTCTTTCTCAAATTCATTTAGTTTTTCAAATAAAAAACATAGGTACGTGGCGTTTACTGTATTTCACTACACATAGTTTAAACAAATGTTAAGAAAAGAAGTTATGCATACGTATTAAGAGATACATGTTTTGTGAAGACATACAGATAAGGCTCTAGTAATTTCCACTTTGAATAGAATTGAAGGATTCACAGAAATTCTAATAGTGAACAAAGTGCAAAATACAAAGTAACAACTTTTCATCCCTAAATACCCAAATTCAAAACCCTACAACTTTGTATTTTAAAAAAACATGAAGCCCTTAAAATGATAGACCTTGCTTCATCGCACCTCTAGCTTGCACCTGTTAAGGGCCTCACTGTTCAGATAAGTAATTATTTAATTATTTTTTAGTTTTTTTTGTTTCAGATGAAGCTTCTTCTTGGAATCTACTATCCCTTGTTATTGAATGAAATAGGAACCCCCTTCCAAGTGAGTCTTGGTTATGCTGCTATCGAGGTGTCTACCTATGGTGTAAGTTATGCCATGAAAAGACTGAGAGGCAAGACAGAGAACGATTTACTACCAATGTATGTAAGCGTGTTGATTAATTATATATATGTGAGGAGTTGTTAATTATTATTATTAATTACTAGTGTATATGCATAATTTGGTGCATGTATGCAGTATGGTGGTAGGTTTTTGTACTCCAGTTATGTATTCATTGGCTGCTGGTTTATCGTTGGATCAAAATATAATAGACTTTGCCGTCGCCTCTTCACTTATTTGTGGTTTCATCTTTAAGGTCATCGATCTTGTATGTTCGTTGCTTCTTGACCTTCATAATTATTAATTACATACTAATATATATATATATATATATATATATATATATATATATATATATATATATATATATAAGGGGATGGTTATGGTGAAAACCACTTCGAGTTGAGAAAACTTTGAAAACTCTTCAAAAACGGGGTTAAAAAGTTTTTTTTTTCCCTTCAATTTTTTATGGTGATTCTTTACGTTATAGGCTATCCATAGATGGAAAAAAATCAAAAAAACGCCTCGGGGATTTCTTTTAAAAAATGTAACAAGTTTTGTTGTTACATATGTAACAAACATATGTACAGAGTGTTACATACGTAACAAGACGGTTTTTTGAGATTTTTTTAAAAAATATCCCCGAGGCGTTTTTTTGATTTTTTTCCATCTATGGATAGCCTATAACGTAAAGAATCACCATAAAAATTTGAAGGGAAAAAAAAAACTTTTTGACCCCGTTTTTGAAGAGTTTTCAAAGTTTTCTCAACTCGAGAGAGTTTTCATTTTACCTTTCCTCTCTCTCTCTCTCTCTCTCTATATATATATATATATATATATATATATATATATATATATATAGGAAGAAGATCAATGGAAAACCCATTATTTTTTAGAAAACCTGGAAAACCCTATCCAACCAATCACAAAATTCTATGGAATTTTATTTTTTATTTTATAATAAGGGTAAGATTGTAACTTACCATATTCTATTTTAGTAAAGATTTTTTTAATTTAATGATAGTAACTACTATCCTATAATCATGGAGTTTTTTCCTGTACGTTGTTTCTTCTTCCTCTACCCCTAATCCATAACAATCGAACTCTATAATCATCTATCTGCGACCTCCATTTTTTTCATCAAGTTCAAACATAATCTTCTTTCCCCCATATAGATTTCTTCATCAATCTCGATCCATCATCCGTATTATACTCATATTTCGATCCATAATCAATTTCGTACATTGAAATTTCGATCCCCATCATGGTTTCTTCTTCACATTAGCTGTTATGGAATCTGCGGATATTACTGGACTTCAGCATGAAGGTTTGAAATTATCAATTCCGTAATTGTTACAATGATGTAACAATTCATCATCATCAGGTCACAGTCTGTAACACCAATTACACATGTTATATGTTACATCACTGTAACAACAATTCATCATCATCAGGTCATCATGTCACAGTATATAAGAACAATAATTACAAGGGTGTAACAATTTGGTATACGTTGATTGTATGTCAGTGTTCTTACGTTACATTGTATGTAATCAGTAGAATATGTTACATACGTGTAACAAAGTTGTCGATTTTACTGAGTCATGGATGTAACAAAGTAGGTGTAATATATATAATATATTACACATGTGTAAAAGATGTATTACACAATTGTAACAAAGTTTGTATACATTGATTAGTTTACTATATTACATCTTTTGTTTCTTGTAAAGATGTTACATAGGGGTAACAAATTGGTACAAGTTTCATGTTTCTCTTATCAGTTTAGTATATTATATCTTTATTTTTTGGAAAAGGTACATGAAGTTATTTGTTACAACTATGTAACAATCGTTAGGATGGTAAAAATAGGTTTCATGTTACATGGGTGTAACAAATTTGTACATGTTTCATGTTGCTTATCACCGGTTTTTTTTTCTTTTGTAAAAATAGTTTTGTTTTTTTTTTCTTCTAAATTTTGACCTGGAAATTTAAAATTAAATGAGAGAGAGAGAGAGAGATAAAGATTTTAGAAAAATAGGATATAAGAGAGAGAAAATTAATTTAAACATTTATTAATAAAATTTTGGTATGTCTATTATGCCCTTCATTAAATGACACATTTTACAATCTTGACCTTATTTAATCTCAACCATCAATCTTTAAATCAATGGTGAAAAGATGGTTTTCCAGGTTTTCCAAAAAGGTGGGGTTTTCCATGGATCCCTACCCTATATATATATATAGGGAGAGGATCATTTGAGAACCAATTTGATTTAAGAACTAAAAAGAACTAATTTGAGCCACATGTTTATTACATGTATCCCCCCTCCCATGAATTGTAGTGGTCCCCCCCCCCCCCCTGAAATTTAAGGTTGAGATTTAGTTCTCAAAAGTTCTCAAAATAAAAAGTTCTCATTCGAACCTAACCCTATATATATATATATATATATATATATATATATATATATATATATATATATATATATAGGGAGAGGATCATTTGAGAACCAATTGGTTTTGAGAACTTTTGAGAACCATTCTTAGCCACAAGTTATATATAAGGAAATCCCCCCCATGAATTTGAATGCTTCCCCCCTGAAAATTAGTGGCTCAGAATGGTTCTCAAAAGTTCTCATTTAAACATAACCCTATATATATATATATATATATATATATATATATATATATATAGGGGAAGGATCCTGCGAAAACACCCTTTTTTGTGAGAACTGCGTAAACAAATCTTAAAACCTACATAACTTTTTCATACGTTAATATTTTTTTAAAAAATTTGCACCAAAAGTCTTAAAATTAAATTATCTTTAATCCTATAAAAGTTTTAAAAAACTTAACGCTTTTTTATTTTTTAAATTTTTTTTTTGTGTGGTGCACATGTGCATCACAAAAATAACTCATATTTTTAGTATGAGTTAATATTTTTTTTTCTTAGTCGCACCATATGCAATATATTTTCACCATTTTTTTGCGTTTTTATTGAATGATGCACATGTGCATCATACCAAAAAAAACGCTCATACATGTGATATACATTAATAGTTTAAAAAGAAATTGCACCCTAAATCTTATAGTTGTGTTATCTTTAGATTTAAAGAAAAAATAGCATTTTATAACTTTTTTTTAATTATATGATGCACATGTGCATCACACGGGAAAAAAAACGTTCAGTTTTTTTTTTAATATTTTGCTCCAGATTTAAAGATAACGTAATTCTAAGACTTTTGGCGCAAATTTTATGAAAAATCGTTAACGTATGAAAAAGTTACGTGAGTTTTAATATGTGTTTTCGCAGTTTTCACAAAAAGATGTGTTTTCGCAGGATCCTAACCCTATATATATATATATATATATATATATATATATATATATATATATATATATATATAAAGAGGATCATTGGAAAACCCTCTAATTATTGGAAAACCTAGAAAACCTTTTTCAACCAATCACATTATTTCTTTTGTTTTTGATTTTTCTTTTATTTAAAGGGCAATATGGTAACATGTCATAATCTATTTTTGTAAATAATTTTTAATAAATTGATTAAACCAATTTTCTCTCTCTCATATACTCTTTCCTAAAATCTCACTCTCTCTACTTTAATTTTAAATTTCCAGTCTAAATTTAAAAAAAAACTAATTTACAAAAGCCAAAAAAATCGTTGATCAGTAGTTCATCACCAGCACAACGATTGTTACATCGTTGTAACAATAATTTTAGGGATTTTTTCAAGAAAATAGACGATAGTTACATAGGTGTAACAATTCAGAAAAGTTACCTAGAAAGAAAGAAGTTGATAGGAGATTACTACTTACATTTATGTAATACTATCATATGCGTAATCACGTGAAACAATTTCATAACGTTCTAGAAAGAAAATA
Source organism: Deinandra increscens subsp. villosa (assembly GCA_039602395.1). Taxonomy (NCBI): domain Eukaryota; kingdom Viridiplantae; phylum Streptophyta; class Magnoliopsida; order Asterales; family Asteraceae; genus Deinandra; species Deinandra increscens. The sequence goes on along the minus strand of JBCNJP010000021.1, from coordinate 4,287,691 downwards.
CATGGCGTTACATTCGTGTAAAATCAATTAAAAACATGTGAATTAAAATACGTGTAATAACTACTTACATTTATGTAATAACTATCATATGCGTAATCACGTGAAACAATTTCATAACGTTCTAGAAAGAAAATACATGGTGTTACATTCATGTAACATTAATTAAAAACATGTGAAATAAAAGTGTTACGTACATGTAATCAGATCTAGAAACAATAGAACCACGAATACAATTTACAAACTTTTCTAAATGGTTACACCTATGTAACCATCGTTTATTTTCTTGAAAAAAAAAATTATTGTTACAACGATGTAACAATCGTTACGCTGGTGATGAGCTGATGAACAATTTTTTTTCTTTTGTGAATTAGGTTTTATTTTTTTCTAAAATTTGGTCTAAAAATTTAAAATTAAAGGAGAGAAAGAGTTTAAGAAAGAAATGATGAGAGACAGAAAATTGATTTGAACATCTATTAATAAAAATATGATATGTCTATTATGCCCATGGTGCATTAAATAGACTTCAAATTATTTCCAAAAATGACACATTCATTTTCAACCATAAATTAACTAATCAATGGTGTAAGATGGGTTTTCTAAGTTTCCAAAAAATGTAAGGTTTTCCATTGATCCTTACCCTATATATATATATATATATATATATATATATATATATATATATATTTATCATGCATACTAGCTAGCTAATTATTTAGCCTCTTTGTGTAATTAAATAGTTGCGAGGTAGAAGAACAACCAAAAGCTCATGACCGAAACTGCAGGGTAAGCACTTCTCTTAATCATATGATGATTTATCGTGTTCCTGCTATATATAATCATATATACCATTTGTGTTTATAGTTTTCTTTATTTCTCAGGAACATTGCATCCCATATGGCCGGTAATAATTAAGTTGTCTTTTTTAATGATTGTCTACGAAGAATAGTTTTACTTATGAGAAGATACTTTGTCGAATCTTCTTACAGATTTTTTGGTTTTATTTTTGAAAGTATCTATATAAACAAGTGATGCATGATAAAATTTGATCTATAAGTTGTTTAAGTATTGTGTTTAATTATGCTAATGAAATATATATATATATATATATATATATATATATATATATATATATATATAGTGAAAAGTTCATTGTAGACACCCCCATAAGTGTAGACAGGTAGACACCCTTTTTCACCATTAGATCTCTTGATCTAATGGTTGTGATTAATTTTCTTTTTTCTTTTTTTCTTTTTTCTCATTAATTAGAAACTTTCACATGTGAAAAAGAGCTATTTCACATGCGAAAGTGTCTACAATGAACCTCACCCTATATATATATATATATATATATATATATATATATATATATAGGGGGGTTAGGTTCAAATGAGAACTTTTTATTTTGAGAACTTTTGAGAACTAAATCTCAACCACACATTTCAGGGGGAACCACTACAATTCATGGGAGGGGGGATACATATAATAAACATGTGGCTCAAATTAGTTCTTTTTAGTTCTCAAACCAAATTGGTTCTCAAATGATCCTCTCCCTATATATATATATATATATATATATATATATATATATATATATATATATATATATATATAGGGTTAGGATCCTGCGAAAACACATCTTTTTGTGAGAACTGCGAAAACACATATTAAAACCCACGTAACTTTTTCATATGTTAACGATTTTTCATAAAATTTGCGCCAAAAGTCTTAGAATTACGTTATCTTTAATTCTGGAGCAAAATATTAAAAAAAAAACTTAACGTTTTTTTTTCGTGTGATGCACATGTGCATCAGATGCACATGTGCATCTTATGCACATGTGCATCATATAATTAAAAAATGTTATAAAATATTTTTTTTTCTTTAGATCTAAAGATAACACAACTATAAGATTTATGGTGCAATTTCTTTTTAAACCTATTAATGTATATCACATGTATGAGGGTTTTTTTTTATATGATGCACATGTGCATCATTCAATAAAAACGCAAAAAAATGATGAAAATATATGACATATGGTGCGACTAAGAGAAAAAAAATATTAACTCATACAAAAAATATGAGTTTTTTTTGTGATGCACATGTGCACCACACAAAAAAAAAATAAAAAAATAAAAAAAAACGTTAAGTTTTTTTTAAACCTTTATAGGAATAAAGATAACATAATTTTAAGACTTTTGGTGCAAATTTTTTAAAAAAATATTAACGTATGAAAAAGTTATGTAGGTTTTAAGATTTGTTTACGCAGTTCTCACAAAAAAGGGGTGTTTTCGCCGGATCCTTCCCCTATATATATATATATATATATATATATATATATATATATATATATATATATAGTGAAAAGTTCATTGTAGACACCCTCATAAGTGTAGACAGGTAGACACCCTTTTTCACCATTAGATCTCTTGATCTAATGGTTGTGATTAATTTTCTTTTTTTCTTTTTTTCTTTTTTCTCATTAATTAGAAACTTTCACATGTGAAAAAGAGCTATTTCACATGCGAAAGTGTCTACAATGAACCTCACCCTATATATATATATATATATATTTATAAATATATAAAATTGACATATCTGAAACCTCGTTTTGAATTAGCGAAATATATTATTAGGTATTATTATTAATTAGTATTAGGGTTGAGCACACCGGCCCGGTTATGTTTTAGGGTTTCATTATGATCTTTATAAATAGTAACCTTACCATTGAATAATATCAATCATATTATTCCAGTATTCTATTATCTTACATGGTATCGAGCCTAAACTATCCAAACCTAGTCGTCGTCACCGAGTTCAAACCCTAGACAGGACGGTGTGCCGCCATCGCCGCCACCTGTCCGAATTTTGTTTTTATTTTAGTTTCTTCTTTTCTTTTCCTCCTTTCTGTTTCTAATAAAGTTTCGTTTCGATTCAAAATTTCGTTCATCATCTTCCGCTGCTAAATCTCGTGATATCAATTGATTTTTCATGAAGAATAATAAGAATGAAGTTACCGAATTTTCGCTCTGGTCGTCATCATCATAGCATGTGGTTAATGCAACTAAGTTTTAGTGTTTACAAACTTGGTTGCTTTTTCGGATCTAATTGACACGAAGCGTCATTTAGGTTGTAGTCTAGTGGTAAGAGTCAAAGCCTCTTTGGGGAGAGACCAAAGTTCAAACCTTGGTATGGTGATAATTGGTGTAAAATAAAAATTAGCGGTTATAGAAAATCGCCACGAAGCAAATATGAATTAGTTGGTTGCTTCCTTTGCTTTTAAATACACATTAATTCCATGTTGATATATTTTGTTTAGCAATTGATTCCAATAATTACTACGTATGTTTTTTCTTAATTGTTTAGTTTTGAATATGCATTTTAATGAACGTATTCAGGTTTTTTTTTTTCTTTTCTTTTTAAATTGTCTAGTATGAGTTTGAACTTTTGAATGTTTTGGAACGAATTCTAAAAAGCATATAAATTAATGAGAACTCATACAAGCATTGTACTCTTTTAGCCATCTATCTAAAAAGACATCTTCTTTCAACTCTGATGATGCAGCTGCACTTATGGACACTCTTTGCTCTACATTACATCATCTTCCAGTGCATTATAGATCATCCTACAATGAGCACGAAAATATTACATATATTTAGCGCGCCAATTAACATCCCACGGGTAGTGGGATCCCCGAAACAAAATGAAATCATCATCAAACCTATGAAAGTCTCAAAATTTCGACTGTAATCGACCATCCTATAATTTGGTTGGTTGTTAGGTAAATGGAGTTCACATTGCCTGCCTTAGGGTGGGGGGAATACCTCGGTTAAAACCAAGAGCCCGCCAGGTAGTTAAACCCGCTCGAACTTGTCCCTTTTTTGACCGTTGCTAGCTCAACTACCCTAAGGGTAGTTTTTTTACCACTCCCCCTAAAAAACCACTTTAAGGGTAGTTGACCTTCTCTCTCATGTGGCGGTTCTTCATTGGTTACACAAAAACTACCCTAAGGGTAGTTTTGTGACCGCTCCCCCCACCCTTATAGCACAAATTTTGAAAGTTGGTTATGTCAAAATAAACAAATTCTAATAAAGTTTTGATGCATGGTACTTATGGCTGGAAAACTATGTTCACTTACTGGCCTAAAATACAAAACGAACTAATAAGGTTACAAACAAAAAGTAAGTGTAGGAGGCCGGATTGAGATAGTAGATACCAAAATAAGGTGATGAAGAGGAGGAAAACGAGATGACCAAGTTTGAAAAACCGTTGCGTCTTTTCCTCATTAAGCTGGTTAAAGATCTCTGTAACGTCAACAAGGTGTTGTCTCCGAGCATACCTAGTAATAATATATACATACATACCAAAGAAACAATATATATCACACAAAGAAAGAATCATACCAACTCGAATGCTATTATAGTTTTATCAGCTAATGAATTAAATGGGTTGAATTGGGCCGGTCTGCTCAAATCATATGATAAGCCATTTTGCTAATTAAATGTGTACGTACAAGGAAGGGTTCCAAGTATTATTTGATGATATGGTCTAAATAAATAAATACATTTTACAATCCGCATATATATACTAGGTTAGTGACCCGTATATTATACGGGTTGAATTTAGTCTCATAAGATGAGATAAATGAATTTTTTTTATGAGATTTGAAAAAATATGAATGACACGATTCTTTATAAATTTTTGCCTTTTAAACCAGGGTTGAGGTCGTTAAAATTTAATAGCCATAGAAATATTATTTTTTATAATGTAATATATTCAGTAATCACTATAATCATGTTTGACCAATCTAATATTGCCATGTTTTCGATATGTTGGTCATAAAACAATAGGACTGTCGACATTGTCATTTTAATTGTTGCAGCATATAATATATAGTTATCTTAGAATATTTAAGAAAAATTTAAGGATTTCTTCATCATCACAATAACTATTTAATTTGGAATTTGAAATTTACTAAATGTGTTTAATTTGAAATTTGAAATTTATTATGTGATAAGTTATAATAACATTGGCAATTTGAATTTTTTTAAAATTAAGTTTTAAAATTTTAAAGATGTGAGAAATTCAACATATTTAATAAGAAATCAAAAATTTATTAAAAGGTAATGTTAAATTTTATATGTAAATGTTTTGAATTAATAGTCTTTTACAATTTCAATATTTCAAAATTTAAGTTTATAAATTTGAAGTTTTGACCTTACATTACATGTAGTTAAAAATTTAAATTTATTAATTGCAATGTTGAAACTTATATTTGGAAAGTTGAAGTAATATATTAAATTGATTTAAAATTTATATATTCATTTAATATGATATTGACATGTGGACATGATGATGTGGAGGTGCTAGAAAAAAGCCATGTGGCAACCCATTTTATTGCTTTATTAGGATTAAAGATTAAAGATATATATTATATATATATATATATATATATATATATATATATATATATATATAGTGAAAAGTTCATTGTAGACACCCCCATAAGTGTAGACAGGTAGACACCCTTTTTCACCATTAGATCTTTGGATCTAATGGTTGTGATTAATTTTCTTTTTTCTTTTTTTCTTTTTTCTCATTAATTAGAAACTTTCACATGTGAAAAAGAGCTATTTCACATGCGAAAGTGTCTACAATGAACCTCACCCTATATATATATATATATATGTATGTATGGAAACTACAATAAAGAAAGAAAGACTTACAATGTGATATTATAGTAGAGGTATGGGGCGGCCAGAATAAGCATCATCCAATGCCCGGTTATTAGATACAAGACGCACAAAAGGCCTTGTGTAATATATTCAGGTAAAATCACAGTATTTATTCTCGAGGCAGAATCATAAGGATTAATGTAATCAAACTCTAAATCTGCAAAGCATATAAGCTGCAAAAAGAAGAAATATGGATTGTTTAAAGAAGAAATCAACAAGCAGATCGATTAATAATTATTATTTGTCATTGTCTGATTGATAGTTTGATAGATACCACTCACTCACTGCTTGCTAGCAAACCACAACTTTTACACAATACTTGCTGCTTAGAGTGGAAAAAGATTCACTATGAATGATTCTACCACCAATTAAATTACAGAGTTATCAAATGATATTATAGAAGTGAGATTATGAATGCATGATATATTAGTTTTGTAATTAAAAAAAAAAGAAGGAAATTAGGAACCCTAATTTGAATTGGCGTACCAGATGGTAAAATTAATAAGAATTGCAATTTGGAATAATAATATATGCATGGTAATTGATCACCTGATAAACAACAATAACGAGGATAGCGATGAGGATGAAGAAGAATAGAAGCCATGAGAGCGTATCCCACATTTCAATCCTCTTCTTATCTTAATCTTTTCTTTTCTTCTCCCTAGCTCCCTCCTTCTGGATCGGACCACCCTCTTTCTATTATTTATTGAATTGATGGGCCGGAAGCCGCCGGCAAATTTAAGAAACATTCGCCGGTGAATAGATGAAATCAAACCACAAACAAACCAAGAAATAATCGCTCGCTAGTTTTATTTATTTAGGGGTGGTTTTGGTAAATTCACTTGAATGATTTTTTTTTTGGGAAAAGGCCGAAAATAACTCTTTTGACCAAGTTTGGGACCAAAATAGCCATATAAATTTTTTTTTTCCAACTTTTAGCCCCACCTTAACGGTCGCTAACGACCTCCATTGAAACCCAAAACGACCGTTCTCGATGACCAACCACGGAGCGACATGTGTCATCCACGGTCGTTAATACCTTGGTAAGGTCGTCGACGACCGTCGTTTTCCGTCAAACGACCGCCGACATTTTTCGTCTCCAGAAATCTTGGAACATTGTCTGACAGCCTTGTCGGGTGTGTGTCGACGTTCTGAGGTCGTAACAACCGTGGTCGACGACGACCACATTTACAGTCGTAACGACCGTTATCGGATTTAATTTTTTTTTTAATTTTAAAATAATTCCATGGTCGTTTCGACCATAGTCGTTGGCGACCACACATGTGGTCTTCAACGACTGTTTACACAGTACACCTAGTGGTTCCATTTTATGATTTTTTTTAAACAACAACTTATATATTTGAACAACAACTTTTTTTCTATAAATACTACACCCTTCTTCACTTATTTTTTACTCTTCTATTAATGTCTTTCTCCTCTTCTTCTAGTTCTCGGCCGTTTAGACCATTCACAAAGATCAAGAAAAATGTTTAATACAAATTTAAATTTAGAAATTGACGGTCGAAACGACCTCGTTAACGGTCGTTTAGACCGTTCACAAAGATCTAGACAACATGTTTAAAACAAATTTAATTTTAGAAATTGACGGTCGAAACGACCTCGTTAACGGTCGTTTAGACCGTTCACAAAGATCTAGAAAACATGTTTAAAACAAATTTAATTTTAGAAATTGACGGTCGAAACGACCTCGTTAACGGTCGTTTAGACCGTTCACAAAGATTGTTTAAAACAAATTTAATTATAGACAATAACGATCGACCTCGTGTTATTTTCCATATTTTTTCTATTAAATATTATTTAATTAATACTTTTATTTAATATTATTGTGTTATTTTTTTGTAGATACGAAGTTTTGTTCGATATCTTAGACCAATAATAATTAGCCGTTGGAATGGATGGAAATAATCAGCTTTTCCCATTCGCATATGGTTTTGGAAAGGGTGAAACCGGAGATTGTTGGATTAATAGAAGAGTAAAAAATAAGTGAAGAAGGGTGTAGTATTTATAGAAAAAAAGTTGTTGTTCAAATATATAAGTTGTTGTTAAAAAAATCATAAAATGGAACCACTAGGTGTACTGTGTAAACGGTCGTTGAAGACCGGTCGAAACGACCATGGAATTATTTTAAAATTAAAAAAAATAATTAAATCCGATAACGGTCGTTACGATTGTAAATGTGGTCGTCGTCGACCATGGTCGTTACGACCTCAGAACGTCGACACACACCCGACAAGGCTGTCAGACAATGTTCCAAGATTTCTAAAGACAAAAAATGTTGGCGGTCGTTTGACGGAAAACGACGGTCGTCGACGACCTTACCAAGGTATTAACGACCGTGGATGACACATGTCGCTCCGTGGTTGGTCATCGAGAACGGTCATTTTGAGTTTCAATGGAGGTCGTTAGCGACCGTTAAGGTGGGGCTAAAAGTTGAAAAAAAAATTATGAGACTATTTTGGTCCCAAACTTGATCAAAAGGGCTATTTTCGTCTTTTTCCCATTTTTTTTTTCTAACATTTTTTTCAAATCATTGTAAGTTTGAACTATTGGTATCCTAACAAAGAGACTTTGTTTACCAAATATTTGCAGAATTTTTGTGAGGGTGGCTTGCCAAGTGAGAAAATTGGTCTCGATGAACTTGTCAAGACTAATCATAGAACATAGTCAATTGGTGTTTTCGTTGGCCTTCCAAAAAAGTAATTTTAATTAGTTTTTTCGATATTAAATATTTTCTTATTATAAGGTTATTCTCAATGGTCTCACCGAGATCTCGGTGGTTGCTGACTGGGCCTCGGTGCCCATCCCCGAGGTATTGTGCCGCTACGGTGCCCACCCCTTCGGTGGTGTACGCGGTCCCCTCTCACCAAGAAAGAGCATCCACTTTTCGAACGTTGGGGTGGTGGGTCCCCCCCCCCCCAAACGGCTATATTGACTTATATAAACCCATCATTTACACCAATTTTTTACATCTTTTACTCTCATCTTCCTCTCTACATCTTCTTAATATCTAAAAAAATGAACCCACACTACTTCTTCAACACCAACCCAAACGGTTATTAAACCGATCAATGAGTTGGACGAGGAGGGAATAACGATTGCTCAGAAAATACGAGCACGACTAATGACAATCTACAAGGATTAAAATTATTAGGATATGTATGTTTTTTTATTAAATGTAGTTTTTTTATTTATTTTAATTAATGAAGTGTTTTTTTATTTAAGTTAGTTTTTTTAATTAATTAAATAAAATAATAATAAAAATAAAGTGAGAGCAGTGAAAGGTGAAATGTAGGCAATGTTTTAAAACCGGATTTTTAAACCGGACCGGTCATGTCCAAAAAACGGTTCAACCGATTGAACCGGGTTGACCCGGACGGTCGAAGCGGATTGACTACTTAAACCTGTAAATTTACAATATATATTTTATAAATTTTCAACCACAACAAATATAAAAAAGAAACTTCAATAATGTTTAAAACAAATTACAATCATCTAAAATAACCTCAATACAAATTACAATACCCCAAGTTCATCGATCGTCCCCCCAAGTTTGTGGATTATGGGGTTTTTTGTAGCGCCTTTTTGGTTTCCAGTGGAACATGAACCGTGAATGTAACCCTATTTTTTTTTGTAACGCCTTTCCTGCCTTTTCTTTAGATTAATTTAAAATAAAAAATTAAATAAAAAAAACAAAAAAAAAACCAAACCCGGTTCAATCCGGTTCCGAGTTTTTACCCGGTTGAACCGGAAATCCCGGTGGTTCACTTTCTGACCCAGTATTGCTAAAAACCGGTTATAATCGAACCGGAAGACGCACCGGTTCCCGGTTGAACCGGTTGGGTTAATCCGTTTTTTAAAACATTGAATGTAGGTATTGGAGTGAAAGTGAGGGGAGTGAGGGGTGGTGATGTGGCGCTGAGTTGGCAAAAAAGTAAGTGAGGGGAGTGAAATGTGAAAGGTGGCCATTGGGAATAACCTAATTTGGTAAAGTTTATTTTATAAGAAAATGTGAGAACTCGATTAACCAGTCGCTAGAGGCAGCTGTAGCATGCAATCAGAAGCAAGTGGGTAATCGGGCTAGCAACGGGTGCCAATTGTGAAGAATAGTCAAAACTCTCGGTATGAGGCCGCTAAATACAACTCTTGTATTATTGCAATACGTTTAGTCTCATCCATGCTCACTTTGTCTATACACATTCATAATGCGGTGTTGAAGACTCCAACATTATAAATATATAAAGAAAGTGATAGTAGTCTCAATTGGTCAACGTGCCAAGTACGGTGTCGAAGACTCCAATACCTACACCTTGGAAAAAACCCAAAGCGCTAAGTGCGGTGTTGAATACTCCAACACTAACGTTTTGGTAAATATTCTCCACGTTCGACTTCATTTGGGATGGCATGAACTATCAGTTTTTAACTTACCAAGTAGGAATATTAAAATTTAGTTTTAATATTGGTGACCATTAGACACGAACGATAAACCCTATCATTACTCGGGACTCGCATTTTAAATTAACCTATTAGAAAAAAACTAAGCGTCGCGAATGATAAATTTGTGTTCAACGGATTTTAGGTCTTGGTCGACAATTGCCCTATGAAGACTCGCTTTCGCTACGGCTCCGGTGGGTTCCCTTAACCAAGCCACTGCTTATGAGTCGCTGGCTCAAGAGCCTTATTAGCAAGACCAAAAGGGTCATAATTAAATAAAACTACACAAGGATGACATCTCATGCGTCCCTGTTTCATGTTCAGCTCCCACTGACTTTTAGACTCCTCGGGCAATGTGTTTGATCTTCTGGTCTTAAGTTGAAAACTTTACATAAGATAAACACAGCTCTAAGTTTACAACTTTGAATCCCGAAAACAACGGCTCAACCAAAACCAAATAATTACAATACAACGGGCCATCAAAATGGGCCAACCTAGAAAATTATATCAAACACACCACACACACAAAACATGCATTCAAATAAAGGGGGTGGAGCCGTAACACACATCGTAAACAATGATCTCATAATGAGATACGCAATTTGAAATTGAATCGAAATTGCAAATCACCGATTATTAAAAGACCGGTTCCAATTTGTATGCGGTGATCAGGGTTCTTATACCGTTGTTGGATTTTTACAGTGGTTATCCTGGTTGTCTCTTTTAAATTTTTACCAAATAATTAACGGGTTAATTATCTAAAACCAGATACGTAACGAAAAACATTTTACATCGCGAATAATATAAACCCGTAAACAGGATCAGATCACTGAAAACAACACAAGCACGAAATCAAATAAAAAACTAACATAGTTAGTGAAAAGGACCAAAACCGATAGCAAACACAAACATCAGACCTTAAATTGATGGATTTTCAAAAGCTGGACTAAAAGCGAGATGCGCCCATAGTCTAAGGACCAAAACAGAAGTTCTCTCTTATTCTATTTGTAAAAGAATTTTTTATTCGCGAGGGAGCAAAGTGAAAGTTTTAAAATATCCAGTCCCCCGAGCCGAGTATATATATATGCGTGAAACCATATTATTATGCTACAGATACACTACAAACCCTAAAATTCCAAATCGGAATTTGTTCGAGTTTCAGAGATGGAAGGCGAAGAAGGTACGTACTTGATACGACAGACAGACGAATCCGATGGTCTTATTGTGTCGTATGGATATTGTGTCGAAGAGTATATATATATATATGTCGTATGAATCGTTCTTTACAATTGAATTGGTGATTTTGTGTGTATGCTATGCCGTATTGTTACGAATCTAACCGTAATCAAGATCTAAAGTGATAAGAAAATAGAAGATAGAGAACCTGTGAGAGAAAGAAGAAGAGATTTCTCAAATCAATCCCTGCCTCAACATGTTCTAGTTTAATTAGTTAGTTAATTCTTCACCCACTTGAAGTATAGTATTTGAGAAGATAAGATTCTTGCTGATATAGGTTGAGATGCATGAGAGCACAACATACAACTTTGAGTCTTCTCCAACATCAATAACTTTTTCACATCAATCAAAGGAAGAAGCTTTCTGAAAAATTGATGATCGAACTAATAAGGCATCAAAGAATTCATCGGCAATAATAATTTTTGGCAATCCAGTTGGATCTTCCTCTAGGATTAAGTGCCATGAGATAGGTGATCCATTCAAGGTTGTAGCACTATTTTCATAAGCACTATCATCATTATTATTGCCGGCCTTTCAAGGTTTTCTTTTGGTCTTTCTCTAATGCTAGACTTAGCTTAATCAAATGTATGTTTGTAGACTGTATGTGTAAACTTCTCAAACTTTGTAACATCTAGTAGGTGATCAGCCCCGAGAGGTCCTCCTCCTGGCCCGAGCTCAACAAAATAGATCATATTTGCTAATTGTCCCATTAAGTCACCATTTACACTAAAAACATTCTGATTGGTATATAAGGCCCACCCATTTTTTGCTTGACATTCATATTCTGATTAAAAATGTCAACTTCATCATGATTTGTTTCAATCTTATTTACTTCATTTTCAAACTCTTCGATCACTTTTAATCCATCCAATAATAACCTATTCCCACAAATAATGAAATCCTTGACTGTGATCTGATTTTCATTGAAGTAGGTTGTAACCTTCTCTCCAGTTTCAAGGCTCTCAAGCGTCCTAGTGAAGATGAAGAAAATCTTAGCCAGCCCTTAGTTGAGACTGACAAGCGTCCCAGTGAAGATGAAGATCTTAGCCAGCCCTTTGTTGAGACTGCATCAGCAAAAGCTGCTGCTGCTGCTTCTTCTGGTAACCACTTGTTTCGTTGGCCGGGTCCTCCTATAACATATCAGGAACTTGATGATATAAGATTTCCTTTTTTACAAGTCTTGTCATGTTTGCGTTCTTCAAGTTTCTAACTTTATTTCTTTCTTTTTATATTCTTTTATTATTTATAATAATAATAATAACAGGTAAAATTCTCCGAGTTAGAATCACTTATTCATCAAATTCAACGAAGAAAGGCGCAGCAGGTACGTAACGTATGTTCCTTGATACAATATCTGAATTTGATCTAGATAGTTGTTGACAGTTGACTTGAATTGCTGTTTTTGTCCGTGTTCTTCAATGTAATTGGCATAGACCGTATATTTTCCTTATTTTAATATGTACAAAAAGCGAAGAATCTGTTATCTACGACGATCTTGGCTTGTATAGTGAAATTTAATCAAAGTATTATTTTGATTATTAACCTACTGTTCAAACTCCTCAATCATGTCTTCTTGTTAATAAACAGCTAGCAAGCGCCCCTGTGAAGACCCTGGGGACTTTGTTGATGCTTCATATTTTGAGACTCTATATGGTAACCTCTTATTTTGTTGGGTTGTAAAACATATTACCAGTATAAGTTTTATTATCTTTCCGCTCAACTTTTCAGTTTTCTTAATAATTAATTAATTAATAGGTAAAGGGGCTCGTCTCTATGCATACGATGAATTCAAAGAAGGTACAACAAATTCTTATTACTAATATTATAATTAAGATATCTGAATTGTTTTGTTTGTAAAATGCTATGACTCTTGTAATAAGTATATGTGTATGTGTGTGTTAATTTATATGACGCATATGCGTGTGACGTGTAGGTAACTATGAAACCCAGATTTGGAGAGGTCGCAAAATAAGAGTACACGGTGCAACTGGTTGGCCACCTACTGATAGGTGGCTCCTCTAGAGAAAACTTTCCCAATGGTAATCACATCTTGTCGTTTATTTGCTGTTACTCGGTATGTCTTTCTCTTATCGCTTGCATTTGTTGGTTATTAGGAGTTGCAAGTGTATTTAAGCGGAGAAGGATGGGAGCTCCTGTACGTGGGGAGAACCGTACAAAGATTAAAAATATATGAACAATGGCTTTTTATGAACATATGGGCATGATGAGTAGCAGGGCCGGCCCCGAAAACCTTTAAAAATGTCTGGGCCCTAGGCGAGAGAAAAAAAAATGGGCCCTTGTAATAAAAGACAAAAACACATATATAAAAAGACAATATTGTAACGAGAGATTGTAATAACATTAGATAAAGTCAAGTTTTAAATACCTAAACAAATCGCGAGGCTCTCTTAGCGTTTTTAGTAGCAAACTTTTCAACCAACACTTCATAATCAACATTCTCTAATATATCGTCTTCAATAGATAGAATTGCCAGTCCATTTAGTCTTTCTTGAGTCATTGTAGATCGTAAATAGGACTTCAACAATTTCAATTTGGAAAAACTTCTTTCTGCTGATGCCACTGTAACCGGAACAGTCAACATGATTCTATATGCAATTAAGGCATTAGGAAAGAAATTGTCATGTTGCAGATGTGCTAAAGCATCAAAAGGACTCGTAATATGCCTTGGTAAAAATGTCTCAAACAACTTCAACTCCAAGAAAAGTTCGTCAGCATCAATATCTGAGTTTTCACCATACTTCAATGCATCTTGAAGAAAATAACAACGTGACTTCAGTTTTGTTTCTTCAAGTTCCCTCAACTTTTTAGGAAACAGAAAACCAAATATTTTTTCGTATTCTTTGTATTGTTCGAATCGTGCTTCAAGAGAAACAATCGCTTGATCAACAAGAACTAAAAAGTAATTGACTTTAAAGTTCTCCTCGGCTGAAAGTATAACTTCTGGTTCACTTGAAGACTCATCAAACTGTTTTTTCCTACGAATCTGTCGTCTTTGAGGGAATAACGGATCAACACCAATTTTAATGGCAATTTCCTTAGCTTCCTTAATCGAATTAGCAAGTCCCGTTTCTCTAAACTCCTTAAAAAATATAATCAACTTGTTCACTTCTTTAATAGCAACATCAAGAATCATATCTTTAGATTGCAACTTTTTGCTCACAATATTCACCTTTGCTAGTATTTCATACCAAATGACAATTGATACTAAAAATGAGAAATCACCAAGTTCGGTGTTTGCAAGCGAATCTGCAGCACTTTGAATTAAAGGATCATCATCATTTTCCCCAACTTGAAGCAAAGCTTCTCTTATATCTGCAACTTGAAATCTGATAGCTTTAACACTTTCAACGCGACTTTCCCAACGAGTGGTGGATAAGGATTTTAAGGTCAATCCTTTAACATTGTCTTTTAGGATTTGCCACCTCTTAGTAGAATTTGCGAAGATAGTATAAATCCGTTGTATGATACCAAAAAAAGTCTTACATTTGGTGCAAGTGTTAGCCATGTCACACAATGTAAGATTCAAACTATGACATCCACATGGAGTATAAAAAGCTCTAGGATTTATCTTTGAGAATCTACTTTGAACACCTTGATGTTTTCCTTTCATGTTTGAACCATTGTCATATCCTTGACCACGCATATCATCAACATCAAGACCAAGACGCTCTAACTCCTCAAGTGTAACATCAAATAATCCTTTACCAGTGGTATCATTAACAATCAAAAAACCCAAAAAAGATTCCTCAACTTTAATAGGATTAGAGTTAACATTAACATACCTCACAATTAAAGTCATTTGTTCTTGGTGACTTACATCGGGGGTGCAATCAAGGATGATGGAGTAATACTTCGCTTGCTTTATGTTCTTGATAATTTCCAATCTAACTTCATCGGCAAGTAAAAGTATCAACTCGTTTTGGATGTTGTGCCCAAGATAATGTACGCGAAGATCATCATGTTTCACACGCCGTATATGCTCTTTTATAATCGGGTCATACTCTCCAAACGTCTCAACCAATCCCATAAAATTTCCATTACTTTTTTCATTCAACTTTTCTTTCGTTCCGCGAAAGGCTATACCGTGTTTAGCAAGATACTTAATGAGTGAAATAATTCTGAAAATGACTTGCTTCCAATACTCTTTTTCTTTCTTATACTGGGCGTAGGCTACTTGGTCAATTGTTGCGTCGACGTTCAACCTTTTTCGCATTTCATACCATTGCTTCATATTCTTCATATGTTCAAGGCTAACTTCGTGCTCTTTAAGTCTAGCACTAGCATTTTTCCAATCCGCATAACCTTCATCATCCAAACAACCTTTTGAAATCCCATCTTTAAATAACTTACAACAAAAACAAAATATTTTGTCAAGCTCTTTCGAATAAACTAGCCAATCTCTATCACAACTAGCCTTATTTTCAAGAGTTCTCGTATACATGGTTGAAGAAAACCGTCTTCCAAATTTATCCCGGGGACCCTTCTTAATCGTCAAATCCCGTTTTGGTCCTTTCTCTACCAAAACATTGATCATGTTAGGATTAAGTCCATCCCACATTCTAGGATCAAAAATATCAATATTTGGACCCGTGTTAGCTTCGACATTATCTCCATCCAAATTAACATCATCATCCTCATCCATATTAGCACCATCATCTTCATCTATATTAACATCCACATTAGCTTCGACATTATCTCCATCCAAATTAACATCAACATCCACATCTCCATCCAAATTAACATCAACATCCACATCTCCATCCAAATTAACACCATCTCCATCCACATTAGCATCAACATTAGAAGTTGTAGATTGTTTTGAGAAATAACTAAATATGGCCCCCGCTTGAGATTTTATCAACTCATTTTCCGCTTTTTTCTTTTTAAGCTTCATAGCCCCGCTTTTGTACTTGTAAAAGGATTTGGGAGGCATGATCTAATACATAAAAAATCAAAATTACATCAAAATTAAACCTTAATTCACTAAATCACAAAATTATACCAAGAACATAAACCATAAACACAAACTTCAACCCTAATTCTCTTTTCACTAATGCATAAAGCATAAATCATTAATAGAACCAATGAATCATAGAAACTAAACTATATATTCATCTAATTACACTAGAAATTTCGAATTTGTAAAAAAACAAACAATTGAACACTAAATCAAAATACCTCAATGGCTCAATTAAACCCTAGGTTGGAGAGTAGAGAGGTCGCCGGCCGTCAGACAGAGGTCGCCGGCCAGAGGTCGCCGGCCAGAGGTCGCCTTGGTCGGATTGTCGGAACTCGAGTCTGATGAGTGAGTAGAGGCGGCGAGAGCAGAGGGACAGAGGGTCCAGAGGAGAGGTTTTAAGCGTAGATTGGGAGTCTGATGAGTGACCTGTAGGCTGTAGAACTCGATTGTAATTACAAAAAATAAGTTTTGAAAGTTTACAAAATTGGTCCTTCTTCTTTCAAAACAGCGAAATTTATAAAAAAAAAAAAAACGAAACAGAGGACCAGCAGATTAGAACCTGCGACCTCTGTTTCTTGATTCCAAGGAGTAACCGGCTGCGCTGCATTTCAGTTGTTTTATTATATCAAACGTTTAATATGTATATTAACATTAATATATATATATATATATATAACAAAAATTTTTAAAAATTCCGGGCCCTCCAAAACCTCGGGCCCTAGGCGGTCGCCTACCCGGCCTATGCCTAGGGCCGGCCCTGATGAGTAGTAAATTAGAGAGTCAACTGTCACGTCATCAAAAGTAAACGGTGTTAGGTTTTTTTAACGGTGGGACTACTATAAACAAATAGGTTGAAAGTTGGGACCATCAGTGCATATATTTGAAAATGGGACTATTATCCGCCAATTCACTAGAAATTAGATTATTTAAATCCACTTTTCCTAATACATATGGCCACGATGAGTAGTAAATTGAGGCCGCGAGTAGTATCTTTTCTCAAAAAACCGGTCTTATTGGGCCACGTTACATTTTAATCTGATCAGATATGGTTTCTGCCTTTGTATTGAACCATCTGGCGTTAGAAGTGGGTTGGTATGGGTTTCACTAAATGGATCCCTTTGCTATTGGCCCTTGTGCAGGTGTATATACGTTCGGTATGTGCGTTTCACTGGATCAAATATCTTATTGGTTTGCTTTGTGTGTTTGCATATATTTCGTTGTCCCATATATAGACTACTATATACATATATGCAATATGCACATTCATTTGATAGCTTCACACCGACATTCACACAATTCACCCTCTCTCCCATAAATGTTCACATACGGCTTGCTCGGGAAAAGCTCTTCGAATTCGCGTCCATCTCCTAGTCACCCTATTAAACCTCAAAATCATATATTATGCTGTCGCTAGATCGTAATGTTCGTTAAGGTGAAATTAAAACTTAATCTACTCATTGTCTACTACTCGCAGCCGCTGATTCATAAACCTCCATGCAGCAACTGGCAGATAGTAGTTAGGTGCCCTTAGGCAATATGATATGGGGAAATGACAACCAACAACAATTTGACCAAGCCACGCCTAAAGCATGTGACCAAACATCATCTCGTCATCGTAGAGCACTCGTAACCCGAAAGCAAAGATGTTTCTTTCGTTGCCATAGGTGACAACATTAAGCTTGTCAGCATCGAAGTCATGGAATTCTTGTGCAAATACATCCATATACTTTTCTTGTAAGTCTTGTCTCTTGTAAATTACTACATTCTCATCGTCATACCTCGCCCTTATCAAGCCAAACATGACAAACAAGTTGTCATTATTGGTGGATGTCGAAAACATAGTCAGTAACGAATGAGCTGTTTTAGCAGGAAACAAGTTATCCACCCGTACCTCAATCCCAAAGTTTGCTTCTTCTTGATTCGATCGATAGGACATGAGATGCACAAGTCTATTCTCATATGCTTCATTAACATTGAAGATCATCTCATGGAAGACACTAATTACATAATTAATATTGTTCAACTGGTCTCCTTGTGTTATCCTAGTTCCAATCCTTGTGGTAGCCGAAGTCATCTGATCGCTATTGGGGTGTTCAAGAAGAATATATTGTGACATCCAAGTATTAACAAGGAATCCATTATTCCGTCATCTTATAACCAATATGCAATTCCACACATAAACCAGCTCAAAGTTGTATAGTCTCGCTCCATGAATGACGAATGTGTATGTCATTTGCTTCGCTTCTCGCAACGATTCAACTCCATCTTTTATGGAGATATCTACTCTTTGCTTGCTCTGCTTCTCGCAATGACATACACATTCGTCTTTCATGGGGCGAGACTATACAACTTTGAGCTGGTTTGTGTGTGGAATTGCATCTTGGTTATAAGATGGCGAAATAATGGATTGCTTGTTGTTAATACTTGGATGTCAGAATACTTTCTTCTTGAACACGCCAATAGCGATTAGATGACTTCGGCTACCACAAGGGATGAAACTAGGATACCATAAGAAGACCAATTGAACAATGCTTATTACGTAATTGGTTTTTTCCATGAGATGATCTTGAATGTTAATGAAGCATATGAGAATAAACTTGTGCATTTCCTGTCCTACCGATCGAATCAAGAAGAAGCAAACTTTGGGATTGGGGTACGGGTGGACAACTTGTTGCCTGCTAAAACAATCCATTCGTTACTGAATTTTTTCGGCATCCACCAACAATGACAACTCTTTTGTCCTGTTCGGCTCAATAAGGGTGAGGGATGACGGCGAGAACGTAGTTGTTTACATGAGACAAGACTTACAAGAATTCCATGACTCCGATGTTGACGAGCTTGATGTTGTTGTCACCTATGCTAACGAAGGAAACATCTTTGTTTTCGGGTTACGGGCGCTTTATAATGACGGGATGATGTTTGGTCACATGCTTTGGGCGTGACTTGGTCAAATTGTTGTTGGTTCTCATTTCCCTGTCATATTGTCAAGTGTACTTAACTACTATCCTGCCGGTTGCTACATGGAGGTTTACGAATCAGCGGCTGCGAGTAGTAGACAATGAGCTGACTGAGTTTTCCTTTCACCTTAACGAACATTATGATCCAGCGACAGCATAATATATGATTTTAGGTTTAATAGGGTGACTAGGAGATGGACGCGAATTCGGAGAGCTTTCCTCGAGCAAGCCAGAGACAATGGGCCTGTATACCGCAAGGATTGGGCTCACTCCACACTGAAAAGTAAGTATATCAGAATTGAAATACTAATTATGATAGCTTCAAACAATTGCAATATTATAAATGTTCAAGTTATTATAGTATTATAGATACGGGTAAGCTTTTTAAAATCGATGCCTTGTTTTGTGAAAGGAGACATGCATTGAACTTGGTGCGAACTCGAAAAATATGGTAAATTGACAACAGTCTCCTCTATTTTCTCAACAACACGATCGACACTCCGCTTTGATACGTCTTCTAAAAAAGACATTTCATCTTCACTCAAATCAATTATTAAAACTCTAGCTAATTCTTGTTCGCGAACAAAGATCTCGTAGTGCCTACCGGATTGTACCGCAAAAACTTAGGCCTAGGGAAAGATAATTTGTAATGGGATCATAATCGTGAAAGAAACAGGCAATCCTGAAGTGCACATCGATTCAATTTGAACTTGTTATGTTGTTTAAAGTACATATAATCGATCAATTTTGTGTGAATTCCATTGCTCGTGAATGGAAAATTATGGAAAAGCCGAGGGAAAAAAC
This sequence comes from Deinandra increscens subsp. villosa, assembly GCA_039602395.1. NCBI lineage: Eukaryota > Viridiplantae > Streptophyta > Magnoliopsida > Asterales > Asteraceae > Deinandra > Deinandra increscens. Next base: position 4,267,529 of record JBCNJP010000021.1, on the reverse strand, counting down.
GGAAATCAATTCGATAATTACCGTTGAGAAAACCATAGATGTTAACAGAATCAAAATCAACCAATTTTGGCATCTGTTGTTGTTGTTCTTCTAACATCTAAGGTTTCTCAACGGTAATTTTCGAATTAATTTATGTTTCTTCCCTCGACTTTTTCCTTAATATTTCCTTCACGAGTAATGATATTCGCACAAAATGGATCGATTATGTGTACTTTAAACAACATAACAAATTCAATCCGAATCAATGTGCACTTCTAAATCGCTTGTTTCTTTCCCGCCTTATGATCCCGTTACAAATTATCTTTCCCCTAAGCCTAAGTTCTTGCGGTACAATCCTGATAGTCCCCGCGAAATCCTTGCTCGCGAACAAGAATTAGCTAGAGTTTCAGTAACTGATTTGAGTGAAGATGAAATGCCTCTTTAAGAAGACGTATCAGAGCGGACTGTTGATCGTTCTGTTGAGAAAATAGATGAGACTGTTGATTGTTCGGTTGTTAAGATGAAGAAGAGTTTGAGGATGATAATAGATGTTTAATGAACTCCCCATCAATATTGGATCTTAACTCGCCATCTATTTTGGATCTTAACTTGTAGACATGCGTATGGCCGAGCTATAGGCGCAGTTAGGCATAAAAAGCACGAGTTACAAGAACGAATATATGATTTCTAGACATCTAGGGATTTGGTGAACTTGATGAATTTGGTAAAGATGATTAATTTGATCGAGCAATTTAAAAATAACTAAACTAATTTAAAAATATGATAAAGTGTTACCGACTAAAGATTTATCATTAAAGTAAATATTTCTAAGCAACTTTTAATTATATAAAAATTATAGAAAAGTAAATGACGTTCCGTTTCATAAATGATTTAAAGTGTACATAACCGATGATTAATAATCGCCATTAAAGTGTATGGAAGGATTGATATATCCGGCGACGATTCGTGAAGGTGGATTTTTCCTGGAATGAGTTCAACTAGTGTGTAAATATTTCCTGGTTTTCTGAGACTTAGTTGGCCGTTAAAAAAAAAAAAAGGAAATCACACATATATGATTACAAAAAAGTAGTAATTACAAAAAAATAAACAAATTTAGTAATCTTAAATTTAAAAAAAAAATTACAACAAACTTTTCCTACTTTCGAATCAGAAATTCTTCCCCTGATTCCCTATCCACCCGTTTAATCCACCTCCTCGTTTTAATTTCACCCGAACCCGGACCGACCGCCGCCACGTGAGCAATATCCAACCCATTTCCCACCGGAAGAAACACCGATCTCACAATCCGCCGTGATCCGCCGTCGTCAAACAAACTCCGCAACCGGAAATCCGAACCCACCCGTAAATTAACATTCTTGCAAACCAAAACCGCTCCACGGTGCCCGAATTTCGCCGCTTTTAAAATCCCAGCAAACTCATTTCTTCTCGAATCCACCACCAAGAAATCAATAACCAACTCCAACTCCTTAACCACCGTCTCCGGATCTCCGACGATCACTTCCGGTGACATCCCAAACTTCTCCATGGCGGTGGCGTACTCAGTTCCCGAATCCTGGTCGGGAACTATGCACACGTGCCTGCCACACGTGTGAGTTGACGCTACCGCCAACCCAATACTGGTTGTTAACAACCCGCCATGACTCCATGTTTCGACGATGAGTTTTGCGTTCCAGCCGGCGGCCATCGCCGATATCAACTCCGTCACACTTGATCCTTGGTAAAGCTCACACTTTTAAAGAAAAAGATTCAAGATTTTAGTAACCCAGATGGAAATAAGTCAAATAACAGTTATTAAACATGAAAATATTGCAAATGATTGATCCTTGGTAAAGCTCGCACTTTTTAAAGAAAAAGATGCAAGATTTCAGAAACCCAGATGGATATAAGGAAAATAACACTAAGACCACCCACATCGGTTGAGGTACATACGAGGTACATACGTCTGCCACGTCACGTTTTTCTCACATACCACCAAAACCCACTTTTTTCCACATCAATAAAATACCCGTACTTCCCCACATACCATCATATTAAAATAATGTTATTTAATATTATGTGAGAGGAAAAAGAAAAAAAAAATTAAAAAAAAAATAAAAACCACGTACGTACATGTACGTGGTTACGTACGTACAAACCAAAAAGCAATTCCCACATCAATACACTGGTACGTACGTGAAGGCCACGTAGGCCACGTACCCATTGATGCGGAGGGTCTAATTAAACTTGAAAATATTGCAAAAGATTGATCCTTGGTAAAGCTCGCATTTTTAAAGAAAAAGATGCAAGATTTCAGAAACCCAAATACAAATAGGTCAAATAACACCAATTAAACTTGAAAATATTGCAAAAAATTGATTCTTGATAAAGCTAGCACTTTTAAAGAAAAAGATACAAGATTTGAAAAACCCAGATGGAAATAAGTCAAATAACACTAATTAAACTTGAAGATATTGCAAAAGATTGATTGATCCTTGGTAAAGCTCGCATTTTTAAAGAAAAAGATTCAAGATTTCAGAAACCCAGATGGAAATAAGTCAAATAACAGTAATTAAACTTGAAAATATTGCAGAAGATTGATTAAACAAGAAGAAATGATCGTTAATTTACGTACAGATTTAACGGTGTCCATGAAAGCCTTTGCAGCCATCTCCGGCGACCATTCAAGTTTCATCTTTTCTTTGAATCTTTGTTGGTAAATTATTTTGTTTCAGGTAGTGGTTTGAATTTTCTGTGAAATAATTGATTGTATATATACGACCAAGAATATTGGCGGGTCAAGAAAGAGATCGTGTGGTTGACTTTTCCAATCTACGTAAATCCAACGTGTGTTGATCAAGATGCAAAACAATGGGGAGTTTGGTGCGACCGAGTGGAAAACAATTAACGGAAAAGAATATTAAGTTAAGAAGTTAATAAATAAATAAATAATTAATTTGTTTGGAAATTCAAACATCTTAATCAGGTGGTTTAAGGATAATATATTCAAATGTTCCTCGATCAATTAAGGGTAGGTTATCGAATATTTAAAGTTTCAAACCCACCCAAAACCGCGTTTGCTGTTAACTTTATCTCTTTCGGCAAATAAGTACTAATTGCGTATGTATAGTTGAAAACATGTGGTTATTGGTGGCATTTGCTTGCACATATATTGACCACAAAATAGTACCTCAAAACATTTTTTATTTTCTTTAATTTAGTTTCTTAAGTTTAACATTAACTTTTAGTACAATTTACCTGTTATTAACGTAAACACATGAACCGGTTTATGAATAGCCCCCAACTCTAAATGAATAAAAAGTCTATGTATATGTAATTAAGATAAACAAAGAAAAGCTTTACCTATAACTAACAATTAAAGCTTAGAAGCTTTATACTCTAAATGTACAAGAAGGCTATGCATAAATTATTAAAATAACTAATTAATAAAAGATTTATCTACAACTTACTCAACTAGAGAAGCTTTATGTAGGATGGGAAAAAAAAGACCAACTTTAAATAGCATGATGTGCCACTACTATAATGATGTACCACTACTATATTGGTATTATGGTATATGAATAGGCTAATTAATTGTACGTCATTCTAAAATAAATTAAGCCTAAATTAAAATAGAAGAACATTAATTAGACCATCCGGGCGCCATGAGCACCCCAATTGCTAACATAACCCCCCTATGGGTACCCCACCACCACCCCCTAGGCGTTATGTTAGCAAATTTGTGAATGGGCGTTACCAACATAACGCCTCCCCTCTCATGTTTTTTTTTTTGCTTTTTTCTATTGGTTCTCCCATCTTCATAACCCCCCATCCTCATAACCCCCCACTACACCCTTTACCTCATAACCCCCTATTTCCACGTCATCCGCCACATGGCGTATAACCCCCACTCCACTCCCAAACCCACTACACATAGCCTTAGGGTTTTGTTGAATTCCACCTGATGCATTGTCTATTTGTCTTTCCCTTGTTAGAGGTTGTTTGGTAATTTCTTAATGCTTCTTAAGGGTGTTCAAAAATATCCGAATCCGAAACCGTATTCGAAATATCCGAAATTCGGAATCCGAAAATATCTGAAAATTCGGCTATTCGAAAATTCGGATATCCGAAAATTCGGATTCGGATAGGATTTTTGTAAATTTTCGGATATTCGGATATCCGAAAATATCCGAAATATTTTATAAAATTATTAAATATTTTAAATTTAATATTTCTTAGCCCTAAATGTAAGTTTCTGACCTAATTGAATTTCTGGATAACAAAGTGCAGAGCACACATCCAACCATATTAATCATCGTCGACTCTTCAATCTTCATCGTCGTCACCGACATCGAATCCTCATCTCTAGTTCATCTCAGGTTCTCGACCAAACATCTAACCATCTATTTGAATCCTAATTCCAAAATCCTTTTGTCACCGTTGACTTCACTCTTCCTGTCGGCCATAAATCTGATTACGTAGCGTCGCCGTTGGTTTCCTAGCCTTCGATTACAGTCCTCCGATTACTTGCAACTCGCCAGTCGTCACTCGCAGTTCGACTGGAATTGATGTTCAGGAGCTGAAGTAATCTTTGAGGTGCATATAATGTAAACCTTAGGGTAGGCAGATTCAAAATTTAAGAAGGAAGTAGAATAAACAAATGTGCCAAAAGAACTTCATTGATCTCCTGATCATGATATGGGATCATAGTCATTATCATCTTGGTTTTTATATCTAGATAACCCAGTCATTATCATTCTTTGATGTACCTTGTTTCTCTTTTTGAGATTTGAAGTTGTATCACTGTATCAGTATAGAATTTGTTGGCTTGGATCTTACAAATTGGCGTGTCATTGCTCTTTTGTATTTGCAGCCTTGGTTGTTCATTTGTGTTCTTTTTGTTATTGATGAAATGGTTTCTTTGTTCTTAACTGACTGCATATTATTACTATTAGAAACAAATATTTGGTATAAGTTCTTTTTCTAATATATATTTCGGATATCCGAATCCGTATCCGAAATTTCGGATACGGATTCGGATAGTAATAATCAACTATCCGAAATTTCGGATATCCAAAATTCGGATATCCGAATTTTCAGATATCTGTTTTTGAACACCCCTAATGCTTCTTAGTGGTCGTTAATATGTTTACCTCTTAATGTTGTAATGCCTCTTAACCATTAAAAGGTAAAAGATACTAAATGGTTAAGTAGTTACCTCTTAATCATAAATCCTCACACGTCACATTTTCTCTTTTATCCTTGATAAACCCTCCTTAGTTGGGTAATGAAGAAATTTGAAATGCAATTGAAATATTTTAATCAGTGGAATTTAGTACTATTTCAACATTTCTTAGAAATCATTCACTTTAATGAAGGAAAGTTACATGGCCTCAAAATTCATTGATTAAAGAAATTCATTCGAATTTTAATTTTGTGCGTAACCCAACTAAGCACAACTTTAAAATAAAAACTTTACAATTCTAATTTCATTACATTTCACGAACCAAACACCTCTTAGATTCATAGCCCAATTGTTGATCACAAGTAAAATAGCGACTTTATTTCCCCAACCACCTTAGGGGCATTCTTGATTACCGTGTCGGTTAAAGAAGCCGACAAGCATAATTGTTGTTTTTCCTCGTATTGCATGTCTTGATTTTTCCTCCCAAAAAAAGGTCGACGGGTCCCCAAGGCTCGAACTGCTATTCGTATTTCTTTCCGAGTAAATTGAAAATTTGGTCCCTATGATTTGGATAAAATTGCATATTTATTTAAAATGGAACATTTTTGTAAATGCTTTAGTGTGGTTAATTTTGTCTTTTGTATATTAAGTAAAATTTATTAATGCTAAGTACAGGTCACTAATGCTTGGTGTTTTTTATTTATTCAAATAATAAGAGTAATAATACTATATGCTGAGTCCCACCTCATTTTTTAATTAAAAACCAACACCCTTCCCCCCCCCCCCCTCAGCAGACTCAGGGGAATGGGGATGGGGTTGTTAGTTTTTAATAAAAAAAGTAGGTGAGCTTCATCTTACTCTTAATTTATTTTTTATTATTATTATTATTATTATTATTATTATTATTATTATTATTATTACTATTTAAACTAGAAAAAACTATCTGGCATTAATGACGTGTACGTAGCATTAATAACTTTTACCTAATATAAAAAACAAAAGTATCTATGAACTTAACCGAAGTTCTCTAACTGAATTTGAATTAGTGTTTTAGACTAAATTTGCAAGGAATTCAAACCATAGCGAAACATTTACAAAAATGTTTCATTTTGAATAAATATAAAATTTTAAGTTTTTAAGCAAACAACAAAGACCAAATTTACAATTTTCCTTTTTTTTTTGTTCCTACCAAGCCCAAGGATACAACTTAATTTCTATAACCATTAGTTTAATTAAGCCCAAATTCCTTTATTTTTCAGTGAGCCCAACTTTTATTCTGATTGCTTCCATAATTAACTCCACACATTATTTCTTAATTTCTTTCTTAGTCATCTTAGAAAGACTTTAAATTGTATTTGAATTTAAATGCCATCATTTAGGCTTGTTTTCTGCGTGATCTCAAAGTTATAAAGATAGATAAAAGTAGTATATATTATACAAAATCAATGTTTTTTACCGAGTAATATAAAATTTTCGTTAATTTATTTTAGATTTGTTACTTGAAATGAAGGTAGACGATGAAGAGAAACTCATCAATTTTTGTGTGTGAATTGAAACAAACGGTGAACTGGAGATGAAATTGAATTGGAGGAAGTTCCAATTCACCATTAGAAGAAACCCAAAGCAACCAGATAACCTCTTACAACACGAATGTCGGGTCTTTGATGACCTCCCATTAAGACGATTCCCGGGATACCGTTAGACCAAATGAACAATTATCGGTAAGCTAGTGTTTGAAAGCTTCACTCTGAACCACAAAACCAGCCGACTACTTGATGAGAGTTTCCATTTCTACACATTTATATCATTGACTTCCAATACTTCAAAAAGTTTTTATTGACATCACATTACAAACGATACATTTCCACATGAAAAGTTACATAAACAAGTCCATAAGTATATATATCACATTCAAACATCATATATATTTTTCTATACCATGTAAAGGGTTTCATCAGATAATCTTTGAGAGGGTATAGCTACTAGTGATTTTCTCTTCTTTGTCACAAATCCAAACTCATCACTAAGCTCAAACTCATCATCTTTAGGCAAGTTCCACTCAAAAGAATGCAAAAGCGAAGCTATTGTATACATCAACATCTTGTCACCCAACGCGATTCCTGGACATATTCTTCTTCCTGATCCAAATGGCAAAAACTTCAAATTACTCCCATTGTAATCCCATTTTCCGTTCAAAAACCTCTCGGGTTTGAACTCCAATGGGTTACTCCAATTGTTGGGATCTCTGTGGATTGCCCAAACATTCATATACACCATTGTATTTTTCGGGATAGTGTAGCCACCCACTTTGCATGACTCATCGGGGCGTCTATGGATTAGGAGAGGAAGTGGAGGGTGTAATCTGAATGTCTCCTTGATCACTGCATCTAAATATGTCAGTTTGTGCAGATCGGATTCTTCAACAATATTGTCCATACCAATAACCTCGGTTAATTCGTCTTGAACCTTTCTCATCACACCTGGTTTACTCAAAATCTCCGCCATCACCCATTCCACCATCGTCGATGTTGTGTCTGTTGCGGCGGTTATGATGTCCTGATTCATTAAAGGGGAAACGATCATCAAACTTTAAGCAAAACAATTATCACTTTTGTCAGAAAGTATTAGAATATACTAGAAACCTTAATCTAATATATTCTAATACAAAGAATCTGTAAAAATATAAAAAAATAGTTAAGGTCTTGGGTTTATTGGTATTTGGGGACTTGATACTTGAAAGATTTTGAGTTAAAAAATAGATATATGAAAAGACAATGCCTCTAAACCCAAACATGCTGTAAAAAAGAAAATCTGAGAAAGTAATTTAAAAAAAAAAAGGTTACCATCAAGAGAGCCTTAATTTGAACTATGTTAATTGATGCAGGACTATCTTTCTTGTCTTTAAGCTCTAACAAGATCTGCAGAAAATCCCTCTTTCCATCTTCATCAACTGCTCCATCATTGATCTTGTTGGAGTTAATCTTGATTCTTTTATCAATATTATCTTGAAATATCTTATCAAGATATTTCAACTGCATTTGCATATCTTTCTGCCTCTTTTGTAGATCAAACCATGCTAACACCGGAATAAAATCGGATATGTTTGGCGCTCCTAGCAACTCGATGATCTTGTATTCAACTTCGCGGAACCAGCCTCCAATGTAGCTAGATTCATCATCACCTTTGTTACCACCCCATAACATGCTTGTCACAACATTAATCTCTGTGGTGAAAGCAATCTCATTTATATCAACCTTTTCCCCAATCTTATTATAAACCTCATTCATGGTTCTTCTCACTTCATGTGTCCGAAACCGATGACTAGCTTTCAGATTCGCGTTGCTTAGAACCTGGGTCGCTAAAAGCTTACGCATGTTGCGCCAGTGCGTGTTGTTGTTGGACCACGCCATATCCGACCCACCGTAACTAATGATTAGCCCGGTGAGTGGAGGGCTACGGTTAGCGAAAGTGTGGTCGAGGTCACGAGCCACGGCCTTTACTAGGTCCATGGAGTTTACCACAACATGAAGCTTCGTTCCGAGCCGGAGGCTGAAGATGGGGCCGTATTTGTGAGCCATGTCGGTGAATATTTCGTGTAAGTTGGGGCCGAGAAACGGGAGGTAGCCTACGACGGGTAAGCCGTAGGGACCGGGTGGCAGGGAGTTTGTTGTGTTGAGCCATTTGTACCATAGAAGAACTAGTGATGGAACCGAAATGGTGAGGATTGTGCGAGCAATATTGTCTTGGTGGTTGTTGACTTCCCACCACCATGACCACAAGGTGGTCATTTTGAGATAAGAAAGATATCCTATTTTTGATATCATTTTGCTACAAGTGGTAAGTTAGCACGATCTTGTCTGCTTCTTATATTGATTAACGCCTGATATACTTCTATATAGGGCATCGAAGAAAGCGACATTGATTGGATATTTTATTTTATTATCTAGAGAAGCGTTGACCAAAATGCAAATACATGCACCTTATGTAATCTTTGGGTTGACACTTGACAGTTAGTAGATTACGTTATCATCGTGGCAAAACTTTGATACACAAAGCTGTTATATTACTATAACATTATTTAAGAAAAATAAAAAATATAAAAATCTTGATAACCTTAAAATTAGAAGACAAATGCGCGTTTTAAGTTTTGAGTCTACCACCTAAAAGTTATGTTAAATGATGACGGCAAACGTTACACCATCAACTTATGTGTTAAATTTGTTGTCTTTAAAAAAGAAATACAAAGAGCTTTTATTCCAATCATATTTTGATATTCAATAAGATGTCTCTTTAATAATACATGTTACGAAAACTTGGATAATCTCGAAAGCGTGATACACTTTCAGATTGAATATTATCGTGGTTCACTCGAGAAAATCAATCGGATACGATCGAGACGAACATGATAAATTCGAGAATTTTGCAGAGAACATGATAAATTCGAGAATTTTGCAGAGATAGAATTTTGAACCGTAATGATATTTCTGATGAAAATCGATCATTTAGGAGTCGGAGCGTAATTGCAGTTATCTGCAACTCGAAAACCGCCCAAAATTACACTATTGGTTCCTGCGGAATTTATAATTAAATTTCCGGACCAAAATTACACTATTGGACCCCGCCAGGGGCTGCCGCCCAAAATTACACTATTGGACTCCGCCAGGGGCTGCCGCCCCTTGGACCCCGCTCTCTCGGGGGCGCTGCCCCCGAACCCCCGCCCCCTTGGATCCCCCTTAACTTTATCGCTACGGGCGTGCACTACCCCGCACCACCAAACCCGACCAATATAATTTAAAAGTCCGATCAATCAACAGTCAATCCCTAATTACACTAAAATAGCATCAATACATTGGTTTAAAAATTACCATTCAAACAAAACACAATAACTTTTTTAACTATATATGAAAAACACTATTAGATTCTAAGGAGACTACACTAGTAGAAAAGTCACCAAAAGCTGCGGTTTAGTTTTAGCAAATGTTGCGGTTCCTCTTAGGACCGCAGCTTTTGGGTATGCATTTAAAAAAAATTGGATTTTGCACAGGGTGAACAAAAGTTGCGGTTGTTTTCGAGCAAAAGCTGCGGTTTCCTAAAAACCTCAGCTTTTGCCTTTGATATATATATATAAAAAAACGGTCATCTTCTTCATTACACTCATTAACTCGTTTTTTTTTAAAAAAAAACCTCTTCAATGGAGCTCTAAAACGGCAATTTTCTTCATTTTCTTTTTTTCAACTCATGTAAGGTATGTTATTTATTAAAGTAAGTAAATTTTTAGTATTTATAAATGTTCTTGTGTATTAATGGTTATTTTTTTACATGAAGGTGAAAATTAAATTATTTGAAGGTATTCTTATTAAAACCTCAATAAAACCTCAAGTAAAGGTATGTCAAGTTTAATTTTATTTAATTTATTCTAATTAAGTTGTAGACTTTTTATGTTTATGTGTTTATTTGTTAAGTAGTTATATATTTGTATAAATATATATGTGTGTAAAAATATATAAATTTGGATGTATGTGGATGTGTGTATAATATTAAATATATATACTTGTATATATTCAAATATAAATATGTGTACATTTGCACTTAAATACATATGTATTTTAGAACCCTTTAGAGTATACCCGTCCAAAACTTATCTAATAGAGATAAATTTTGGATTGTCCCCTTTGGGACTGCTTTTTGAATATTCTATCTCATTAGGACGTGTATACATTTTAGCGTGTTGACTATTTAAGAAAAAATCGGCAACTTTTTCTCCTACTCCTTCGGGTTTACGTTTTATACGCATACTTGGGGAGTTTAGGGGAAATCCTGCCGATTTTTTCTTAAATAGTTAACACGTTAAAATGTATACATATGAGATAGAATATTCAAAAAGTGAGTTAGGATCCACCGCCTTAGACTATCAGTTTAAATACATTTACATCATTTGTTTGTTTGTTTTGATTTTCAGATGGATCGTGATACTTGGATGTATCAAACTTCGACTTTATCTGAAACTTATAGGTTGGGTGTTCAAAGTTTAATTACGGCTACAGATAGCAAATCGCGTGAAAATAGGAGATCAACTAATTTTTTGTATTTGTTCTGTTTGTAAAAACTTTAAATACTTTTAAACGTGTTAAAGATATAGAGTTTCATTTGTTGCTACATTGTTTTGTGCCCAGATATCACACCCCTCGTCATGTAGAATAAAATGTTAGACTTTAGAGATCTAGAGATTGTATTCTCCGGCAATAAAGGAAGAAAAGTCATCACAATAATTGATTTCATGTTGACATAGGTGATGATCGTTAAGCCATCACAATAATTGATCTAAAAGTTTGTGCTTGTAGATAAGGATCCGAATGTGAATGTCAATGATTAAATACCGTAAAATTTAGCTTTTTAATATTTTGAGGATTTAAATCATGCTGGTAAAAAAAATACATAATAATTTAAACCGTTAAAAAAAAGCTAGTCCCACAAAGTATAAATATTATATTACACATAGCACAATAATAATCTCTACATATATATACATATGTTTAAATGTATAGTCTTCACACTTATCATGGTAAACATAATAGTCTTGTCGTCTCAGAAAGCGGCATTTTTATGACATGTCGTTGGGTTATGCAAAAATCATATTAGCATAGATAGCTAAGGTAAGTTAAGTATCATATAAACGAATAACATGTGCTCAGTGTTACGAGTTTTATCTGATTATTTAACTAAAAAACTAAGAAGTATAAAAATTCATTTTAGATTTGGCTCTTAAATACAAAACTAATAAAGGAAATAATACCAACAAAAAGTATGATCACACATAGGGTTCAGATATTGTGGTTAACGTGCAAACAAGTTATATTGAATCCTAGCTAATTACATAGACATAATTCACTACGATGTCATGAAAGGAACTCAACCTAGCAAATGAATCCGGCTGTGCTATAAGACAAGAACTTAATCGCGAACAAAGACACGGACTGAGATGTTGCTAAACAAGAGTCAAACTTAAACAATAAATCATTACACGCTGCATTGACTAACAAATACTTAAATTCGTTTTGTGACCCAATACAAATGACCCACTGAGAAAACTACTTCCAGTTTATAACAAAGAAACGTTTAAATAGTGTCTCAAAAGGAGTTTATGTCTGGGCATGACGTATAGGAGTGTCTCAAAGGGATGTCTCATTACGAAACCCTTTTTGTTTGTTATATTCCATCGGGAGCCCACAATGTATTTTTTTTGGGTTGATCCATTTTGCTTACGGTAATCACACAGCCCAATCAAGTG